>CM021103.1:441061411-441311894 GCA_007115665.2 Sequoiadendron giganteum | reverse complement strand
GGAAATTATAGAGATAACCTTGTTGGGGTTATGGACACTTGACAGGCGGCAAGGCTCTATCTAAGCTTGGATTTGGAGGATTACTAAATTATGTAGTTCAATACCAATGAACTAGTTTTTTCACCAAGTTCTAGAGACTAGAATTAATCAAAGCACACACTGATACTTTCCAAATAAATTTTATAATTTTTATGCTAGAATTGAGGTAGAGGCAAGGAGTTATTGTTGGAAAATATACATAAGTTATAATTTATAGTGGGAGATTTGATCTTAGGTTTCTTTTAAATTTGGTTTTGTTGGTTGCAAGTTGTTGTTTGGTCTCACAACACACCCCAAGATTGTAAGGGTTAGGAAGCCAAGTAAAAAATTAACACTTATGATAGGTCCTAGTTGGGAAAAGGATCACTAGAAGTTACTGCTAAAAGGAATTATTGAAGTAATTTATGTATTCAAAGTGTACCAGGTAACAAAAGGCCATAAGTGTTGAAATGTTAATGTAAGGTTTGGTAAGTGTTCTAGTCTAGAAGTGGAAGTTTGGGGATGTGTGAAGGGTTTGGTAATAATCAGGGTCCAAGAAAGTTTTGTTCTGTTAAAATTTGAAGTTTTCGGGTACCAGGTATTAGGTAACAATGTTGAGTTTTAAGGTTAATTATAAAGTATTCCTACAAAGTTAAAATATATGGTAACCGACCAATAGGAATAATTATGAAAGAATATTTCTAAGAAGGGTGATAATTATGATTTGTTTAAAATTATGATTTATTGATGATGGTTTTATTTTATTAAGATTTTTATGAATTTTTCTCTTAAAAAGTGATTGATATGTGGAATTTGTATTTACAAGAGAAATAGATTGGAATGAAATATTCGAGTATGGATGGTCAAGAAAATTTAGATTGTGAGTAATGATATAACCAAGTTGGGTTGTACACTTTGGGAGTTTATGTGAAGGAGGAGTTTTTTATGTCATAATACAGAGAATCTTGGTATTATGAATATGGCAAAAAAGTGCACCAAGTTCAGGGGTGATTTACTTCTGAGAGTGTCAAGCTTGAGGTAGAACCTAAGTGTAGGAATCAAATTTTTGGTGGATTGGGATATTTAAATGCAGTTCCACCTGACCATTCTAAATATCTAGCAAAGGAAGTTCCTACATTTTTTTTCACAAATCTAATTGGCTCCAAGTTAATATTTTGATTATATTTCAAAGACGAAGACCCTAAAATATTATAAAGTGCTAAACAAGGTTGACATTTGTTGGCTTATTCAACAATTCTCCTACCAGTTGTCATATTCCATGTGCCTTGTTGTGATTCATCCCTTGGATTCCCTCTCATGTGTAGATTAAATTTCTTGAATGTCTTGTTCTTATAAGAGGATGAGAAATGGTTCATTTTTGTTAAATTCAAAATTTATGGATGTCACAGAACTAGAAATTTTTCAAGTTTTTGTTCTTTTTCCTATTTTTTGTTCCATTCCAGATTGAAAACTTATATATTTCATTAGAAGTTAATCAATATCAAAGACAATTTGAAATCTATTTCATGATATGAAATCTTATACATATATAATTGTTTGTTTCTATCGGATAAGACTATGTGTTGCACCGTTTAAGGGTGCATATTGACACTAGCCAGTGGAAAATGATCCCCTTTTTCTTTAAAATATCACATCATTTTGTTCCTAGGTGTGAAGAAATCTAGTGATGCATGAAATGGTTTGCGATAGTTTAGCTATTTCTTAAGGCATGCATGGATAATACCTAGGAGAAATTTTACTTTTTCAGTAATTTTTTATGCTTTATTTTAGAATAGATGTTTAAATATTAGAAAATGTTCCAAAAAAGAGATGAGTGCATGGATTATTATTGAAAATATTTTGATTCCATGATATTTGTGTATGCTTAAAGATAAATCTATTTGGATAAGTTCAAGTTATTTGAAGTTCATGAAGTATTATTGCAAATTTATCAATTTCATGAAGTTGTTGAATGACCAGACCAAGATTATTTCATATCTTTTCTATTCCTTTCAAAACTAGAAGAATTGTTTGACCCTCATATTTAACATCATTATCACAATGAAAATTGATGTGAACTTAGTATAGTCAAGACCTGACATAATTGAGCCTTGGGATTAAGTAGACAGCCTGAGATTTAGATTATCTTGGTGCAATATTTCAAGTCAAATAGGTTCCCATTATGTGTTAGTCAGGATTTATCTGCACTATTGGTGCACAACTAACATTTTCATCAACAATAATATGATAGGATTAGATGATCATCTATTTAGGCCTCACATCATAACCAAGGCCTCCATGTAAATTGGTCCATATCATCAAATACACCTCTCTAGAAATGTAAATCTCACATCCATTAGTGTATGAACATCGAGGCATATAAGTAGACATAAGGATACCCTACAACTCTTTTTAACTCACCTATAGGCCAAGTAACTACTATGTTCTCCCACAAACAAACATTGAGTAGTGTAATAATTGTAGATAGGCCGGTATCTGCTTTATATGCTACTTGATGCATAGCATGGTAAAGATGCATGAGGATGCAAGGTCCCCATTTAAACATGATCCCATCCTAAATCATTCCCTCAATCACAAATCCCCATATAAATGAGAATACATTGGATCATCGATTAGGCATGACTTGAACCATAATCAATCCTTCTGGCACCAAGATGGTCTCATCAACTATATGGAAATGTATAGTCTTAGGTTGATCTTTCCATCCTTAATATCTAAGTCATCATCTCCTAAACGTCTCTCCAAGGACTCAACACCTTTATCCATGTCATAAACTACTTGAACACCCTCAATAGGAACCCTAAATATGCACCAAACATCCTCTAAGTTGATAGTGGCCTATCCAATAGGGAGGTTGAATGTGCAATCTCTAAATGCCATCACTCCATGAGTGTGGTCATCATGGCTCGATGCGCCCGAATCTTAGGAATGTAAGAAATATAGAAAATTTTGATCAGTGGAAAAACTTATATCTCTACCTCATCCAAGAGGGCCATCCAATCCAAGGTCCTTGATCTCCACTCATAGGAGTAAATAGAATATAGTATTGCCTATAAGAATAGCACCCATGATGTCAATTTACCAAATTTTTGATAAAAAAACATAATTCTATCAATAGAAAAATAAAATGTGTCATTTTATGCAAACACATGAAAAATAAAATGTGTCATTTTATGTAAACACATCATTTGGTGACAAACAAAAGCAATCACATTTTTAAATGCTTCATTTCCCCAAATTAAACACAAACACATTTTACAATGCATCACTATATGTTAGAACAGGTGTGATAAGTTATCATAACCATGACAAGATACTACAACTTCAACATACTATGTCAAACATGTCATTTTGTGAATGCAAACATGACATGTTGGGTTTCATGTGCACTGATCCATGGATCTATGCATTTCTTCCCTACCTTTTGCTATCAAATTTGATACCTAAAACTACTTGTAGAAGTGAAATCATTGAATATGTACTAGGGTCTTTCTCTTATGGGCCACTAGAACTATCAATCTCGATCTGCTTGATGTGAGGCACAAGGTACAAGTGTTATATCACAAAGGTTTCTATGGAAGATGAAGTCTCAAAGCTCTATAATATCTCAAATAAAAAAATGAAAATGAGGCTGAAATGAACCCAAATGCATATATATGACTCCCAAACCCTATTGTTTCACCCTCCTTTTAGCTAAAATAGTCTCGTCATCCTATCCTGATCTCAACTTGAAAAAATATTTTTTTAGAAAATATCTTTAGGGGGTATCCTACCATCCTTCTTTAATTTTCTAGTGCATAGTAGAGCATTAGGTGAAATTTCAAAAAAAATTGAGTAGCATCAAGTCTTTGAAACAACACAAGTACATTGTCTCAAAGAGGGGCAAAATATAGACACCTAAGATTGTCTAAATGTATCATGCATCTAAATTTTTCCTTTTAACATCATTTTCCTCATTTTAATTAAATAATTTCTAGTTATTTGATTAAATTTATCATTTTCTTCTATTAATTAAATAATTGATGTTATTTGATTAATTCATCATTTCTCTCTAATTCCCCCTCAATTAAATAGTTCTTGGTTATTTAACTAAATTCAATTTTTCCTTCCATCATGATTAAATAATTTTTATTATTTAATTATTCTAATTTATTTTCAATCCCACTTGATTAAAAAATTTATAATTATTTAATTAAAAATCCTAATTTCTTCTCATCCTCAAAATTAAATAATTTTCTTAATTATTCAGTTCCCTAATTTTCCTCCTATTGCAAAAAGAATATTCCTTTATCAAAAAGAGAATATTCTATTTTCAAAATATATTTTCTTGCCAAAATATCTAAATGACATATATCCTCCAAAGGAATATTTCATAATTCAAATTCAAATTTGAATAGATATTTTCCCTCCATAATATCTTTAACCAATGTTTCATGAAAATAGGGATATTTTGGGCTCTCATTCAATTTCACCCCTTGATATCCTTGATTTCCACTCAAAATTGATCTTGAGATTTGATCTCCACCATTGATTAGATATCTACAAATCTGTAAAATAAGTCATTTCCTCATCAAAATCATTCACAATTATCATGGGAATTCATCTTTGAGCCATTTGTGAATCAATCATCAATCTTGGCTTTTTCAATCATGGGTTATGCTTAATAGAGAAATCTAAATATATTTGGAGCATAATCCCCCAATGGGATTTAAGGTTTTCGTGTTCTTTTAAGTTCAATTTTCTTTGAATCATTTTTGAACATTATCTTTTTATTGAATATTTGATAGCTTTGTTTATCAATTTCATTGAGTATGGGCTTATATGACTAATATTTGATGGTTTTTTAGTGTTTTGTACTCTAATGGCTTGATTTATGCCTTTAGCAACTAACCCATATTTCCCCTATGACATCTACCATATGTGATTCAGGAATAGGGATCATTGATGTATTATGATAAATAGATTTATGTGAATTTGGTACTATTATAAATGGTGTCAAAATAGATGATGACAAAATTGGACAGGTTAACTCATGAATATCTACACAATTTGTCATGATAGAAGGTGATATAGGAAAGGAAAGAGTAGGATCCAAAGATGAAAAGGGTGATGCAAATTTATTGAAGCTAACATAATAGATGAGATGAATATCCTCAATAGTATCATCCAAATTTTAAAGGTGGGATTTTACAAAAAAATATGTGATGTCTAGTAGATATGCATGCTAATGTGGTTGATTATGGAATGATGGTAATTTTATGATGAAAAGGATTGGTGAAACTCGTAGATTATTCAATACTCAATTTAGTTGTAGCAATAGGTGTTTTAGGTTTCACAATATTGAAAAGGAGCTTGATGAGAGAATATGAGAGAATATGAGCTATGAGGGTAAAATTCATCCTCATGGTGATTCCTCCCACAATATGTGCACTTCAATTTTAAAATTCTTGACATGGTCTAATTGTTAGAAAATATCAATGTCAAATGAAATTATACCCCTCAAAATGATTAGTGCTAAAACATGACCCCCTGTGTAAGAGGGAAAATGGATCAATGGAATATAGCAATGAAATAAATCAAATGAGATCAAAACAAGATTAAAACCCAACCTACTCATGAAATTTAATTTCAAAGCTATGAATTTGACAAGTAAGGTTAGCATAAATGAGACCAAAAATAAATTCAAAAGCTACAATTTGGGACTCTTAGAGACTCATGCACCACCTCAGATGCATATTGGAACAAATGCCAATATCATGAGGATTAATCTGACAAGAAGGGCAGCAATTGTCTCTCGTCATACTAGATAGTCCCCCACGAATGGAATGCCCACATTAAACCCTTGTTTAGCAAAGGCCAAAATCCTATCTATTTGTTGGTGCAAAATTTCATATCCTTTGAAGCCACCCCACCTTATACATGCGGTTCTATTATAGAGATTAAAATTATTCCATGGGAGATTCATGGGTACTAATGCTTGGCTGACTCGAGAAGCAAGTGCACTATAAGGGGGAGCATGTGTGGTCAAGCATCTAATCATCCACACTGAATATGCATAGCTAGATTCGTCCAAGTGGAAACCCAACAAATATTGTCTTTTCAGCCTAGGGATTGTACATGTTTTTGAAATCAAAACACCTTGCTTGGATCTAAAACATTGAGAAATAAACATTCACAAAAGCTTCAAAATTTCAAACCCTTTGGAGAAAACAAATATCTTTGAAAAATCCAAGTGCTCTTGCTTTCCCTAGGGATTCTATCCTTAGAGGTTTCTAAGT
Source organism: Sequoiadendron giganteum (assembly GCA_007115665.2). NCBI lineage: Eukaryota > Viridiplantae > Streptophyta > Pinopsida > Cupressales > Cupressaceae > Sequoiadendron > Sequoiadendron giganteum. The sequence goes on along the minus strand of CM021103.1, from coordinate 441,305,577 downwards.
GCTTGGGTTTAATCATCATTTTTTTTCACTAAATTCAACCTAGGAAACTATGCTCTTGAGACCTTGATTTTCACATAATGGACCTTGTGGAATGAAAAGGAATTAAGACATAGACATTTAGCCTAAAATCATAGATCAAGAAAGTTCTTTTGGTAAAAGGAACTCATTAAGCAAAGATAAGGACAACTGAACCTCACATGTGTTGTCTCAAATGATTTCATGAAAATTCAAAATCCAAAAACCAAGATTCAAAAAGATTAGCCTAAAAGCTCGTGAGGAGCATCTCAAAAGGATTTTTGAAGTTAGAGAAATATTGGTGTATAATTTCTACAAGAAGGCTTCAAAGAACAACCCAATTTTGTATGAATTATATTATCAACAAAATCTTGAGCTTTTTGAAAGGTTTTATTTTCTCACATAAGAAGTATGGCATGTTCTTCAATACCGAGGTTTTGTAAGAAAGAGTCATGTCTAGGTCAAGTCTAGGATCAAAATCATCACTCTCATCCATCTCTCCAAATTTCATCTCACCAAAAAACTCTTGAGAACTTTGAATCATCATTTATGCTAAACTTAAAGGCAAAATCAGCATCACTTTTTTTGACTTAATACACCTAGTCAAATTATTAATCCTCTTGAACAAATTTACCTCTAGGATACCACATCTTCCTAAGGTCTACTAGTTCATGATCACTTTGATTGGCTTAACACACTTAGCCAATTCATTCTCTTGTGCAAGTTTTCCCTAGGATAATACAACTTCCTAGGGTTTACAAGTCCACCATTATCTTGTTTGGCTTAACACAACTAGTCAAACTATCAAAATTAAATCAATCCAAGCCCCAAAAGTTTAGCATCACCCCTAAAATTTCTTCAAAGAGTTTCACTCATTCACATCATCCATTTATCTCATCCCCATCATCACCCTTTTGATCCTTGGACTCTCCTAGTTCTTCTCCTTTTTGTGCCTAAGGATTAAGATCAAACGATCTCTATTTTATGGTCCAAACAAGATCACAACACAAGAGGAACATGAAAATCACCAAAGAAACATCAACTTCAAGTGACTTAAGTCAAGCAACCATGAAATTAAACCTTATGGGATAAAGCAATCCCCCAAACAACTCTTCTCTACCATCACAAAATCCTCAAGAGGAAGACTATGAAGAAGAAATCATCAATGAGGACTTGGGAATGAAACAAAAGGAAATAACTGAAATGATTCAAAATCCAAAGAATCATAGAATTTTCAATGCCATTCTTAAACTTAATCCTTCTCTATACATACACACATTAACATAATGAGGGGTCCAATTCCCTTCTGACCTTGACGTAAGCACCAATATAGAAAGGCCTCTTGCAAGCATACCCCCAATGTCAATTCCAAACATCACTCAAGAAATTACCCAAACCATATCAACAATAACATGAACCACAACAATTGTTAACAAAGGAAGTGCCATGTTTCATAAATTACAAAAGCATCACCTTGTAAACAACGAGGAGGTAAATATCAGCACCACACCGAATAACTCTATCCTGGTGAATCCATCACACCCATACGTCTTGATCACTTTCCATAATCATGCGGATTCATCCTCATTCCATGCAACACCAATCTATCCACTAAACATAAAAAATTATCTATCACAAGGAGAAGGTAGTTGTTCGGAACAATAGGAGTCACTGACCCATTCTCATAACCACTTTTACAAGGGAACATACCAACATTCCCTTCATTACTGCTCACATCCGTATCACCTCTTGGGTTGGGTCTTCCCCCCTACCCATCGCTAGTTTCTCAAATCAAGGGTATCTCAACATCACATCAAATCCTCTCCTTTTTCCAGCAGCATTGCAACAACATGTGGCAACTATTTAATCCACCATGGTCAATACATCAACCGGTCCCCAAATCCCTCAAAACATAACTTCTCAAGGACCAAGCATCTCAACCACACCACCAACAACCCAAGTCTTAGCTAGCACCACAACCCCTCTACCTGCCACAATGGTTAGCACCATTCCCAACCCACCACCAATCCCACCGAAAGACAAAGTGGAAAATTCATTCATCACCATGATTCAGGTAGTCCAAAAGGCCAACCATCAAAAGGAACTTCAAAAAAACCAACAAGTTGCACAGCAGGCTGCTCAGCAAGCGCAAGCCCAACTAGCTGCCCAACAAGCTACCCAAAAAGCTACACAAGTTGCACAAGCTCAACAAGCCACAAAAGCAACACAAGCTCAAGCCTAGCAATAGGTTCAATAGGTGCAAGCAATTCATCAACAACCATACCAACAAACCCTGCAAGATTTTCAGGAACATCAACAAGCTAAACAACAAGCTTTATTGGCACAACAATAGCTAGACCAACAACAAGCTTTGTTGGCACAAAATGAGCTAGACAAACAAAAAGCTTTGTTGGCACAATAACAACTAGACCAAAAGCAAGCTTTGTTGGTGAAACAGCAGCTAGACCAACTACAAGCTTTATGGGAACAACAACAACTGAACCAACAACAAGCTTCATTGGAAAAACAACAACAAGATCAACAACAAGCATTGTTGACACAAATGAAGGTATATTAGTAGGCCTTAAACGCATAGTAGAGCTTGCAGAAAACCCCCACCAATACCCCTCTCATCAATCAAACACTACAAACACCTTAAAACACATTCATCGCACCTCCTAATCCACACAACAATGTTGCAACACAAATCAAACTACTCTCATAGCAGGTGTTGGACCTCCAAGCAAGAAAAACAACCAGAATGTTAGGAAACTTGTGTCCCTATCCATTCAATAGAGATCTCACAATGGTACCATTTATAAAGGGATCTAAGATCCCCAAATTTGATAAATATAATGGAACAGGAAACCCTAAAAATCACGTCAGGGAATTCCAAGTGCATTGTATGGAGGTTGCATACGATGACACATATATAATGTGACTTGTTCCTTGAAGTCATACTGGTCCTGCCATAGATTGGTTTTCTCGCTTACCCATAGGCATTAAAACATTCTAGGAAATCATGGAAGCACTCCTTAAAAACTATGCATTCAACATGGGTACAGACATTAGTTTGAAGGAGTTGTCAACACTCAAACAAATAAAAGGAGAGCTATTCACATCCTTCTTGCAAAGATGGCGATCCAAGGGCAATCAAAGCAAGTAGACCATGCCAGAAGAACAACAAGTTTGCACAATCATATCCAATGTAGATGAAAACTTGGCATTCTACTTAAAAATGAAATGCACCACAATGTATGATTAGTTGATTTCAAAGGCACTCAATATCGAAAGAGCCCTTACTGCACGAGGAGGCGCATCGACATTTCCTCCACGACAAGATAACCACCCGTCCACCAATTATAATGATAAACCTCGAACATGGTTGAGAAACAAAAATATCACAAACGATGGAGTGGTCGATGCTAAGGTGGTCATCAATGGTCCTAAATAGAACATCTAGACTCATCACCAGCCATAAAATCATAATCGCAATAATGTGCAAACTAATACAATGGCACAACAACAACTACTTCCTAACAACCAAATCAATAACTTGGGCAATCAAGGAGGACCACCTCCCTGAAACAAGTATCCTCCCAAGCGGAAGTTCACGACCCTTGGAGAATCAATTGAATCCATAATGAAGAAGTTGGTTAAGGAAAAGCTTATCAAAATATCCAACTCTAATGACAAGATCATAAAGGTTGAACAACCAGCTAGAAATCAATACCTTAAAATATACACGGATTCGATGCCAAATCATAATCAAGAAAATAACCAAGGGAACAATAAAGAGAAGAAAATGTATGCTAGTGCAAACCATGTATATGAAGACATTGTTGCATGCGTAGAAAAGATGGTCACGGTCATTAACATCAAATTAGCCAATGCCGATTATGGAGTCACCACACATGGCAAAAAGGTTACTATTTCAGGGGAATCATAGCCATCTAAGACCCCCATTTCAAATAAAATTTTTTTTCCCTATGACCATAGCATCATCGACTAGCTAAAGAGAAGCCCCGCCCAAATCTCCATCATGGAATTATTGAAAATTTCCACTGCCCATAGGAAAATCCTTGATGAAGCATTAGTTGCGTCCACCATCTTTGCTACCCTTGATACAAAATAGTTCTAGGATATGGTTGGTAACATCATTACCCCAAATCTCCTCACATTCTTCGATCAAGATTTCCCCACCCAACCATCTCATAATCGAGCACTTCACCTTCAAGTGATAATTCACAAGAAGAAATTCAAAAGAGTCCTAGTGGATGGGGGCACAGACCTCAAAATTTGTTCCCTCAAACTCATAAAGAACTTGGGACTCTTAGAAGACTCCATTCACAAGAACAAAGGAATCACCATAAGAGCATATGATGATCAAGAAAGAGTGTCTCAAGGCACTATCAGAATCCCAATCCAAGTGGGGCTAGCAACCATGGAAACCACTTGTCAAGTACTTGATCGTGACCTACCATACAACATCCTCCTAGGACACCCATGGATCCATGGAATGAAGGTAGTCACCTCAACATTCCATCAATGCATCAAATTCCTATACCAGAATGAGGAGGTCACAATACAAGGTGATCCAAAACTATTTGCCTACTGTAAAACTTGGAAGCCAAGTTTTAAAAAATACCCAAGTACCAAAAAATGATGAAGGCTCATCCACTTCTTATATAGACCCATCTAACCTCTCCTCCACTTCTATGATAGAGACACCCTCCATCCCTAACATATATGATATCAATCTCATGATCCAAGGCAACGGGTACGAAGACTACATAATGAAGAAGAATGTGTTTGTTGTAGGAGAGCTACCATAATCTCCTAGGTCGCATGGTCAACCTCAATCAGCTGAAACACTTGTCCACACTCTTAGGGCATACCCTTTTGGATTCCATCGTTGGTGGCACCTAAATTGGGAAAATGTCAATGAGAAAGACATTTCAAGCATGCTATACCATGATGAAGGACCCATACCCACTCTACCCATGGATGAATGCAACAAGGGATTACAAATTATGCTTGGTATGGGCTATAACACAAATGAAAGCCTGGGAAGAAACAACGATGGATGACTGGAGCCCATTGTTGTAGAAAGAAGAATGAGAAACCTTGGCCTCGAATTTACCACTACAATTATAACCATACATCGCAGAGATACCCCTAGTAGAGCAGTCAGGTCCTCTCCTCAAGCATTGACAACCCCCCTTCAACTACTCGTATCCACAAGCCTACCCCTAGATAATTTCACTTTTGACATAACTGATGTCTGCACTAGTAGTGATGATGAGGATACCATAACTAGCCTTCCCTTGAATTTTGAGGATTCCTCCTTACTAATGATTAGTGCCTCACCCATTGAGTCAAACCACCAAACTAATGAATTAAACCTAGTTTACCCACAACTCATCGACTATGACCAAGAAGGACCACCAGTTCTAGACACATTAAAAAAAAATGAGGCACTCTCAGAAATCATGGGATTAAGGGATAAAATTCCATGTAAAGATCACAAGGTTGGGTTTGATATCATGCTAGACACCCATGCCTATTATGGTGAAAACCTCTTTGAGGCACTGGAGGATGAAGGATTGAATCTCCCCCCTACTGCACTTCATCAGGATAAATCAACAGTCTTGGTCAAATGGTGCAATCCTGTCAATTTGGGAACAAAGACAACACCACAAATCACCTTTTATGTTGAGTCGCTTATGACAAAAGAACAAGAACTACTAGCGGCATTTCTAAAGGAAAGAAAGGTGAACTTCACATGGACCTATGCTGACATGTCAGGTCTGGATCTAGAAGTGGTGGTTCATCATTTGGTTGTTTACCCTGGAGCAAAGCTAGTAAGACAAAAACTAAGAAAAATGCACCCTCAGATAGCCTTGCTAGTCAAGGTGGAATAAAAAAAAATTTTGGATGTCGGCTTCATATGCCCAATTGATTATCTAGAATGGGTATCCAATCTTGTACCAATTTCAAAACCAAATGGGGGCATCTGTATCTGCACTGACTTTAGAGACCTCAACAAAGCATGTCCTAAGGATGATTTCCCACTACCTAACATTGATATGATAGTGGACATGATAGCCGAACATGAGATGCTATCACTGATGGATGGATTCTCAGGGTATAACCAGATAATGATCAAAAGAGGACTAGCATAAGACAACATTTACATGTCCATGAAGTACCTACTTCTGGAACATGATTCCATTTGGGCTAAAAAATGTAGGGGCTACATATCAGAGGGCCATGACACTAATCTTTCATGAAATGATACACAAAACTATCAAAGATTATTTGGATGATATACTAGCCAAATCAAATAAGAGACAAAATCACATAGCAACCCTAAGTGCCATTTTTGACAGACTAGAGAAGTATAAGGTCAGGCTCAACCTAAATAAATGTGTCTTTGGGGTACAATCAGGTAAACTTCTTGGATACATAGTATCAATGAGGGGAATAGAGGTGGACCTCGCCAAGGTCAAAGCAATCCTCGACATGGAGGCACCAAGGACACTAAAACAACTCAAAGGCCTACAAGGCATACTTCAATCCATCTGAAGGTTCATAGCACAACTAGCGGATAAACAGATTGCATATTCACATCTACTCCACAAGGGAGTAGCATACAAGTGGGATGACAAGTGCAATCAAGAATTTGATAAAATCAAAGAATATGTGTTCACGCAGCCAGTATTAATGCAACCCATTATAGGAAAACCACTAATTTTATACATCTCGTCAATAGTTGTAGCCCTTGGTGCTCTTTTGGCTCAACATAATGAAAGTGGGACAGAGAGGGCCATTTGTTATATCAGTAGAACAATGGTCATCCATGAGTTAAACTACTCATTCATTGAAAAATCCTATCTAGTAGTAGTGTTTACTTCACAAAATTTTGGACATTACATGTTGGCACAAAAAATAAAACTCATCGCCAAGATCAATCCCCTAAAGTATCTACTGTCAAAGGCAATTCTCATAGGAAAGATGGCTAAGTGGGTCATGATATTATCAAAATATGACACTGAATATGTGGAGTTAAAAGAAATCAAAGGACAAGTCATTGTTGACCAACTGGTAGAAGCTCCCATCTATTTAGAGAATCCACTCATATAAGAATTTCCAGATGAGTCCATCTTCAATCTCAACATAGCCAATCATTGGAAACTCTACTTCGAGGGTTCATATACACAACATGGATCAGGAGCCGGTGTTTTCTTCATCACCCCACAAGGGGATTGTATACCTAGATCCTACAAATTGGAGTTCCCTGTACCAACAACATTGTAGAATACATGGCTTTAACCATAGGTCTCAAGATTGCAGGGCAATGGTGGATCATGGCACTAAAGGTTTATGGGGATTCACAACTTATTATCAACCAAGTCAACAATGAGTACTAAACTAAGGATGACAAGTTGACACCATATAAGAATTCAGTTGAAAGCCTTAAAGAATTATTCATTGATATCACATTTGAGCAGATACCAAGGGCTAACAATAGAGCAGTTGATGCCATGGCAACAATTGGATCCTTACTGTATATCCCTTGTAATGTCTCAAAACATGAATTCTTGGTAGAGCAGCTTCTCGTACCCACATTCAAGGTACCAGAGTCTGAATATGTATGTAAACTCATTCATCCCTATGATCTTTGGTATCATGACATATACACCTACTTGAGAGTAGGAGTCCTCCCAACTGACATTACCCCAAACCTTAAACGAGCCTTTATCAAAAATTCCTTACATTTTGTCATCCTAGGGGAAACCCTTTACTGTAGGAGCATTGAGGGAACCCTTTTCCATTGCTTAAATCCTGAGGAAGCCCAGATTACTCTAACTGAGGTACATAATGGAACTTGCGGTTCACACTCGAGTGGTATGACCTTGGCCAAAAAAGCTACTAAGAACCGGGTACTACTGGCCAACGATGGAAAGAGAGGCACATGAATTTGTCAGAAAGTGTGTAGAATGCTAGTAGCATGGAGACTTCATTCATGCACCAGCTCAGGAACTCCATCCTATTGTTACACCATGGCCCTTTTCACAATGGGGGCTTGATCTCATAGAAAAAATCACACCCACCTCATCCAACGGCCACAAGTTCATCACCGCCACAAAGTATTTCACAAAGTCGGTTGAAGTAATTCCCATGACCTACATAACAAAAAAGCATATTTCCAAGTTCATCCTGAACTATCTCATTTGTCAATATGGTGTCCCCCAATCCATTATCTCTGATAAGGGGACACCTTTCAAGAATTAGGATGTCCGTGACATGCAACAAATTCAAAATCCAACATCTCTTTTCCACTCCGTATTACCCACAAGGACATGGCCAAGCAGAAGCTACTAACAAAACTATTCTGAAAATACTTAAGAAAACAATCAATGACTCTGATCATGACTGGCATCTATAGCCAAATCTTGCCTTATGGGCCTACCACACCATAATTTGCACACCAAAAAGTGCCACCCCATTCTCCCTATTCTATGAATCATAAGCCATCCTCCCAATTGAGATCGAGCTCCCATCATTGAGAACATCTTTGAAAAACCTCATAACAGATGAAGAATACCAAGTTTCAAGGTTGAATGAACTAGAGTTATTAGATGAACGGCGCATGGATTCCCTCAACCATCTAAAAATCTATCAGAATCACTTGAAGCACAACTACAATAAGAAGATTAGGTGACGCACCTTCCAAGTCAGCAAACTTGTGTTGAAAGAGAACCAAAAGAATGTGTTGAATCCAAAGAGCAAAGAAAAATTTGAGCCCAACTAGTTGGGACCTTTCATGATCACAAAAAGCTATAAATCAGGGGCATATCAACTGTCAGCACCAGAAGATGAGCCTCTGTAGGAGCCCCTAAACAACTCCCATCTCAAAACATTTTATGCCTAAAAGCTTTCAAGGTATAGAACCAAAAATACAAACAATCAATAAAATATCCAAAAACAATGGTTACCTTGATGAAAACTTGGAAAACAGGCATCTTGGTGACAACAAAAAATATAAAAATACAAAAATCTAAAAAAATCAGAAAAAGGATTGAAAACAATAAAAAATAAAAATCATCCTCTAGTGAAAACCACTTCAGTGGTGCTTTGGGCAAGTGCGTTGGTGAAAACTTGGCAAACAGGTGCCAAACGTAAGTAAAGCACTCTCTATCCACCAGGATCTGCATGACTCACTTATACATTACATTACATCACATTTCATTAATCCATCCATTCATTTAGATCCATACCATAGCCTGATCCTATGCTCGTATCATATTCCACCATAGTACTACTTGGCATATTCCTAAAGTCAGTCTGTCCTACCTTTATCAAAGTAGTCTATCGCAAGATGCTAGGGGAATGTTCCTATACTAGCATCAGATTAGATTCATGTATATTTTTGTGATCTTCCCAAAACGCATCAAAAAACCCAAAACATTCAGAAAATGCATCAAGAAAATCCCAAAACATCGGAAAAATATCAAAAAGTCTTCAAAAAAGACCATCATAGAGTCTTTTCAGTCCTTCACCTTTTCTGAACTACATCATCTCTGAGCTTGAATGTAGGCAAGGTTGGTCTTTGATCATCCCCTAAGACATTTTAGGTCACTCCTTAGGCGTCCATCGCAATAAAATGGCAATTCGTTTGCCCATTTATCTTATCATTGAGTCAAGTCTGTCGTCAGTCAAACTACGTGGTCTCTACATGTATAACATAGGCAAGGCTAATCTATGGATCAGCTCTTGAGATGCCTAGGATAGGTCTTTAGGTTATTCTCTTCATCGTAAATTTCAAAAATACCAAAAACACTTGTAAAACATCTCAAAATTCCAAAAACAACCTCAAAATATCTCAAAAATCCAAAATGGTGCTTTCATCTCATCTCGCTTTCACCCATGATTATCATCATCATCCTTTGGTGAGTCAGTCAAAAGCAAGTCTAGTAGGTTCAAAAGTGAACACCCTAATCATCAAAGTCTCAAAGTTTAAGTCAATAAGCAAGCAAGTTAATCAACTCGGAGTATCAATAGCTTATCACCCAATCAGTCTCACCAAAACCCTAATCACATGTCCTAGGATGTATCCTTCCCATGATGGACATAAGCATCAAGTATTTCATAGTAGTTCAAACTTGTCTAGTGGTACAAAGAACATTAGCTTATTTGCTTACTTTATCTAGTCTTTTTGATTTATCTTATTTTGCACCCATTCCAAGGACCTCTCGATGATGCCTAGACAAAACAAGTTTAGAGATAAAGGAATGGGGAAATGATCAATACCTTTTTTATGTACTATGTTTGTGGGATACACTTGTAAAATAACTTAGTCATACATACTTTGTTTGATTTGTGGAGAGGATGTTTTAGATATCTTGTTGACCACATAGGAAAGCTTGCTTTCCTATGTTTTGGCCCAAGATGTTTAGAATGTCTGAACTACATCCTGAATGAAGTTTTGTATGCTAAGTGTGAACAAGAATACTCCTATCTATTGGTCAAATCAAATTCCATCACTCTGGGTGCAACACCATTATTTTTCTTTATACCTTGATGCATCGTACCTATGTGTGTTATCAAACATAACGTAATTGGCCCTTTGAAAATCTTGACTCTTGGTAAGAAAATCACCATCATTCTAAGTGACCCATTGACTCTAAGTTATTATATCTTCTTTCCATACTAACATGGTATCATGATAGTTAATTAGAGCATCACCAATGCATACACCCTACATCCATGGGTCCATTAGAATAAGTGCATATCATATCATATACATAATACCACATTATCATCATCTTAAGTTATGAGGAATAATATAAATTTGTTATTCTAAGCATCTTAAAGAAGTCATTGCATTAAATTCATTTCACATCATATAGGTCATAATAAAAAATATTAGCATCCATCATCATTAAATCAATTGCATAGCATTTATCAGTTGTATTTCATTTATCATTTGCACATCGATACATCATCATTAGCATATCATTTACCATGTAACCATCAAAATACATAGAAAATATACAAAAGGAAGTACATCTAGCATACATCATATCACATGAGCATAAAAATAGAAGCATCTCATAGCACATAGGAAATTAAAATAAATCTACCATATCATACATTGCAACACATGTCATAAAGGCAAACCATCTCATATATCATCAAAAGTATACTGTCATGATACAAATATTGGATCAAGTGTGCATCAAAATTTATAATAAAATAGGGGCAATAATCGAAACCAATAAATCAAAAATGGAAACCATCTATGATCAAGGCCTAGCCCTGCTGGCTGCTGCCCTCTCCCACCTGCTTATCACCATTGTCCTTTGGCAGCCTCATCCCTCTCTGCTGAGAGAAGTTAGGCACCCGACCTACTGCTGGCACTGCCTATTTATAGTGTTTTTGATAACACTCAGCCTCTCTGACTACCTCTCTGTATGCCCATAGGGATATTGAATGGCTTTGGGATGATGAGGCCATACTCTCCAACTACCTCTGCTGACCAATCTCTTGATCCCTCTCAGATTGAACCTAGTTCCTCTCAATAGTAACTGTCACAACCTGTTGTTGAGCCTGATCCCTCTCAATAGTCAATACTTGAATCTGATCCTGCAACTCCTAGATCAATACATCTCTTTGATCTGGCTGCACCACTAGCTATTTTTGTGGGACTAGCCTCTCCCCATCTCTAGGTTGGCCATGCTATACCCCTATCCATGGAGGTTCCTACTATACCGGATCTCTGGCGGGTGTCTCATGAGGAGGTGGTCCACCTCCTCCTCTATCTTCATCCCCATCTCTGTCACCTCAAAAACCTATTCCTCCATAACTAAAAAATTTAAAGGGTAAATTACCTTCATAACTACCAAAGCCTTTCTTCATTCTTCTCACAAAGTTAGTTTTTTCTTCATCCAAATCTTCATCTCTTGTAGCCTTTAAAGAAGTTTCTGATTTGGATCCATTTCTCAAATTTGGCTTTCTCATCTCATAAGATGTCAGAGTTCCCAATATTTGATCTTTAGTGTTAGTCTTGTAATCTATATGTTCTTCAATAGCACATTGATGTAGGTGAATCCTTGGTTCTTGGCAATCTTGCATCAACCAAAAATATTTTCATTTAGTTTTGTTATTGTTCTTGTTCAAGTTGGCAGATCCAGTGTTTCTTCATTTTGTCTCACCAGACCTGGTGGATCTATGGTTCCATTGTGGACATGTTGAATTACCTTATTCCAAGTTATAAACTCGATTGGATCTTTTGTCGGTAAGTTATTGCTTCTGGATTGAGTGACAATTTTAGAACTGGCCCTAGAATAATTTCAAAACCTAATGGCTAGTTTGATCGATTGTGGATCCCTCTCATAACTTGCGGATCCTAACAGTGTTTTTCAATCTATTCCATGGAGTGTCCCCAACCTTAATCTTAGGTCCACACTTCATCATGCACATCTATCATGGAATAAATTCAAATTTGAGGCCGACCTATTCATGCACATGTTACATTTTCTTGATCGGAGATTGTAATAATCTTTGGCCGACGTAGATGTTTCTTGACCCACAGATATGCTATAAATTTTGTAATAGATCATTATAAAAACATCAAATCAAGATTAAGTAGATTGAGATGTATATAAAATTTTATTTGTAGCATTTTTTCTTGCATATAGGATCATGTATGTTGTATCAAGACTGTGAGCCGAATTTGTGAGCCCAAATGTGGCTGACTATATGTAATTGAATTTTCTAATAATATGAATTTTTTAACCTGCATTTGCCTCCATATTTTGTGTTTCTTTTGTTATGTAACTCTTGTTGCATGGTTTAGATTGTTCTCTTTGAGGAACATCCTACCATGACTGCACCAAACTGGTATCAAAGCTTGGATTCAAGATGAGCATAAGATACTAGTAAGTGAACAATGTTTGGTGAAATTGAAGATTGGAAATTATCATGATGAACTTTGGTTTGATATCATGCCTATGGATGTATGCCATGTTTTTTTGGGAAGTCCTTGGTAGTATGATAGATAGGCTATTCATGGTGGAAAGAAGAACATATATACCATTGTTGCAAATGGAATGAAGAAAAAAAATTGCCATTGGAGGATGTTCCTAAAGATGAGATTTGCACGAATGCTAGAATTTTTTTGGTTGATGGAAGGACATTTCTAGATGGACTAGGACATGAGAACATGTGCTATGCCTTGGTTCCTAAGAAGGTTGAAGAATTGAAACATGTATAAGAACAACCTAGGGAGATAAGGGAGTTACTAGCAGAATATGAAGCTATCATTTTAGATAGTGTACCTAATGGATTGCCACTTGTGAGGAGTATTAGCCATTGCATGGATCTGATTCCTGGAGCTAGTTTTCCTAATAAAGTAGCACACTGGATGACACCAGCAGAAAATGAAAAAATGAATATAAAAGTGCAATATTTGTTGAGAAAAGGTTTGATTAGAGAAAGATTAAGTCCTTATGCATTACCTACAGTGCTAGTGGTTAAGAAAGATGGAGAATGGAGGATGTGTATAGACTCTAGAGCCATAAACAAGATCAAAGTGAAGTATATATTTCCTTTTCCCTAGATGGGTGACATTATGGATTGTTTGAATGGAGCTAAGTACTTTACGAAGATAGATTTGAAGAGAGGGTATCATCAAATAAAAATCAAAGAAGGAGATGAGTGGAAAACAACATTCAAGACAAATGAAGGATTGTATGAATGGTTGGTGATGCCTTCTGGACTAAAAAATGCACCTAGTACTTTCATGAGGTTGATGAATGAGGTATTGAAGAAATTCTTGGGTAATTTTTTGATTGTTTATTTCGATGACATTTTGATTTTTCAATAAGACTAGAGAAGAAAATTTGTTGCATATAAGAGGACTTTTGTAGAGGTTGAGAGAAGAGAAATTGCTGATTAACATCAAGAAGTCTAGTTTCATGAAGGAAGAATTGGTATATCTGGGATTTGTGATATCTATGGATGGATTGAAGATGGATCCTGAGAAGGTAAGAGAGTTTTTTGAGTGGCCTACACCTGAAAGCATTAGAGAGGTAAGATGATTTCTTGGATTGGGTATTTTCTATCGAAAGTTCATTAGGAATTTTAGTTCTATTTGCGGTCCTATGACAAAGAAATGAGAGGAGATAGGAAAGATTTTAGGTGGACATATGGAGCAGACATGAGCTTTGAGTTATTGAAAAAGAAGGTAACTGAGCAGCCTTTGTTGGGTTTACCATACTTTAGTAAGGTATTTCAGGTAGACTATGATGCAAGTGAAAATGCAATTGGATTAGTGTTAAGTCAAGAATGAAGACCAGTAGCTTATTTCAGTGAGAAGTTGAATGATGCTAGGAAAAGTTATTAAGTGTATGATTAGGAGTTTTATGCCATGGTTCAAGCTTTGAAAAAGTCGAGACATTACTTGTTTTCTAAGGAGTTTTTGTTGTATACAGATCATTAGGCTTTGCAGTATTTGAAAAGTTAAGGTAAGTTGAATAAGAAGCACATGAGATGGGTGGAATTCTTGTAGAGTTACACTTTTGTTTTGAAATATAGGAGTGGAAAGTCAAAATAGAGTTGTTGATGCTTTGAGTAGGAGACTAAATTTACTAGAACATATGAAAGTGGAAGTATTAGGATTTGATGAGTTGAAGAAATTGTATGAGGAAGACCCAAATTTTGCAGAACCTTGGAGAGCATGTAAATAACTAGTCTTGGAGGATAGGATTCAGTGGTTAGATTATTTCATTCAAGAGGATATTTTTTTAAGAGGAAATCAGTTGTGTATACCCCAAAAGTTCAATGAGGGATAACTTGGTAAAAGAGAAACATAGTGGAGGATTGGAAGGACACTTTGGAATTGATAAGATAGTAGCATTGGTAAGTGAAAATTACTTTTGGCCCTAGATTCACAAAGATGTCAAGAAATTTGTGTAGTTGTAGAATTTGCCAAGTTGCAAACAGAAATAATTAGAATGTTGGATTGTATAAACCTTTGACAGTTCTAGAAAGACCTTGGGTGGATATCAACATGGATTTCATACTTGGTTTCCTGAAGACACAAGGAGGTAATGATTATGTATTTGTGGTGGTAGATAGATTTTCTAAGATGGCACATTTCATACCTTGTAAAAAGACAACAGATGCAGTACATGTAGCAAACTTGTTTTTCAAAGAAGTGGTCAATTTGCATGGATTACCTAGGAGTATTGTTTCAGAGAGAGATACTATATATGGAAGAAAATTATTCTGAGATCTTATTAGATTAAGATTCAGAATTTCGCCATCCTTAATGAAGTTACCTATAAAACATACTCATGCAAGATAAATAATTTAATCTAAACAAACATGCATGTCACCAGGGATTCACTCCATTGTTCTTCTCAATCTTCCATAAGAATGCAAGCTTCGAAGGATTTGCCTATGGACAAAATGTTGATCACTCACTATTGCAGCATAACGATAGGACGAGGATGTCGAAAGAAGACTAGATAGCTCAAAGATGATGGATGGAAGTTTGAAGAATTATTTTGACAGAGTGAGGGTACTTGAAGAATCGATCCCAAATGGCTTGTGAGAGGTTGTATTTATAGAATTTTGACATGGATAAAGAAGAATATTTGATTTGATTTGATTTTTGACAAAAGAGGAAATACAACCTCATATGAGATAAGATTCTAATAAAATAGAAAGATATTGATTTTTCATTTTAAAGGAAATAAATCCTAAAAAAGATGAGAAATATAAGTGATGAATTATCTAATTAAATAAATGAATTAGATACACATGAGTTCTGATTTGGAAAGAAAGCGAGAATATCCTTTTAAGATTTTATTAATTAAATAAATATTTGATTTATTTAATTAACATTGGATTTATGATTTCATTAATTAAATAATATAAATTATTTAATTAATATTAGAAGAATGGAGGGATTATGAAAGGAAATGATTTAATTAATTAAATAATATAAATTATTTAATTAATGTTAGCATAATGGAGGGATTATGAATGAAATTAGTCAAATAAATAAGATTTATTTAACTAATTTGATGATGGCATGGGCACCTAAGGCAAAACATGCTACAAGATGTCTAAATGACCTAATGTTGTGATAAGGTATTGTAAGAGGACACTTTTGGGTGTCTACATTTTGCCCCTCTTTGAGATGATGTTCAAGATGATGAGATTGTGTCGAGTAACATCATTTCAAAGAAGCTAAGCTATGGATAGAGGAAAATGGATGATGATCAAAAGATAAGCTAATGATGATGATCCCCTTATCTTCTAATTTCTACTAATTTCATCTCAAGGTCACGTTTATTATCCACCATTGATTTAATTTCTTAAATTAAATCCTATCCACACATTTGGGGATTGTTGCCCTAACCCTAATTGAGAATTGTAACTTTGAATCTTGACCATTGATTCTAGGGAATTTCTCAATCTCTCATCCCATCCATCCATTTAAGATTGCATTTTCTATAAAATGACAATATTGATCTCATTTTTGGGATCAATCATTATTATCTCTTAGTATTTTTATAATCTCATTATTATCAATTGTCATATCATCTTAGGCTTATTTAATAAGTTGCATATTAGGATTGAATTTCTATTTTGCATATTCCTTCAAAGGCTTTGTTTAGGGCTAGACATTTTAGATTTTTGCTCACACACAATTTGAGGGCACTCTTCATCACAGCAAGCTTAAGGAGGTACAATGGAAGTAAATCATGGAGGAGAGAAGATTGGGTGAGGTTGTTCTAGTTTTAATCATTTTCTCTTTTTATCACTAATGTGTTTCATTGTTTGTTGGATTTAATATATGCATGCTTTATTAGACTAACAATCTGTTTTGTAGAAATCCATCATTATAGATACAAAGTTTGTTGGTTATTTTTGGAGGAAACTTTGGAAACATTTGAAGACAAATTTGAAGTTTAGTTCTACTTTTCACCCATAGGCTGATGGATAGATAGAGGTAGTGAACATGAGTTTGGGAAATTTGCTAAGATGTTTGGTTGGAGAGAAGACCAAAAGTTGGGATCTAGTCCTTGCTCAAGAAGAGTTTGCTTACAATAATTCAATGAACAAGAGTATTGGAAAAACACATTTTGAGATTGTTATTGGAGTTCATCCTAGAGGTATATTAAATTGTGATACATTAGTAAGGAAGATAAAAGGAGTGCAGAAGAAAAAGAATTTTGAGAACACATGAAGAAAGTGCATACTCAAGTAAAGCAACAGTTGGAAGACATGAACCAAACTTATAAGGAACAAGCAGATGAAAAGAGGAGGCATAAGGAGTTTGAAGTTGGAGATGAAGTGATGGTATATTTGAGGAAGGAAAGATTCCCAATTGGTACATACAGTAAGCTCAAGATGAGAAAGTTCGGACCATGTACGATTTTGAAGTTTGATTCAGGAAATGCATAGGAAGTAGAGTTACCAAATGGCATGGGTATATCACCTATATTCAACATTGCAGATCTACATTAGTACCATGAAGCTAAATTTAGTGAAGAAAATAAAGAAAAATAGGACATCTTCCTAAACAAAAATCAGATGAGATAGAAGAGATTTTGGATGTCAGAGATGGGAGGAAAAATCATGGAAGACAGTACAAACACTATCTAGTGAAGTGGATGGGTAGACCAATGGAGGATTATTCTTGGATTTCTCAGGCTAAGGTAGATTGTCTTAGTTTTCCTCTAGCCCTGGAAAAGTGAGGGACTCACTTTTCAATAACCCTAGATGTATGATGTAGGAACATCCTTGGTTCTTGGCAATCTTGCATCAACGAAAAATATTTTCATTTAGTTTTATTCTTGTTCTATTCTTATTCTTGTTCAAGGTTGTAGATCCAATGTTTCTTCATGTTTTCTCACTGCACCTCACGGATCTATGGTTCCATCATGGACATCTTCAATTTACTTATTCCAAATTTTCAGCTCGATTAGATATTTTCCAAAAATTTATTGCTTCCAGATTGAGTGATAGTTTTGGAACTGGCCCCAGAATAATTTAAAAACCTAACGGCTAGTTTGATCGATCATGGATTCCTTCCATAACTTACATATCCTCACGGTGTGTTTAAATTTATTCCATGGAGTGTCCCTGACCTTAATCTTAGGTCCACACTTCAGCATGCACATCTATCATGGAATAAATTCAAATTTGATTCCAACCTGTTCATGCACACGTTACATTTTCTTCATCAGAGATTGTAATAATCTTTGGCTGATGTGGATGTTTCTTGACCCATGGATATGATAAAAAGCTTGTAATAGATCATTAGAAAAAAATGAATCAAGATTAAGTAGATTGAGATGTATATAAAATTTGATTGGTAGGATATTTGCTCACATATAGGAGCATGTATGTTGTATCAGGCCTATGATCCGGATCTTTGAGCTCAGATGTGGCCGACTGTATGCAATTGAATTTTATGATAATACGAAGTTTTGAACCTGCATTTGCCTCCATATTTTGTGTTGCTTCTATTATGTAAATCTTATTGCATGGTTCAGATTGTTCTCTTTGAGGACCCTCCTACCATGACTACACCACACATACCTTTTCACTATAAGCATAAGGAAGAGTTATAAGAATCTTCTTTATAGTCCTAGATTCATCTATTATAGCACTCATTCCATGCATTCTAGCTACTACCTCATCCAATATTTATACATAGACTTTATAATTATCATCTTCAAACATATGTAGGAGCTCAAACTATGTCTCCATGGAACCAAGGAAAATGGGTGGGAAGGATGATTATTATTAAGTACTATCAAAACCAGTTTGAAAGCTATTCTATTCAAGGATAAATCTAGAGATCTCAATGCAAAAGGAAAAGAGATCTTGCAATATGGATTTCCTAGGGGCTGAAAGTAGACTAATAAGGGGTTCACCACCAGGTTTAGACTTGGAAATGATAATGAAATTCAAGATAAAATGTATAACCGTAATTGAATGCAAAGTAACACTAAATGGTCAAGAAAAGTGAATAAACCAACACATAAAACTACAAAATAGAATGTGTGCACCTAGAAATATTGAAGTCATTGGATTGAGGTCTAGAACACTAGAAAATATAATTTTAATGTTGAGTGGAACTCAATCACCAAGCTGAGCGAATCAGTCCAGATTTTGGAAAACTCTATGAGAATAGAAATCTACCAAATAGGTATCTGAATCTACAAAAAAATTAAAAATTGACTGGAACTAGGACTTATTCACCAAAAGTGGTGAATTAGTCTAGTTGGGCTTTTCTAAAACTTCAAAGGATGGTCCTACTCTTCTTGGTCTTCTCTATCCTTCTTGATTGGTTTCTGCATCTAAAACTTTGATTTTCTACCTATAGGTCTCCTCTAAGGTTCACCAAGGTTCGATGACAACTTTGACAACTTTCAGATCTTAACAACTTTTCTCCAATCTTGATCCTTAGGAAATCTACAACCTAGATCTACAAATCACACACAAAGGAGAGGGGAAAATGTTGTTGGGTTAATGGATAAAGGTTTTCCTTGGTCAAACCACATTTTGGAAATCAATCCTTGAAATGAAATGAAATAGGAATGGAGAATGATGAATGAACAAATGACAATGTTGCAACTCACCAAACCATAGCAATAAAGTACTACGAATATTCTTGAGATGGCTGTAATGGATGTAGATCTTGATTCTTTCTTGAATGATGTTGATCTTGAATGAAACACATGCTTGAATCATAAAACCTACATCACAATTGTTAGCACAATAAAAAATATGATGCATGAAATATTTGACATGATGATTGATGCTTAAATTTTTCTCTAAAATTCTTGGTAATCTACTCTTGAATTCTCTTGAATGATATTGCAAATTATTGTGAACACTTGATTGATTCTTAGATTGCTAGGTATAAAAATGAGTGAAATAACCTTGTATTTATACTCAATTATGCAAGAATACCCAAAATTACAACACTACAAGATGACATCAGATCTAGGAGAATAAAATCTCACCAAAAATTTGAATTAATTTTAATTTTGGGCCACACGGGACTCACTCACCCAAGGTGGGAAATGAGTCCCACCCGGCTTAATTTTGGGACCAATTTTTAAAATTCCTAGAAATGTGTGAAACTAGGTTTGGGACCAAAAGATCTAGGTGGGACACATTCACCCAAGGTGGTGAATAAGTCCCAAATCAGTAAATCTAGGCCATTCATAACCGAAACACCTGAATTATGATTGGCTAATGATTTGTTTTGGGATTATCCTAAAAAATGATGCATTAAATGAGGCTTATAGATGCAAAATAGGGCCAATTAAAGCATAAGAAATCCCAATTATTAATTAAAATCCTAGAAAAGTGTGAAAGTGTGTTACAACACTTTACAACACTTTAAACAAGGCAAGAATAATTTTTATTTTACCTAAAAAGAGGTTTATTAGGTTTAATTAATTAATGAAGCCTTAGAAAAGTGTCAAAGGGTATTACAACACTTCACAACACTTTAGCAAGGTACCATTTAAATTCATTAGTTCACAAGGACCCAAGACCTAATGTGAATGTGTCAACCACATTACAACACTAAATCAGGACAACATTAAGCCTAACACACTAGGAGGGCCCCAACAAGCTAGGAAAAGTAGAAGGGATACCTTTTTTGTGACAAATATTAGCCCCCACTTTAGTGAGAGGATGAATTTGCTTCAAACTCACACTAAAGTAGAGAAAAACGCATCAAGATGGGTCCAAGTGTACTAATTCTAGTAAGATCAAGAGGGGTGATCAAGCCCCCAGGATCAAAATCCCATGACAAACCAATATAGGCACAAAAGAACACACATGAAAATGATATAAAGAGTAACAAAAAAGCACAAGCATGCATTGTCAAAGACAAAAGAGAGAAAAGGTAAAAATAAAAGAGTTAGATCAAGCTTCGACCATTTGTCCATTGTGATGTGGATCAAATCTAGGTTCTTTGTCTAGAAAATGCACACTCATTCTATAGCAATGAAAATCATCGCTATCTATTGGGTGAGAAGTCCAAGAATGTGAGAAACATACACTCATGGCTGGTATGCACTTACACACACATGTGAGTGGCTATGGGGAAATTCATGCCTCAATCAGAATTCTCGCTCAAACCATAAAAAAGTTATACCTCTTGATAAATTTAATAAGGAACCATACAAAAATGGTTTTTGAGCTTCATGAGGCAAGCAAAACTTTGTATGCTTGGAGCTCATGAACAAACATGATGGCTCTATAGGCATGCAAGCTACATTATATAAGGTGGCCATATAACAACAAATGAAAAATAAGGAACATTTAAAGGAGTCTTGATTAGTTCATGTGAGGTCTTAACTTAGGGAATGTTAGTGATTTTTAATGAACCAAATTTTATCTCATCCCTTACCTATGAACTTGCCAGGGTTCAATTATAAATAAGGGGGAGGATTGGCCAACACACAAATTAAGAATTTAAGTCCTTATGTCTATTCTTCAGGCTCTATGAAACCCAAGAGGGTAATCCCACTTGCATTCCTAAGATACTCATTTAATCAAGAGCACTTCCTTACATAGTTAAATTCCTCCAAATTTCACATAGATAGAATTTACTAAAGGATTGGAAAACCTTCTAAATAAAGATTATCTATGGTAAGGAATCAAATAGATTCTTCAGATGTTAGTTGTTGTGATTTGTTCATCATTTTAAGCCTCTAGTTAGACACATAACTAAACTCAACTTACATCCAAGATAAACTAATAAAGAGCCTAGTGCCTCCTCCATGGGACAATGGAGTCACAATATAATTAACTAGTAATACACTAACAACTCATCCCAGTAATTTATGGTCCATTTGCATGCTACCATATACTATCCAAATCATTGTATTTAAAGCAAGGCTTCTTATCAAATCATATATCATTTTCCTCACAAACTCATGACCTTACTTAAGCATTTAATTAACCCCTTGAATTGAAGCATAAGAAGAATCATTCATTCAATTTAAACAATAAAAGAAAAATGAAACTATCATTAACAATTCCATTGTTAGCTTGCAAAGAAAATACATAGTAGAACACATACTTTAAATTGATATTTTATATTATTGGTGTTACTATAAAACCCTTTTAAGATAATTACATCATAACTGTATATTCAAAACTTGGCTCATGGTATATCCATTAATCTATCTCTATACATTATGCTCCTTTTTTGAGAACAATATTCTTCACCTAGACCTTTCTATGACTCCAAAAACTCAAACTCCTCTTGTAATTAGCCTTGAAATATCCTTTATAGAACAAGTGGGCAACAAGCATCTAGATGAATTATAGTGCATTTCACATTCATTTCAAATAAATTTCAACCAAATTCAAGAGATTCCCCTAGGTAGTTATATGTAATTATTGACAAAATAGGGGAGAGAAAAAAGGCAATATTCTTGATAAGTTGTTGAGGGATGATAGACAAATCACCATAGGGAAGGACCAATCACCGTAGAAATATCCACATCATGCAAAATATTTTCCACCATACCTAGCTTGGAGACTTTCATGTCAACATAGAAAATGGAAGAGTAAAACATCAAAATCGTGGACATCACAACAATGGTATCATCGAAAATGAAAACAAGGTTGAGACATCACTTTGATTCTTTAGAATTAGAGTATGTCTACCCACTCCTTGTGTGTGATGCAACTGGAGGAACCATCACCACCTCTTCATTAGAAAGATCATACGATACCAAGGCGATGAGGTATTGGTCATACCCCGAGTTAGTGTCACCTCCACCATTTGAAGGGCTATTAGAAAGCACAATGGAAGAATATTGTTTCCTCGGGCATGCCTTTGGATGTTTATCTCTATCTTCCATGTCCTTTCTCACTAGCACAACTAGATCCTTACCTTTAACTTTGACCAATTCTTCATAAATTGTCTTGTTTCATAATTTTTAGGTACTCTGGACAATTATCTTCTTCTTATTTTGACCATGGGCACTTCTTTTATTTCCTATTCAGCCTTAGGAAAATCCTCATGACACTCAAAAAAACTAAGACAACCAAACCTCCTAGTAGGCTCGGTTGGCACACCAGACTTTCCCATTTGACAAAACTCAGACAAAAGATAGAAAGATTAAGGTGAGTAGAAAACCTAACCAGCCCAAAGACCTCAGAAACAAATTTGTACAACACACCCACAACCCTTGGCAATTACAACCTACCCCAAAAATTTGAAAATTCAAGACACTCTTAGAACATGGATTTCAAAGAGCTCAAACGACTACCAACTTACCCAAAATTACACATCAACTCCTAAGCACCTAAGCACTTATGATTCACACCTCAAATTTTCTATAGATTGTGACTAGTGAAATCAAATGGCAAACCATCTTACATTAAATAGATGATTTGGAGCATGCAACAATTAATGATTGAAGAACTCCTCATGCGAGCGAGTTGATAACTTAATAGCTGGGATTTAAATTTGAGACATCGATCCTTGTGGATTTAAAACATTATCAATGGCAACCATAAGTGTTATTTTATGCCTTTACAACTTGTTCATAGAAAGCACCGATTCCACCTCAAATATTTCCATGTTGTTCCCTAAAAATGATAAAGTACTTAGGTGCTCAATATGCATCAATATGATCAATATACATTGATACCAACCTATGATCAATATGCATCACCAACCCAATCTATACCTTTCCATTTATATCGGTAAATTACATAGTTGTCACTTGAAAGGAGTACTTTCTGGAATATCAAATCGTGGATTGCTAATTTTCCCCACTCCTCTAGAGCTTAATCAACAACAATGGTATGGAAATGATGAAAAATAGGTCGTTTGATCATTGTTCCCTTTGAGTATCTTCATCTCTTATCGTGCATCATGGATTCAATTTTCTTTGAGTAGGTTCTTGTAGTAATGTAAGCACTTAGTGTGATGATATCTCAACCATCAGATCAAATATATGTCCTTGATCACAGTCTATCTCCATTGCACGTCACAAATCCACACCTCATTCTTCAGATCACATTAGTGAAGGGCGAAGAAAATCAAGACACGTGCACCTACATGAAAAATCAATGGGACAAGATACATCACTCCCACGATAACTTTAGATCAGTTAAAATGAGCCTAATAGAAAAGGGTGATCAAATAGGGTGATCCCACAATGATGGTTTACAATTTCTGGGAGATTCTCATTTTTGCTGAAATCACATATTTTTAGAAAATATAATGATTTAGGACTTAAAAATTTCCATTTTAAGGAATCAAATTGAAAAGGTTTTGATTGAACCACCTTAGATGAAACCCCCTTGGATAGAACCCCGCTATTATTAAACCATACATATAACAGAGTCTCCTTTACACCTATCAAAATGCTAATAAAAAACCACTTTTGATTTACCTTTTCGGGGATCAAATCAATTGATTTAAAATTTATTATTGTAAGTATGTAGTCCTTATTATAAGCTTCCCAAAAAGAATAATTTCACATAAATTTAATTTAATTATTATATTTATTTTTTATTTCTTGTGAATGTAGGTTTTTCACTGAAAATCAAGATCTTTATCCTACACATGTGGAAATATAGCAGATTATAAAAAAAAATAAAAAATATGAGTGCACCAAATATTGAAGTCCTTGATCCAACAAAAAAAATAAAAAATTTGATACATACAAAAAAAGTTGTGTTATACGGTCCGCTTATGTTTGAATTATAATTGGTTTGACTTTGAAACTTTATTAAGGAAAAAATATTCAATAAAACACTATGAAACCAACTGGAAGCACTAGATATCATAGTTAAAAATCTAAATTTGAAAAAAATAGAAATTTATCCTTTATGGAAACAAAGTTATGTGTTATATGGTGAGCATCACTCCTTAAAAATGGTGTTTACTAAAAAATTTAGTTTTCAAAGGAGATTGAAAAAGAAGTGCAATCTGATTCGAATTTTTTTGAGAAAGATATATTTAGAATATACAAACAAAATTTCACAAATCACTAATTTGCATCCTCTTCAAATTCCTCATAGTTTAGCCGCTATAGGTGTCTGAAAGTGAAGATTTAGTTAGAAAACAATAGTTCAGTGTCCTATTTGGCCAGAAATTATAAACTAGTATTGTGGGATCAGCCAATAGTTATCTATGATGAGTGATAGAACAAACACTGATGTCATCGCTCATCATCCATTAGAAACATAGACCTTAAAATGGATCCACGATGAGAAAAAAACAATGAGCACAAAAGATCATCGTGTATCGCTAATACAGATTGCCAAAATATGAGCAATCAACAATACAACATAATCCATCACATATATCCAATTCAACTTTGTACATTTGAAACAATCCATGATGTGTAATATCAAGGAGAATGCAGCTCATTGCTCATCATGGATTTGAGCTCACAAAATTAAAATGGATAAAAAATGAGTGATATGGGACCTTAGTGAAAATAATTAGCACATGCTTATAATTTTTTTTTTTTAGAAAAATGGTAACCACCTAGGATGATGAGTAAAAAGGCCTCAAGGACATAATACATAACATTTTCAAAGGATGTAAAGGCCAAACACTGTCAATCGAACAACCTTAAAAAATAAAAGATTTTCAGAACTAGGCTTTGAGGTGTAGGTAACCTTACAATTTAAGATGACATAAGATGTTTTAAAATGACCAAGAATAGGTAACAATAGGTCAGCGATGAATTAGAAAAAAGGGTTTTTCCAAAGTAATATTTTGGCAGCAAAATCCTCAGATAATGATAAATGAAACCCTAAGCCCAGTCATACTAAGAATGACTGTAATTAGACAAAATAACTAAGGAATCACAAGTTTTTTTAGGAGCTCCATCAGTGGCTCCAATTGGGGATGTTTGTTCCTCAGTGAATAGAGCAAGAATCCAAAATCCAGGTGAAGTAGACTAGGCACAAAGAGCCAAAAACCAAGGACAAAGAAGAAAACCAAGGAAAAAAATATATGTACATCTTTTACATAAGCTAGAAGACCCCAACCAATCTTAAAACTGGTACCTTCCTCTTTTGAAAACCTTGTTTTCCACTATTTACATCCTGTTAAGGCTGAAAACACCATCATAAACTGCACAACTAGTAACATTGTAGGAAATGTACCCAACTATCATTAACATGTGTCTAAATTCATAATCATCCTTTTTATCCATGTCCTTCTGTGAACTATAGACAATCTGAAATACCTGATCAAAATCACCTCCCCTCTGACACAATTTACCATCACATTTCACTGAATTTTCATCCACTTGAAGAGGGAAAGTATAAAATTCATACTCCATTTGATCACCATCATCACACAAACTAATGTCAGATTTATTTTTCTCATTAATCTAGAAATCCTCATACATATTACCTTCGGGGTTTTTGTTATGATCAAACCCTCTGGAGTAATATCTCAATTTCATATCTAGAAATCTAGGGTCATTGTCATCTAACTCTTGTCCTGTATTAAGCACATATTCATTTTATGTGATGAGTATAAAATTTTCATACACAGGCTTCTGTTCCAATCTGTATTTATCTTCATTTGAGAAATGAGTACTAGATATGCTACTGTATTCTTCATTTCCTAGGGGATTTAATTCAATAGTCCCCATGGTACTTTTTCTCTCATCAGGGTTACTTTCGTAGGAGGAATTATCCATACTTTTCCAAGTATTTAGAAATACTTTCGCTTCAAGATTATTAACACATTTATATCCTCCTTTCAAACCATTGTTCAAAGTGAAATAAAATATCTCAAAAGATGAGTCTAATAACTCATATTTAGTGTGACTAGTAGTAAGGTGTTCAATTACATCATCAACTGTTAAATTATTTTTCTTTTAGAATTTCTTGCAACTTAAACATTTCTCATTTTCAGCCAGACAAGTTTTCTTAACACATTCCTCATTGAGAACTATGATGTCTACTTCTATCATAAAACTTGTATATTCCATTTTTGTTTCATACAAACACCCTGAATCAAGACCTTGTTGACTGTCAACACCAGTTTCACTATTTCTAACATCAAGCTCAAGATCTTGAACATAGAGCTCCCTATCTTGAAATTCATTATTTAGCACATTTCTAGGGCATTCCAATCCAAATACAACTGTATTGCTATTCAAAACTTCACCCCATGCTATGTGTTCATTTAATGGTAAAGACACAAATTCATGACTACTAGTACTACTAGATTTCTCAAGCACAAAGGATTCCTTTATGTCAATATCATAAGAAACTCCATACTCATCAAAATTATCAATATTTTCATTTCCATGTATCTAATCTTACATCTTTAAAGGTACGTCAATAGTTCTTGCAAATATAACAATATCATCATCTGTTCCACCATATATATATTCATCTTTAGCGATTTCTCTATCCTTTTCTTGAATAAACCCTTGATTGATAATAATAATGGGAGGGGAAGTTCTATAATCTTGGGACATCACATTTAGCTTCCTCAACAATTCTGATCCAATCAATTATTTGATCAAAATCTTGTGGTTTCAATTCATTAGGAAAAGTACTAAGCCTCGATTCATAGATGTCATACAATAAGTCAATACAAATAGAATCCTCAAGTCATAACCTTTTAGGTATCTCCAACAAAGTATCCCAAAATATTGCTAGCAACTCAAAGGGTGATTTCCCTCATGTACTTTCATATTATGATGTCTAAGTAACACTTGATCAATATCACTCAAATTTTTTTGTAGTTCATCTTGCATCTTTTGATGATCAATATGTAGGGACAATGACTCGGATAAGGCTTTAGGAATATCATTACTG
The DNA here is from genome assembly GCA_007115665.2 of Sequoiadendron giganteum. Taxonomy (NCBI): domain Eukaryota; kingdom Viridiplantae; phylum Streptophyta; class Pinopsida; order Cupressales; family Cupressaceae; genus Sequoiadendron; species Sequoiadendron giganteum. The sequence goes on along the minus strand of CM021103.1, from coordinate 441,277,683 downwards.
AGGTTATCCCCCTTATCCCTATCCATGTCATTTGTATGACACACATCAATACCACAAATATTTGCAGCAATATACCCCCTCATCATTGAATATTTAATAATATTATCAATGTCCTTAGTGATGTGATAGGCCTGATGTAATGTCTTTGGTTCCTTATCCCTTATCAAATAACTCATCTCATTATCAAATGCACCTAGATATATTCTTGACAAAACAAGGATAGACAACTAAGAGGGGGGGTGAATCAGTTGTCATAGATTATTCAAACTTATTAAACCTTACTTTACTTATTCTCAGATCTAATGAAGGAACATTAAGCATAAACAATCACCACATCAAAAACACAAAGAACACCAAGATTTTCTATGTGGAAACCCTATTAGGAGAAAAATCATGGTGGATGTCAGTCCACAATATTATACCCTATTAAAAGTATAGAGATGACTAATGAGAATGCACATGAATTCAGACACACTACCTAGAGCTCACTTCTCAAAGAAGACACACTGTCTTATAGAAATATTCAGATTAAGACCATCTGAAGGATTTTGAACTGAGAAATTAGCTTCTTCAAAAGCTTGATTAGAGTTTCGGTTTAGCACATAAAAACTTCTTCACACTATGCTTTGCAATCAAATGATCTGATCTTTATTTGCACATAGCACTTGCATACATCGCATTACACAAACATACACATATATAAAATGAAGAAGACAATTGCTCTTATATATCCGTTACATGGAATTACATCAACAACTTTGTTGGCCAAAAATAAAATGATAAATGAATACAAATTGTTGGCCCAATTCATGAACAAATCTCAATGTACACCAACCGAATTCTATCACAACTTAATGAAGACCTAAAAAAAAATTATCGAACATGCTAAACATTTAAAAATTAATCCACAACACGCTAAAAACACCATTTCAGCCAGGAACATGCAAAGGAAAAATCTCTGATCATGAGCACACCGATCAATGCAAATGTGTAAAAAAGATAGAGCACGATCTAGAAACATCAACAAACATCACAGGATCATACACAACAACTCAAATTACTAGAGTCTCATTCTCTTCTTCCAGAAACACCAACTACAATAATAGAATAACTATATGAACACAAAGACTCACAACTTGCTCAAATATTGGTGTGCACCTCTGAAACTTCTGATAGGTAAACTACATAGGCTCAACAACAAACCCTTTAATCTAAAACTTCTTAATACCAACATATTGAACTTTCCAGCATGCTAAAAGTCATAGCTTCATAGACAACCTTCAACATATTTATTATAATTTTCTCAATACCCTTGACATATACAACCTTCAAGATACTAATGCTAATAGTGTTGACATCAATGATAACCACATATCATCAACTCAACCACAACATCCAACATATATAACTAAACACTCTACATCATTAGGCCTTAGGTGTCTAGGAATACCTCTTATTGCTTGTGTGAATCTCAAGTTAAAATCTGGAACCATATCATCTTCATCCTTTTGGATTTTGATAAGTATTTTTATTATCTCACTAGGATTAATCCATTCAGAAAATTGTACCACAAATGCTATAATGAAGTCATTCCAGGAACTTATAGAATGTACTGGAAAATATGAAAAACCAGTCTCTAGAATTTTCTTTCAAAGAGTGAAAAAAGATCTTCATAACAAAATCCTCATGGTCTATTTCAAATTCACCCATCAAATCTATGAATACATTTAGGTTTTTAGTAGTTGACTCATCACTTTTCCCTATGAATTTGGGAAAATATTTTTTTGAATGTTTATTCATGCACCACTTTTCCTTCATGGTTTTATTTTCAGTTCATGGCTTCACCTTTTCCATATCACTCACAGCTTCTTAGTGTCGGAACATGTGGATTCATATTAGAGATTTTTTTTGGGCCGTATGGTTTTTCTTTTGCCGAGCTCCATTTTCTTTACGCATGGCACTCGCATGACTCTTTCCGAGTTGGGCCCATACTGTGTTTTCTTTCGTCAGGAGTTGAAACACATGGCTTCCTGTCGAGGTTTTCTTTTGAGCCGTCTCACCTGTCTTTTTTTGGGCTCTATGTGTTTGACACGTGGTGCTCATTCATGCATTCGTTATCTTGGATGTGGCACATGTGCTTCAATTTCCATTCTGCTACCGCCTGCTCCTTTTTACTGCCATGTGTTCTCTTCTGCTAGTGCATGGTCCAGGTTTCTTTGGGGATGAACTTGCTAGCGCAATGTTGGATGATCATTTTGTTGGTGCCAGATCAAGAAGATCTAGGTCATTGATGGCTTCCCCATGACACCTTTCTCATTGGGCTTTCAGGCGGTGGGCTGGCTTATTTAAGCAGCCTTTCTCCTCATTTTATAGGTTGTTGTTAAATAGATTAAATTTCCTGAGCATAGGGAATTAGCCTTTGTAATATTTTCTATTAAACTTGAACTTGTAGACTATGCCAATCAATTCGGCCTCTTTGTTTTCATGTATTTAATAGGATATTAAACTATGCTTTCATTTGCTTAAGTATCTAAATGTCTATTTGAAGCTTTCATAATATTCATGCAACTAAATAAAATGCAGATCATGTTATTACTCTTCTGTGTTGGACTGTGCTGTATTGGTTATGCTATGCAAATGAATTGATGTTATTATATTTTTTGTGTTCAAAAGCATATAGCTATTAAACAACAGTTACTATTCAAGCCTTTGTTTCAACACTGTGCTTAGTTAATTATCTTATGATTTGGCACATCGCCTTAGTTTAGGTTTGATTATTTCATGTTATCCTTCTTACCCTTTACCTCCCCCCCATAAAAATAAAGAGTTGGCTTCAATAAAACCCGGAGGTCACTTAGCTATGTGTACAGGTCCCCCATTAGCTAAGTTTCCCATAAGGTTGCTGCCCCTACAATTTTTTGCATCAATAGCTCTATTTCTAGCACACCCGGTGGGATGCGAAATATGACATTCACTTGATAAATAAAAGTGTATGATCCATAGGCCCGTCACTAGGTCTTAGACTGCAAGATTTCATGTCCTACCTGTACCACCACTAGTTTCAGTCCAAGTGAGAGGTCAGCAAGTTAATACTTCACCTCCCTTTGCTCCTTCATCTCCTATGCTAATGGCTGCTAGAAATTATGTAGCATGTGATGCTAGTAGTCCATTGGTAGCACCTATGCCTTTTGCAGTATGGGCTCCAATCCTGACATCCGCTTTAAAGGATATCCCTAAGTTCTCCAGGGATGATTCAAAAACTCCAATAGAACACTTCCAAGATGTAGTGGATGTATGTCTAGTGCATGGAATTACTAAAGAGAATGTGGCTTTAAGATTACTTGCCATCTCTTTTAGAGGCAAGGCATTGAACTGGTATGATACTCTTCCGACTAATACAGTTTCCAGTTGGGACAATCTCAGAGATCCTTTTTATGAATGCTTATCAAATGCTGGCAACAAGTCTTCACTATATCACCAGCTACCTCATATAAAGCAATCTCCCCATGAATCTCTAGCCAATTTCAATGCTCCATTTCATTCGACTTGGTAGAGAGTTCCTATTGGTAGTCGGCCGCCTCCAGACCTAGCATTCATGTTTTATTTAAAGTCCATAAATATTGATATTTCTATGATGCTAAAAGCTCTTGGTGGAAATACTCTAACAGATGCCTACAACCTTGTTGTCATTGCAGAGAACAATCTTATTGTTTCTGAAAAACTGGTGCAAAGACCTACCATGCCATTATTCCCAGAGTTCAGCATTGTAGAATCAAAGGTAGCTTCAACCAACACTCCTACAACTCCTCCCCAGTCTATGTATGTGTACCTAGGAACGATGTTGGGTGTGGCTCCAGTGCCTAACCCCCTGATGGCTGAAATGAATGAGATGAAGGAGCACATGTGAACCATGAAAAATGAGTTAACTAGTATGAAGCAGAAACAATATAGCTACCAGAAGCTAGCTTACAAAAACTACTAAGGTGAGAAGGCTCATTTCTAGTAGAACTAGTGGTAGGATAGATTGTGTGGCAATACCCAAGCTCAGCAGAACAACCAAGTAGTCCTGGTGACTATGCCCATGCAGACCATCCATCCTAGTTCAAGAAAGGAGCTAGTAGCAGGACAAAACAATCTTGCTGAGGAAACCAATTCATGGTGCTTCCCTTGTAATGATGCACACATGCTCTAAAATTGTCCGAGAGGAAATTTGCAATAGAAGATAGCAGAGCAACATAGCCAAGGTAGCATGCCTAATTCCAGAGGCCATATGTATGACTCACAACAAATGAAAAATGTAGTTCTAACTACTCAAATGCAAGGAATTTCTATAGAGAAAGAGCTAGAAATAGCTCTGAACCAAGCACTCTTTTCTTGGATGGAAGGAGAGGAGTCGACATTCCCGAATGATATTCTAGTAGCCCAAGTGTCACAAGTGAAATCAGATTACAATACGTATTCAAAGCAGAGGCTCATTGGAGAATTCACATCTTTGCCGACTGAAAGTTCACCTATTTCAATGCCCAGTCCATCGGCAAAACTGTCATTAGTTCCACAAAAATCCAAGGCGATCATTCTGAATCCACCTCCTCTGAAAGAAAAAGCTTCCATGATCACCTCAGTTGTTTCCAAACAAATAGATGCACCAGTTGTGAAGTAGAAGGAGCAAGCTATTTTGACTCATTAGTCGCGAATGCCATTCAACGTGGTGGAGCAACTAAAGAAATCCTCTACCAATGTTTCCTTGTGGGATATCTTGGCCATCCCAAAGCAAAAGATACTATTGCAGAAGGCATTATCGGGAGAAGAATACATGAAGATGTTGGAGCAGCCCTTGGAGGACAAGACATCCAAGCCCGACTTGGATAGAGTTTTAGCCAATCAACAAGAATAAAAGAAAGCCAAAAAAGAGAGTAAGCCTAAACCCAAGCCTTTCTTTCTAACACTCATAATTGGTGACAAGTTGTTGCATAATTGTATGATTGACTTTGGTGCTAGCACCACTATCATGTTGAAGCAAGTAGTTGATGCTCTAGGTCTCAAATACGAGCCTCTTAACAAAGGAGTCATCCAACTCAATTAAAACCATTGGTGTAATTAAAGGATTTCCCATGACATTATTTGTCTGTCTGAGCATTATCATGAATCAAGATACTATGCTCATCGATGTCCCTCCTCTATTTGGGATATGTTTGTCTCGAGAATTCACTAAAATTTTTGGAGGCTACATGGCATTGGACTGGTCGCACTTGATTCTAAGAACAAACCATGGAGCCAAGATGAAGTTATTGTTAGATTCCTTGCATTCCAAACATGTGGTTGATGAAGCCATGATCAATTTTGAGCCATCACATACCTCAATCACTTTCAGAGAGAGGCTCAATGTCGAACTCCTTGAGGAAGAAGAAGCAAGCAGCTCCTAGATAGAGGTAGAGGAGGCTTTTTTGAATGAGTTTAAAGTTATAGAACCCTTCGGCAACTATCATGCAACAGGGCTAGTAACGTATGTCATACATGAAGAAAACCAGATTATGCCCAGAGTGACTCGAGAGTCTGGAGGTGAGGCATCCTCTGAGTTATGGAAGTTGCACTTTGATGGAGCAAGATGAAAAGTTGGAGCCGGTGCAAGAATATGTTTGATGTATCCATCCAAGGATAAGACTTTGAGGTCTTACTACTTCTAGTTTGTATTCTCAAATAATGAAGTAGAATACGAGGGCCTTGTCCATGGTTTGAGCTTGGTGGAGAGAATGGGCACAAATAAAATATGTGTTTGGAGATTCTGAATTGGTGGTGAACCAAATCTGAGGGCTCTCTACTACAAAGAATGTCCATATGTGATCATACCGACATAGAGTTCGGGACCTGATTGAAGGCTTTGAGGCATTCAATATACGAGTTGTACCCAGAGAGAAAAATTCTAAAGCTAACAGAATGGCAATTGTCAGATCTCAGTTTAAGCTAGCTTCTGAGTTGATTAGCAACAAAAACTTAGTGCAAGTGATCGTGCAGCCTACGGTCCTAAAAAATGATCAAGACTGGCAGGTTTTTGATAGCAATACTCACATCACATCATTTCTCCAATTTTTTAGAGAATTTTCCAATCAACTACAACCAAATATTGTCGAGGCCTATGGAGATCAAGTAATCCAATTAAAATCAAACAAGCTTCCTAGGGGTCTAGTCACTCTTAAGAGTCTATTTGATTCTGATGATGCAATGAAAGATAGGAGAAAGCTTGTAGCTAATAAAGGTGACTATACTGATTTGCATATCAAAGAAGACAAAAAGATCAAGGTTGGAAAAGGCATCTCACAGAAAAATAAAGAAAGGTTGAAACACTTTTGCGAAGAGTATCCAAGTATAGTAGCATGGTCATATGATGATATTAATGGGTATGATCCTGAGATTATTGAACATACCATTGAGCTACTAGAAGGGGAAAAACCTATGCATCGGAGGTAAAGGCTAGTCAATCAAAAGATTGAGTCACTCATGTCACAAGAATAAAACAAGTTGATTACATCTTGGATAGTGTTTCCAATCAAGCACAACACTTGGGTCTCTAACCTAGTGCCAGTCCAGAAGAAGAATAGTGACATATGCTTGTGCGTCGACTTTCAAGACCTAAATAGAGCATCCATGAAGGACCATTACCCCTTTCCTTCAATGGAGGTAATTTTACAAACAATTGTTGGTTCTAAAATGTTTTCAATGTTGGATGGTTTCTCCAATTATAATCAGATCCACATGAGAGAGGAGGACCAACACAAGACAACATTTACTACCAAGTGGGGTACATATGCTTATGCTAAAATTCCCTTTGGGCTTTCAAATGTTAGAGCCACTCTTCAGTGAGCTATAGATATTTCCTTCAAGGATTTGATACATAAAATTATTCTTATTTATCTAGATGACTTGACCATGTTTTCAAAATCAGCCAAGAATCATTTTGATCATCTCGAGCTTGTCTTCCAAAAATTCCAAGAGCTCAGGATGTCTTTAAACCTAAAAAAATAAGTGTTTGGGGTCCCACAAGGGAAACTATTAGGCTATGTTGTTTCGAAGGAGGGTATCACCATTGATCCAGAGAGAGTTAAATCAATCATGGAACTCCCTCTACCTATCAACAAAAAGGGAGTTCAATATTTTTTGGGCAAGGTTAATTTAATTAGTCGATTCATTATAGAATTTGCAAGGATCATTTAGCCTATCACTCTAATGCTAAAAAAGGACCAGACTTTCAAGTTGACAACGGAAGCTAGAAAATCTTTCAAACAAATAAAAGAGGTCATCTCTTCTACTCCTATGTTGATCAACCTAGATTTGTCAAAAGATTTCATTATGTGTGTCTTTGGTGGTGGCAGCAGTATCGCCACTATCCTAATGTAGAAGGAAAATGAAGAAAAAAGAGAATCACCTATTTCCTTCTATTCGCGCACCCTGAAAGAATATGAGGTGAAATACAACTTTGTGGAGAAGTAATATTTTTCTATCGTCAAGGGGATGAAGAAGTTTTGACACCTTATATCATGCAACAAGGTGATTGTATGTGTGTTGCACCCTAGTGTGTGAGAATACATTATGGAAGGTGAAATCACTGAGAAAAGGGCTAACTAGATAACCAAGATTCTCCAGTATGACATTGAGATCAAGCCAGTTAAGACCATGAAAGGGAAGGGGCTATGTGAATATCTGGTGGAGAACAATGAAGCAATTTCTAAGTCTGAAGTCCCAGAACTCATGCTGCTAAATGAAGAGAGCTCCAGAGTTGATTGGTTGGACGCTCGAATTAATTTTATGTACACAGGAAGGTATTCGTCTGACCTCCCCCCATTTAAGAGGCATTTTTATCGATTACAAAATAATGGTTATGTACTCTTAGAGGGAGTTCTTTTTAAGGGAAATTTCAATGGTATTTTTTTAAGATGTGTAATTGAAGAGCAGTCTAAAAGGATATTGGAGCAATATCATAGTGGCCTAGCTGGAGGTCATTTTTCAGCAAAAACCACTACAATCAAGATTATATGTGTAGGTTATTTTTGGCCTATGTTTTTCAATGACTCATATTCATTGGTGAAGTCTTGTAGTGAATGTCAGTTTTTCATCAGAAAAAGGAAAAATATTGCTATGCCACTAAAGCCAATTATGGTGGAAGAGTCATTTTCTCAATGGGGTCTTGACTTCATTGGCATGATCAATCCATTTTCGTCAGCTAGGCATAGATGGATACTAATGGAAACCGACTAATTCACCAGATGGGCTAAAGCTATATCATTGAAGAATGCAATGAGGAAAAAATTGTAAACTTCTTGGAGGAATTGGTGGCTAGGTTCAGCCAGCCAAAGACAATCATATATGATAATGCTAAACTTTTGTCGGCTCCAAAATGAGATAATTTGCACTAAAGTATGGAGTCTTCCTGAAGACGTCTTCTAACTACTACCCATAAGGGAATGGCCTTGCCGAATCTACAAACAAGAACCTCATCAGGCTAATCAAGAGAATAGGTTCAAAACATCAAATGGAGTGGCATAAACACCTCTGAACAACACTGTGGGTAGACCATATCACACCAAAGTAGATATTGAAAACATCTCCTTATGAGATAGTATACGGGGAGGCGTTATTGCCAATTTCTATGGAAATCCTTGCAATCCAACTGCTCAAGTCTCTTGAAATTGAGAAAAATGGAGCAATGGAGGTGCGGTATGTAGAGTTATTTGTGGTTCAAGAGAAAAGAGAGCATGCTCTCAAGGCAATAAAAAACCACAAGTAGGTGGTAAAGAGATGGTTTGATAGGAAGATGTCTAACTAGGGGCTACAATGCGAAGAATTGGTTCTCAAGTTTAATGAGCATGGAGAAAAGCTTGGTCAACATGGAAAGTTTGACAGCCTCTAGGAAGGACCTTTCAAGATCACCTAGTGCAAACAATATAACTCTTTTGAGTTAGAAACCATGGAAGGTGAAGCCTTTGATATTCCAGTTAATGGAATACATCTTTAAAAATTTAATTGATTCAACTATTGTAGTAAATTTGTAAATATGTATATATTTTTCCCTACTTTGTTAGTTTTGGGTTATTCTCAGTGCTTTCTTAGATTAACAAGAACATTGGTGCAAAATTGAAATAAAATGAGGAAAGAGCCAGAATATAGAAGATAAACAGGGCCATCGACCAAGTTACAAAATATATATATATATATATATTTTCACTAATGTGTGGCAAAAAATTTCAAAAAGAAAAAACCAAAATGGAGACATCTTTTTCACATTTTCTTTAGGCAGTAGAAGGTCCAGCAATTGCAGCAAGTGGTGCATGGTGAGGAAACAACATCCTCTCAAAGTCCTCGTACCATTGTACCTTATGGAAGGGTTCGACATTATGCATTCTCATAAGGAAGTGGCAGGTTGCACGAACCTTGTGGCAGTGTTCCACATGGGTCTCAAACTTAAAGCCATGCAAGAAGGGCCTAGTTGGCATGGGTCCTCCTCTCTTGAGAAGTTAGCATAGGTTTCAAATAGAAGGAACTCCATGGTCAAACTTTGTGGCTCTCACCATGTCCTCCATCCCTTCGAGGTAGCATCTGGGAAAGACCCTCTTTGCAAGCTTTAGAATCTTCCATTTTGAGACACCAATGTCCAACAAGGAAGCCACAAAGTGTCAGCTGATGTTGGTATTTACTTTGTACTAGTCCTCATACTCTACAAAATCCTTGCTTAGCACCCATTTAATGGCTCTTACATATAAAAGGTTTTTAACACCAGTTATGCATTTTAAATGCCTACACCTAATATTTCTTAGAAAAATGGCTTGGGTCTTTTTTCAAACCAGTCTAATTGGTGTTTCCATATCTACTACTACTCTAGCCTAATGATAGACTACTAAAGATGTACTAGGGCCTAATTGGTAAGAATGCTAAGTGAAAATGTGGATTAGCAAGGATGTCAAGGGTCATATTTATAGATGGCTAGGGTCCTTTCCAATTAAGCAAGGTATGATTACGTCAGAAGACAATGGTGCTAAGGAGCCTTGATAACTAGTATTCCGGTGTGTGAAATAATTGAGATAATCAGGTATGGTTGCAACTTGCTCAGTATGAGTGTTTGAAGGAGAGCTTGAGGGAGCCAATTGTCGACACATAGAATGTAGTTGTCTTGTTTAAATCAAAGTAAATATTTTGGGATGAGGCCATTGGTTGATGTGCTTGATTACCATCAAGTAATTAATAAATGCAAAGGCTCACAAAAGATATGGTAATGCTAATTCAGTGCTTTTTCCAAGAAAAATCAAGAGCCATCGTAGGAGAGGTCATATCTCTTAAATGTATAAATTCTTTTGGTAGGTTGGAAATCTCTTCTCATGCTTGAAAAAGGGTTAGTGGTGCATGGCATAACTAATGTGAAAAGATGGCATGTACCCTTGCTAAGCTGATTTTCTCGTAAATCAAAAAGATAGGTTGGAGTGCGTAGAGGGCATTTATTGTGTAAGCTTGACAAAGTGTGTAACCATCTGAATCATTTGCAAAAAAGAGAGAAGTGTTTTTAAAACTAAGTTGCAGAGTTTGTAGAGTCCTTTGAAGATACAAGAAAATGGCTGAAATTGTAGAAAGTTCAACATAGGTCATAGGCACTCAAAGTATTGAGGAACAAAGAATGCTTGCACCTTGCATAAATATATATGCCCATCATTCCTATGCTACCCTATGGATTCCAACAAAGCTATCCCAGCCCCATACAAAGCCAACATACCAAAAATTATTAGGCATGGCTTCTCCTAGAAACCAAGCTTTGATATCTAAGGATTGGGATAACATTCGAGATCCTGAATTATCTCAGAACCCCAAGAGCTTAAGGGAGGCTGCATGTGAAAAAATTATGAAAATTACCAATCCTTTTCATGGATGTTTGTGGAATTGTGGGCTTCCCTAGTACATGGTTCCTTTGGTGCATCATTGTCCAGAGATTATGGCGGCCTGCACGAAATGTTTCGACGCCCGGGCGAGAATCATAGAAGGCCAAAATTTTAGGGTCGTAATTTATCCCTAGGCCCTTCAAGATATGTTATGCATTCCTTTTAACTCTATTGAGAATGTGGAAGATTTTGATATTTCAATACTTCAAGGTTACTAGAGGACGCTTCGAATGGTGCAACAATTTTATAACACTGAGATGGGTTAACCGTTAGATAATTTCATCCCTCCTAGCTTCCCACTTGGTCTGGGTGCTTTTAAAATAGGTTTTTCCTCCATCTTCTCCATGTTGGTGTTGGTGTTGGTGTGTGGGTTTGATATAGATAGGGAAGTTTTTGACTTCCAAATGAGTCTCAACTTTATGCTGAAAAATAATGCCATGCCTCTATTGATGGAATTTGCAAAATTCATAGTTAAAAGAATGTGCCAAAAGCTGAGGGATTTTGAACCTGGTTCCAAGTTCAGGTATCCCTCTTTCTTAATCTATTTGGTTTTGCATCAAAATCCTAACTATTTCCAGCAATATATGCCCTTGGCAACATTTCATGAACATGGCACGAGAAAGCTAGTCTCGACTTGGACTCCTATCCTTTAAAAAAAAATTGATTAATATGCATTTTCAGACACATTCTTAGCTCCAACTTTGCAAGCTTTGGATCAAAATGGAGGCAGTATGTCTACTCGCTTGTCACAGAGCCAAATATTATGGATGAAGGGGCTTGTTCCACCTTGTGATTGGTTCTTCGGAACTGATTTTACAATGCTTCGTATGCAAGGTTTCATCTGAGAGAATTTTTGGCTCTCATGTTTTGTTTCCAATAGGGTACTTTCCCTTGAGGTTTTTAGGCAGCTATGCAACATTGAAAATGATTACTGGGGAGGGAAACATCTAACTTCCCATTTGATGCTACCAACCATGTTCTTCTCTATATTGTTGGTAAAGAAGATCTCAAGGGTAAATAGCTCTGAGGTTTTATACTCTAAATTGGGATACCTTGGGCTAATGGTCATTAGTGACACCTGGCGGTATAATCCGAAGGGAAATTTGTCAAAGATTGGCATAAAGATTCCACACCAGCCTCAGCCATTTTGGGACCCTCAGAGAAATCCAAATGATGGGAATGTGAGATTATACATCGACCTGGACTATATTCCTTCCAGCTCGAGTTGACCACCTTGGCTAAACTTTTATCATATAATGGTGAAGCCCAACACCAATCAAAAAATAAATCAATTTTTATGCAGCCAATTGAACAAGCTCTGGTGGAAGCATGACATAATTAAAGATTTCTAGATGTATAGGTAGGAAATAAAAATGACTAACGAGCTCTTCCAAGAGGTTGACTCAGATGACATGTTTGATGATATCTAGTGTCATGAGCATCCAGATAGTGAAAACTCTCCTAATCCTTCGGATTTTGAGAAGTTCTGTGAACTGGAAAGTGTAGCTACGGAGCATGGAGAAGAAGTGGCCCAGAGGGCTCCCATAGTTGAAAAAGATCCTGAACAAGGAGTGAAAGTCGGTGGAAAATAGTCACAATAGGAGGAATCTTTAAATACATAGATGTTGGAGCCCACTAGCTCCTCTAGTCATGGCATGGAGAGGCTGAGAAGTTTTGGATGTCGACGGAAACGTTATTGTGGATCTTGACACTCCTTCAGAGGAGAAAAGGCCATGAACAAAGGAAGTTGTAAAAGGAGAAGAGTCGCTATGTGAATAAGTGGTGGTATATGTTGCTAGTCTACTAGAAGCCTAGGTATGTTTTCCCCCATCTTTCCTCTCTTCTATGTATTTGGTCTTCTCCACATCTACCCCTGCTACATCTTTTGCACCAGTTGTTCCTATCATTGGTTACCTAAGGCAGACCAATATTATTTCTCTTGGGGGTCCCTTTCCATCTCCTTCTTTTTCTCCCACCCTTGAAACTCAAATGGTTGCACATCCTGACCCTTTGGGTCAGCAATTTGTATCCCCAAGACCCAGCATGTCTGTAAGTGCTTCCCCGACCTTTCTTCCCTCCATGTTTTCATCATCTTCGGGTAGTCAATTTATTCCTCCTTTCTCCCCAACAACTATTACAAGGCCTACAAAATCCGTGGATACATTAAGCATGTTGTCTTTCCCACTAGCAGTTCCTCGAGAGTTCCCTTTTGCTAGTGGGCTAGGTATTTCACCCCAAGAATATTTTTTGCAGGTTGATGCAAACAAAAGTGCCCGAGCGAGCCGAATACAAAAAATGAGAGAAAAGGATGCAGACAGACAAGCGGAGCCTCTTTTGCGAACCATTTTCAATGAAGGCCAAAATTCATTGATGTTTGCAAATATTACACCCAATGTGATCAAGCCGATCAGGGAAATATTATCAAGTGATTATTTTTTCAATGTCGTAGGGTTGGATTTGCAGCAGGCTCATCCTCAGAATAAGGTTAAACTAATGGAGGAGAGCTAGAGGGTAGTAACTACCGAATTCCTCAAGCTCAGTCACCAGACAAAGAAAAAGGATAAGAAAATGAAAGAGCTGAAGGGATAGGTTGAAATCTGGGCAAATAAGCATAAGACCGAGGAAGTTGAAATCAATTAGTTGTGAAATGAAAAGAATGCTTTTGAAAACAAAGTTAATGAGCTTCAGGCTTCAGGCGCGGAGGTTGTTTTGGCACTATGAAAAGAGATTGAGCAATGCCGAGTGACTAAAGCGACCCTCCGTGATGAATTGAAGTAGGAAAATGATGACCTAAAATAGCTTTTGACAGAGTATGAATGAAGAAGTAAATGAGATGAATGCTTCTTTGGAGCAGGAAACTAAGCAGCATAGGCAGGTCAAATTGTCTTTGGGTGAGAAGGAGAGAGAGGTTTCTGCTTTGAGGAATCGGTTATCCATCCTAGAGGGAAGCATGTCAGAGTTGAAGGCAGAGTTGAGCAACAAAACTACAAAATTGGATCTTTTGAGAGCCCAACCTCCTGCACCCCAAATGAACTCGTTGGAGATTGCCAAGGGGCTACATGCATCATATTGGGATAAGGTCAAATAATTATACCTTACATTGCATCCCACTCTAAAATTTATGGTGCAAGCAACCAATTTATATGGGGTGGCTAGTAAAATGATGCAGTAGGTGCAAGAGATGACTTTTGATAAAGTTCTGGAGGCTAGGCGATTATTGGGAAAATTGTATACATCCTTCGATGAAGCATTGAGCAATGTGGGAATCAAGGATCAAAAAAAATAGCCATGGGTGTAAATATTCTTATCTCTATAAATGAGGTCATCAAACATGTGGGAGAGTGCAAGGCCAAGCTAACCTAGATTACCAGTGATATGTGGGAAAAATTTTCCCACTTAACTCAGTGAGGCCTTCCATCGCCCTTCATCGTGGATCAAATGGTGGAAAGTATTGACCACATCATTGCAAGGATCAAGGAGAAGAAGCAAGATCTATTCATTTTCCAATCCTTTGATCAATCTCCAATGGCCAAAAATATTGAAAACATAGTGCATTAGCTGGCGCAACTCTTTTTTGAGCTTGAGTTGGAGGAAAAGGTATCTAGTGGATTGCCTTTTAAGGCAATAATTGATCTTAACATGGCACATGAAAATCTATGCACTCTCTCTACGCCATCAACTGAAGTCTAAACCAGCCTTCAGACTACCCTCTCTCAGTTGTGAGCAATTGTGATGAAGTTAGACTGGTTTGCGAGACCAGAGTTTCTAGGATTCTCCATTCCACAGGAAAAATGCCCCCGTGAGTCACCAAACTATGAATTTTTATTTAGGCACTACGTTGCCTTTGTGGTTTTCTTTTCACTTCGTGGCTTCGCATTTTTCGTATCACTCATAGCTTCTCAGTGTTGGAACGTGTGGCTTCATATCAGAGCTTTTTCTTGGGCCATATGGTTTTTATTTTTCCAAGCTCTGTTTGCTTTACGTGTGGTGCTTGCCTGACTCTTTTTGAGTAGGGCCCACACTATATTTTCTTTTGCCAGGAGTTGAAACACGTGGCTTCCTGTTGGGGTTTTCTTTTGAGCCATCTCACCTATCTTTTTCTAGACTTCGTGCGTTTTATGTGTGGTGCTCATTTGTGCATCTGTTATCTTGGGTGTGGTGCCTATGCTTCAGTTTTCATTCTGCTACTATGTGTTCCTTTATATTGATGTATGTTCTCTTCTACTACTATGTGGTCCAAGTTTCTTTTTGGACGCGCTTGCTAGCACAATGTTGGATGATCATTCTGTTGGTGTTGGCTTGAGAAGATTTGGGTCATTGATGGCTTCCCCATGGCACCTTTCTCATTGGGATTTTAGGTAGTGGGTTGGCTTATTTAAGCAACCTTTTTCCTCATTTTATAGGTTGTTGTTAGATAGATTAAATTTCCCACGCACTAGGAATTAGCCTTTGTAATCTTTTCTACTGAACTTGAACTTGCAAACTGTGCCAATCAATTTGGCCTCTATATTTTCATGCATTTAATAGGGTATTAAACTATGCTTTCATTTCCTAAAGTATCTAAATGTCTATTTCAAGCTTTCATAATCTTCATACAACTCAATAAAGTGTAGATCATGTTATTACTCTTCTATGTTGTCCTGTGTTGTATTGGTTATGCTATACAAATGAATTGGTGTTCTTATGTTTGTTGTGTTCAGAAGCATCTATTTGATAAACAACAATTACTATTCAAGCCTTTGTTTTAGCATTGTGTTTAGTTAATTCTCTTATGATTTGGCACATCGCCTTATTTTAGGTTTGATTTTTTTGTGTTATCCTTCTTACCCTTTACCTGCCCCCCATAAAAATGAAGAGATGGCTTCAATAAAACCTGGAGGTCACTTAGTTACATGCACAAGTCCCCCATTAGCTAAGTTTCCCATAAGGTTGTTGCCCCTGCAAATTTTGCATCAATAATTTCCTAACATCATTGGGAATTTTATTAGGAAAACCATGAATACCATTGAAACTTAATGGATTATATCTCTCCATAGAGAACTTCTTTTGATGGTAGGATAAGGGTTGTATGCCTTGCATACTTCTTCTTATTATTTCACAAGGGTGTATAGGGACGTGATACAATTATTTTTTACCCCTATATAGTGTTTCAATTAACTTTTTACTACCTTATTTCATAATTATTTTCATTATTTTAAAGCTCAAACATACCCATGCTTTAAAACCTTGTAAGAGGAATTGTTTAGGAGTAAGAATACTTCCTCAAAACATTTATGATATTATAAATCAAACTTTAGAAGTATGTAAAATAATTACCATCATTCCTTTTGCTAGTGATAAACTCACTCAATAGGGAAACCAATTTTCTTCTAGATTTTTCAAAAATGGATTTCATAAAAAAATATTTCTTCTTAAGAACTCAAACACAAAAAAATACATGGATATGTGGCAACTGCTATAAGTTCATCCTAACTAGAAGTCATGAAAGCTTTGTTAGGTTCGTATGATAGAGTTTCAACCTCTCTTAGTAGAGGATTGAAATTCAAACAACATAAAACCTTTTGAAACTAAATATCATTCTAGATCTTGTAACAACAGAGTGACACATAAGTTCTTACAATATACTACAAAAAAACAATCCTCAAGTTTGGAAACCTTCCAGAATTCAAAACCGATGTTCCAATTCTTCCTAAAACTATGATAGGGCAATCTACAACTAGAAATTCACATTCATCCCCAGCAAAGTCACCATTTCTATTGATGATTTTTTATGATTGTTGGTTGTTGTGATTCATTCATCATTTTATGCCTCTGGTTAGATGCATAACTAAACTCAACTTTTATCCTAGATAAACTAATGAAGAGCCTAGTACCTCCTCCATGGGACAACGAAGTCACAATATAATTAACCAATAATACACTAAAAACCCATCCTAGTAGTTTATGGGCCATTGGCATGCTACCTTATAGAATCTAACTCACTATATTTAAAGGAAGGCTTCTTACCAAATCCTATATCATTTTCCTTTCAAACTCATGACCTTACTTAAGAATTTAATCAACCCCTTGAATTGAAGCATAAGCAGATTCATTCATTCAATTTAAACAATAGAAGACAAATGAAACTATCATTAACAATTCTATTCATAGATTGCAAAGAAAATACATAAGAGAACACATACTTTAAATTGATATTTTCTATTACTAGTGTTATTGTAAAACCCTTTTAATATAATTACATCATAAATATATATCTAGAACTTGGCTCATGGTATATCTATTAATATATTTTTATACATTATGCTCCTTTTTTGAGAATAATATTCTTCACCTAGACCTTTCTAAGACTCCAAAAACTTGAACTCCTCTTGTAATCAGCCTTCAAATCCCCTTTATAGAATAGGCATTTCACATTCATTTCAAAACAATTTCAATCGAATTCAAGAGATTCCCCTAGGCAATTATATGCAATCATTGATAAAATAGGGGAGAGAAAAAAGGAAATATTCCTAATAAGTTATCAAGGGATAGTAGCCAAATCACTATAGGGAAGCACCAATCACCATAGCAATATCCATGTCACACAAAAAGTTTTCCACCATACCTATCCAGGAGACTTCCACATCAACACAGAAAATGGAAGAGTAAAAGACCAAAATCATGGACACCACAACAATGGTATCATTGAAAACAAAACACGGTTAGGAAATCACTCTGATTCTTCAAAATTAGAGTATGTCTACCCACTCCTTGTGCATGATGCAATTGGAGGAACCATCACCACCTCTTCATCAAAAACATCATACGACACCAAGGAGAGTATGTATTGTCCATACCATGAGTCAATGTCACCTCCACCATCTGAAGGGCTATTAGAAAGCACAATGGGAGAATATTGTTTCCCTAGGCAGGCCTTTGGATGTTTATCTCTATCTTTCATGGCCTTTCTCACCAAAACAGTCGACTCCTTACCTTTAACTTTGACCAATTCTTCAGAAATGGTCCTATTTCAAAATTTGTAGGTACTCTAGACAATTCTCTTCTTCTTATTTTGACCATGGGCACTCCTTTTATTTTTTGGAGTCACAGGAGTCACTAGGATTTCCTATTTATCCTTAAGGAAAATCCTTATGACACTCAAAAACACTAAGATGACCAAACCTCCTAGTAGGCCGGGTTGGCACACTATACTTTCCCATTTCACAAAACTGAGACAAAAAATAACAAGTTTAAAGTGAGTAGAAAACCTAACCAGCATAGAGACTTCAAAACTAAATTTTCACAAAAACACACCCACAACCCTTGACAATTACAATCCACCCCATAAATCTATTAATTCAAGACACTCTTAGAACATGGATTTTAGAGAGCTCAAACGACTACCAACTTACCTAGAATTACACATCAACTCCCGAGCACCCGAACACTTATGACTCACACCTCATATTTTCTTCATATTGGAATTGGTGAAATCAAAAGGGAAACCATCCTGAATTAAATAGATGATTTGGAGCATGCAACAATTAATGATTGAAGAAATCCTCGTGTGAGTGAGTTGATAACATAATAGCTAAGATTTGAATCTTAGCCATCAATCCTTACAGATTTAAAACATTATCAATGGCAACCATAAGTTTTGTTTTATTCCTTTGCAACTTGTTCCTAGAAATCAATGATGCCACCTCAAATACTGCCATGTTTCTCCCTAGTCTTCATTAGTCACCTGTGATCTAATGATCAACATGCATCACCAACCCGATCAATACCTTTCCATTTATATCAACAAAGTACATAGCCATCACTTGAAGAGAATGCTTGCTAGAATATCAAATCACACATCATTGTTTTTCCCCACTCCTCCAAGGTTCAATCAGTAATGATGGTATGGGCACAATTAAAAAAGGTCATTCGATCAATATGCCCTTTGAAGATCTTCATCTCTTATCACTCTTCATGGATTCACTTTTCTTTCAATAGGTTCTAGCAACGATGTAAGAACTTAGCACAATGAGTTATCAACTATCAAATCAAATATCTATCCTTGATCACACTCCATCTCCATCGCACATCGTGGATCCACACCTCATTCTTTAGATCACATCAGTGAAGGGAAAAGAAGATCAAGACATTGCTCATCACCCATTAGAAAAGGACGATCAAATATTTATCGATGATGATCCATGGAACAAACACCGAAGTCATCGCTCATCGCCCATTAGAAACTTAGACCTTAGAATGGATCCACGGCGAGAAAAAAATAATGAGCACAAAATATCATCGCGTATTGCTAATACAAATTTCGAAAATATGAGAAATTGATGATACAATAGAATCCATTGTGCATGATAAATTCAACTTTATACATTTGAAACAAATCTATGATGCACAATATCAAGGAGAATGCAACTCACTCCTCATCATGGATTTGAGCTCACAAAATTAAAATGGATCAATGATGAGTGATATGAGACCTTAGTGAAAACAATTAGCATGTGCTTATAAGTTGTTTTTTTTTTAAAGGGGAACTACCTAGGCTAATGAGTAAAAAGTCCTCAAGGACATAATACATAACACTTTCAAAGGATGTAAAGGCCAAACATGACCAATCGAACAACCTTAAAAATAAAAGATTTTTCAAAACTAGGCTTTAAGGGGTGGGTAAACTTATGGTTTTAGATGACATAAGATGTCTTAAAATGACTGAGAATAGGTAATAGCAGGTGAATGATTAATTAGAAATAAGGGTTTTTCCAAAGTGATATTTTGGAAGAAAAATCCTTAGACAATGATGAACGAAACCCTAAGACCAATCATACTGAGAATGACTGCAATTGGCCAAAATAACCAAGGAATCACAAGTTTTTTAGGATTTCCATCAAGGAACATTGTTCCTAATGTCTCCAAGATATGACCAATCAAAGAATAGAAAATTCACAACTAAGGGGATGCAGTGTGTCACACCAAGCCACTAAGAGGAATGTAATATGCTAAGAGAGATCACACTCTTGAAGTACATCACACCAAATGTCATGCACAAAGTGATAAATGTATCATATGAAATGAGAAGACTACACCATGAACCATGAAATAGAATAATGCCTATGTATGCCCCCACTTTAAATAAATTGCTAAACACCATGTTGTGAGCAATTAATTTAAGGTAGCAAATGGTAAATGCTAACAATAAAGAAGACATGAGAGACAACTTGGAAAGCCCTATGCCAAGTCATATGTTTCCAAGTAAAACCAAACCATGTAAGAGAAAAATAAAAGAGATCGGTTACCCCAAAAATGAAGAAACCAAACACATAAGGGATCTATGGATTTGGGGTCAGTATGTTCTTGCTGCAATGTTTTAGAGAGCTCAGAACTATCATTATTCCTCGAGTACACATAGAACTATAAGAATGACACAAAGAGAGTTAAAACAAAGGAAAACCTTTCAAGTCAACATGGAAGAGACATGAATGTATCGATGCCTTGCATCATCCCCAAAAGGAAAACAAAAGATAAAATGAAAAGAAACAAAGAAAAGAAAAGGAAAATATTTTGGGTCAACATGGAAGAGACATGAATGTCTCAATGCCTTGCATCATCCCAAAAAGGAAAAAACAAGACAAAATGAAAAAGATTAAATGTGAAAAGATGTATGACATGGAGAAGAATGAAGGTAAAAATGGAGGAATGTCACAAAGAGAGAGAACATCAAACAAAATGTCATGGGGGATCACATCACGCACATACAATCACACAAAAGAAAAAATAAATAATGCAAAAGACTAGTAAGGCACAAGCGATTCAACCTAAAGAAGGTCATCCACTTCCCAATCATGTTCATTCTATACCAAAGGAAAGAAACTAGCCAAAGGGACAAGAGAAAGTGCCAAACTAGGAGAAGCACCAAGTACAAAACTCTTCTTGGCAGAATTGTCATATAAACTCATGGAAGAGGAAAACAATGTATTCAATTCATTATGCACCTCTTCATCAATTTTAGCAACCTCGTCTTCGTCATCCAATTTAATCACAACAGGAGATCAAATAATAATTTCCATGGAATATTTCAACTCTTGTTGTGGTTGTTATATTGGATTTTTTTTTTTGGTGAAGGTGGAGGTTGGTCATGCCTTGCTTCATTCAAGTTTGGATTTTCATTTTATTTGTTTAATTCTTCATGTAACTTGCAAGCAAGAACACGACCTTTATGACTACACTCTCTAACACCATTATTTCTTTTAGTTTTTTTTCAAGTTGCATTTATGTAGGAGCGGGTTTATCAACTAAAGGTTTTTTTTTCTTCCCTAAGGGGAGGAACGAAAGGAACCATAGGAGGTTGTCCGACCACTTTATCTTTGATTTTGTAAACCTATTTTATTCTAGGAGGTGTGACGAGATTGTTTTCATTGTCTCTAGGTATTTTGTAGGAGGTAGGGGAAGGTTTTGTCTTAGGTTGGTCTTGGTTGTTTGTAATTTTTTAGGTTCAAGCATGGTTTTGTCAGGGATAGAAGGCTCAGTGGTGGGTGGATACATGGTCCGGAGGGATAACTCTACTATTTTATTTTCCTTGAACTTTTGATAAGATAGGAAGAAGAAGTCTTCTCGTGGTTTTATAGATTCCATAGGCTCAAACCAAAATAAATATAAGGAAAAAATACCTTTATAGGATAATGAGTTAGAGACACTATGGTAGATAGTGAATACTTCATTGTGAAAGGGAAACTTTAAGCATTTATGCACAATCGAAGGGATAAATTTCATGGAGTGAAGTCATGGATGGCCTAGCTTCACATAAAATTGGTACAACTATGGGATGATGGAGAATGATACATCTAATGTTTCCAGCCCTATTTGTAAAGGAAGGGTGACCGATCCCATCATAGGGCAAGAAAAACCATTGTGTGTCTTGATCCATGCTTTCAGTTTATCATATATGTCTTGATAGAGCTCATGCAAAAGTAAGAAATCCTCGGTGATCAAATTCTCTCCATAGGTGGGATCTATTAATATCCTATTAGTGGGCTTGTCATAGATATGACTGTATATGTAAAGAGGACCATCGGGTGTATCTTTAAGTATATCCTTAGAGGAGAAAGCAATGTCAAGAGAATTCTTAGTTCAGCCCTTACGAGGAATGACATCTATAACTACTACCATTTCAACCATAGGATCATTATCGATAGGATCATGTTGAATATAATCATTGTTATCATCATCTATGCCAATATTCATCACATAGTTCTTTGTAGTTTCATTGGCTTTGAAAAATGAAATAGTATTTTTTGGCATGGTGTTGGTGAAAATCTGCAAATTCTAGTTAGGAGGGGCAACAAACTTTTTTCCTTGATCACTAACACCTCCAAAGGAAAGATGACCAAAATAAATGAGGTCTTGCACAAGATGTTTCAGATCTTTGCAATGTTCTATGTCATGTATGTTTTTTCAGTGGTAGTGGCAATAAACATTTGATCTAAAGCTTAGGGGTAAAGGCTTATTAGGATCTAGTGTTTTGACAGGAGGCAAGGTAATCATTTGTTGTTCTATAAGTTGGGACATTGTGTTATGAAGGGTATTGGGTAAGGGAGTGAATTGTCTTTTTGGGTCCCCATAGCTAAAGGGTATTGTGGCTTTAACAATAGCTACTTGGTTATTGGCATTTTGAGTTGTTTGTTGAGGGGGGTTGAATTGAAGGAACCCTTTGTTCTATTTTCTAAAAGGTAGGGAATTGTTTTGGTTCGTAGGCTCATATTTCTCAGTTTGGCTAGAAGTGGACTTTGTATCTCGACTACTAACCAAATTTTGATAATCATGGAGGGCAGTACACAAGTGCATGAAGGATGAGAATTTCATCATGGTGAGCTTGTCTTGAATATTTCTTTATAAATTTTTGATGAACATCTTTTGAAGGTTAGTGTCGAGGACCTTGACATCGATTTGGAAATAAAGTGATTGATAGTGTTAGATAAAGTTAGTTATATTTTCTTCTTTTTTCTTAAATCTCATCAAATTGGCCAAGGTCATCTTAGGAGTCATATGCACTTGGAAATGGTTTACAAATTATTCAACAAGTTCATTGCATGAGCTAATTGAGTTGTTCAGTGAAGAAGAGAACCATTCCAAGGCAATATCTTTCAATGACCTAGGAAAAAGCTTGGCCAAAATTTTACCATCAAGGAAAAATTCACTACATAAGGCGGTGTAGGGTGATCCCACAATACTAGTTTACAATTTTTGGCCAAACTAGACACTGAAATAATTTTTTCTAGTTAAATCTTCACTTTCGAACACCTATAGTGGCTAAACCATGAGGAATTTGAAGTATTGATTTGTGACCTTTTTTTTGTAGATTCTAAATATTATTTTTTCAAAATATTTGTAATCATATTTCACTTCTTTTTCCATCTCCTTCAAAAACTATTTTTTTTCAGTAAACACCATTTTTAAGGAGTGACACTCATTGTATAACACATAATTTTTTTTCCATGAAGGATAAAATTCTGATTTTTTCAAATTTAATTTGTAACTATGATATCTAGTACTTCCAATTGGTTTTATAGTGTTTTATTGAATATTTTTTCCTTAATCAAGTTTTGAATTCGAACAAAATATAATTTTGAATTCGAACAAAATATAATTTAGACATAGGCAGGTTGTATAACACATAACTTTTTTGTATGTATCGAAATTATTTTTTTTGTTTTTTTGTTGGATCAAGGACTTCAATATCTGGTGCACTCTTATTTTTCAGAAAAAAAATTCATTATCTTTTATTTTTCCAAATGTGTAGAACAAAGAGCTTGATTTTCAGTGAAAAACCTATGTTTAATAAAACTCTAAAAACAAATACATAATAAAACCAAAACATATTATAATTATATTCACTGGATAGGTTGTTCTAAGGAATACCATCATCCAATTGGGTCTATGAAGTCTCCTCCATTTTCATCCTCAACCCAAGCTTAGAAGGGAAAATTTTTGGAGTTTTTTGGTGCCAGAGGGTGAGAAGATGGGAAAAGGGGGGTTCAAGTGAACCACCTTTCCACAACCATTTTCTTCACTCATTTTTCTAGGAAATGTGGGACCCAACATTTAATGGGTTTTCTCGGACCCTAGTTCAAGTGAAAACTAGCTTGAGCGAACCCCTATTGGGTTCGTTCGAACCCCCAAATTTTTGTTTCTTTGCATGGGGTCATTTTGTGTAACTTTTCATTCCTCACTAAAATTGTAAACCACTTTTGTGGGTTTACCCTATAAGCATTAACATGGTTAGAAGGATCTCTCTTCCCTCCATATTTCTCAAATCTAGGAACCTCTACACCTTATGGCATCAATTTTCACAATATCACCAAGGACAATGGACTACTTTTGACATAATATGTAGGTGGTCGATTTTGATTGATGGTGAAAATTTGTTTTTGAACGGATGAAACAGTTTGGAAGAGTTGAGTTATGAGAGGTTCATTCTTTTCGTTATGATATGAAAGTGAAAATGGTGAATGGGTGTATGTATTCAAAGGAAAATTTAATGGAGGAGATATGATGTGTGATGCTATATAGGAACTACAAATGCTAGCGGGAATACCCAAGGAAGGAATCACAATAATAGTTGGTTGCATTGTTGTTGTGACTTGAGGATTGGTGTATGTAGGTATTGAGGAAATTGTTGTGGAAGAAGGAATTTGAGTTCCTCCTTGGCTTGTGGCATTGCTTGTAGGTAAAGGACAACTAGTGGTTGATGTGAGATGTTTTCCAAAGATTTGAACTATGTTTTTCACAAGGTCAGGTCCATCTTTACTTCAAGCATGCAGTGAATGTTATCTATAGTAGGGATGGTAGTATTTGAAATGTTTTCATTTTGTACTTGATGTTGTAAGTTTTCTAGGTCCTCATGAATTTGATTTATGTTTTCTTGTGGGACACTATCATTCCTTGTTTCAACTTGCATACTACTCATGAATTTGATTTATGTTTTCTTGTGGGACACTATCATTCCTTGTTTCAACTTGCATACTACTTGAAGGAAAAGAGTCGTTGAGGGTATGGTCCACACCTAGTGTACTAGTGTCAATAATAGGGGTGAAAGAGCTAAACAACCCAAGATCCACAATGATTTTTCTATCGCGAGATGACATGAGTCTCGAACTTCATCTCAATCCAGTATTATAAATAGGACACCAAATACTCATATAAGGACTACTAAATTAAATGTGAATACAAATACAATGTAAGCTAAGAATAATGAAATGCTTGTAATAGAAATTATGGAAACTTAAATAGAAAGGAAATCATAGCAAACACAAGCTCAAAAATAAAACTTTAAATGCCAAAAAATGTAGTGAAGAATATGCAAAGGGACTAATTCACCCAAGATGGCAAATGATTCCCGGTAGGGATTATTTTCAAAATTTATAAAAAATTTCAATTGAATTTTTTGATTTTTATGTTTTATGATTTGTATGTGATGCAAATTAGATGTAAAAATGCAAGCTATATGAGTTTTCACTAATGAAAATTTTGAAACCCTAGAATGTAAATTAACTAATGCAAACTCTAATGCAATTTTAATGCAATTCAAATCTAGGATGATAATGCACTCTAAATCAAAACTTTAATGTTCTAAATCTAGGTTCACAAAAATGGAACCAATAAAAATGGGTGGGAAGGATGTTCATTATTAAGTGCTATCACACCCACTTTCAAAGGTATTCCATTTGAGGATATAACCCTAGAGATATCAATGCAAAAGGGAAAGAGATCTTGCAATAGGGCTATCCTAGGGCTTGAAAGTAGACTGATAAGGAGTTTAATACCAAGTTTAGACCTGGAAAAGAATGAAATACAAGATGAAATGAAAAACCCTAATTGAATGTAAAGTAAGACTAAATAGCCTATACAAGTGAATAAAATAACACAAAAAACTAAAAAACTAAATGTGTGCACGTAGAAATATGGAATTGAATGGATGGAGGTCTAGAACACTAGAAAATATTATTTTAATGCTAACTAGGTCTAATTCACTAAGCTAAATCAATCCAGATTCTGGAAAACTATGTAGAAACAGGAATCTACCAAATGGGTATCTAAATCTATAAAGACTTGAAAATTGACTGGAACTGGGACTCATACTCTAGAAGTGGTGAATCAGTCTAGTTGGACTTTTCAAACACTTCAAAGGTTGATCCTACTATTCTCAGTCTGATCTATCCTTCCTGATTGGTTTCTGGATCTAAATCTCTGATTTTCCACTTGTAGGTCTTCTCCAAGGTTCTCCAAGTCTTGATGACAACTTTGACACCTTTCAGATCTTGATAACTTTTCTCCAAGCTTGCTCCTTATGAAATATACAACCTTGACCTACAAATCACACACAAAGGAGAGGGAATTTTTTTTTTTGGGTTAATGGATAGGGTTTTGCCTTTGTAAAACCCCATTTTGGAAATCAATCCTTGAAATGAAATAAAATAGGAATGGATAATGATGAATGAACAAATGACAATGTTGCAACTCACCATACCCTCGCAATATAGTACTGAAAATATGTTTGAGATGGCTGTAATGGATGTACATCTTGATTCTTGCTTCAATAATGTTTTTCTTGAATGAAACACTTGCTTGAATCATAAACCCTACATTATAATTGTTAGCACAATAACAAACATGATGCATGAAATCTTTGGCATGATGATTGGTGCTTGAATGCTACTCTAAAATTCTTGATAATCTACCCTTGAATGTTCCTATTTATACTTGTGAAAAATTGATCTCTTTTTATATTTCTAGGTATAAAAATGAGTGAAAGAACCTTATATTTATACTAAATTATGGAAGGATTCTCGAAATTACAACACTGCAAGCCAACATCAGATCTAGGAGAATAAAATCTTGCCTGAAATTTGAATTAATTTTGATTTTGGGCTACATGGGACTCATTCACCCAAGGTGGTGAATGAGTCCCACTGGCCTTGATTTTTGGGACTAATTTTGAAAATGCTTGGAAATGTGTGAAACCAGGTTTGGGACCAAAATATCTAGGTGGGATCCATTCACCCAAGGTGACGAATGAGTCCCAAATCACTAAATCTAGGCCATTCAAACTTGAAACACTTGTATTATGATTGGCTAATGATTGGTTTCAGGATTATCCTTGAAAAGATGCATTAAATGAGGCTTGTGGATGCAAAATAGGGGAAATTAAAGCATAAGAAATCCCAATTATGAATGAAAATCATAGAAGTGTGAAAGTGTGTTACAACACTTTACAAATCTTTAAATAAGGCAAGATTAATGTTTATTTTAATTAAAAATAGGTTTATTAGGTTTAATTAATTAATAAAACCTTAAAAAAGTGTGAAAGGGTGTTACAACACTTCACAACACTTTAGAAAGGTACCATTTAAATTCATTAGTTCACAAGGGCCCAAACAAGCTATGAAAAGTAGAAGGGATACTTTTTTGTGACTAAACTCGAATTTCTATAACTTTTCCTCTTTGACTCTTTCATCTCCTTCATGTCCCTTTTCTAAAGCAGCCTAGGATTCTTTAGCAATCTTAAAACTTTGAACTCTAATCAACTCATAATGTACAAGATTATTCTTCAAAATGAACTTTTCCTTATTGTTCACTTCATGTTCCTTGATCTCATCACTCGTACTCAGACCATTAACAAGAGGAGTGTAAACAACCTTGTTCTCCACATCATATCCACAATATTCATGATATTCTTCCATCATTATTTTCCAAATAAAATTATTAGTTCCATAAAACTTCAAATACTCATAAGTAACTTTTCCGGCCATCTTAGACCTTCCTTCAGTGGTTAAGCTCTTTTCCAAGGAACCAAGATCTAATACCAATTTTTGAACAAGAAAAATTAGAGGGGAGTGAATCATTTGTATAAAATATAAATTTTAAAACATTCACCAAAAGTTAGATCAATCAAAAATCCTTAACTCTGCTAAAATTATTAAACATTAAGTGCAAGTGCAGAAATTGAAAACCATCACACAAACATAGTAACACTAGATATATGTGGAAAAAAAAAAGGGAAAAACCATGATGATGATTAGATCACAATATAAATAATATCAAAACCAATTGCAAAGGCTCACCGCTAGAGAAAGGATCATTGCCAAAACATGACTAACTATTTAGATCAGGACTCATTGTCCAACAAGGTTTAACCAGCCAGAGGGCTCACTGCCATAGAGATACAAAGAAGATAGAAGAGATATGTTATAGAGAGAAGATAATCTCAATGCAACATATATTTCCACCACAATTCACTCAACAACTTGTAGACATGCATGAATGATAGAGTACACCTTCAACTCACTACATCTAGAAACTCAACATTTAGAATTTGCACTAATCAACCACACTCACATCATATACACAAATTGATTTTCATCTACTTCACATCTATTTTCTCTATTTATTTGCACTTATCTATTTGTACATCTTTCACCACTAACTCATCCTATATTTATACCATCTTCAAGTTTGAAACATATCCAAATTTAGCCATCAATCATTAAATTCAAATTAGGTCAATACAAAAACATCCTAGGGTGGAACTAGAATGAGGGTGACCCAAACACATGCTTGATGAGGACCCAAATAGGTCCCAAAATTCTTCAACTTCAAAATTAGTGTTCAACATAAGGTCAGCCAAAATAGTGTAAAACACATAGAACAATTAAGCAAATGCAATCCTTAGCATGATTCAATCTTTCTAGACACCAAAATTATCTTCAACAAGATCATAAGAACTTAACTCTAGAAGTACAAGTCATAAGACTCAACCAAAAAGAAATCTGAAGCAACAACATTTCTCCCCGACCTCAACCAGATACAAAGAAAATAATAATTCACAATTAGTTAACATAACTTGCACTATACAATGAATCAAAAGCCAAGAATTTGGATATAGAAGCTTCCAACAACCATGATCAACATATCTAAACCACAAAAAATAGGAGAAAATATCAAAGAAAAACTTGGAGCAACCACTGAACACATGCAACCTTTCTTCATTCCAATTTTATCAATATCCTCGACATATGTATCCATAACATCAATGACAACACCTTCATTTTGGAAACATAGCTTGATGCCCTTAGAGCTAAGAGAGATGCACTGAGGCAAGAGATAGCCACTGAGAGGTATCAATTTCTAATAGTAGAGATTTGGTTGGCTTCCTCAATTCCTCATGCTCAATATCAGGCTGAGCTCAGGATCAGTTTATTTTTCAAGTTACCTATTATCAAACTTTATATGAGATTTTTGTACCGAGAGCATAGAGATGTCCATGTTTTGGAGATTTGAGAAGTGCCACTAATGCAGAGTCAAGAGTATAGTTTTCTAGATAGCCACAACTATCTCAACCCATAGTGTATCTGCAACTATCTCCTACACACAGTCATCATCATGATGGAGAGCATACTCCTTTAAGGCATGATTAGTAGGATTGATTTTTTTATGATATGATTTTTATGTTATTGTATCAAAGAATTTATGAAAACATATCTTTTTGTATATACATTCATTGGACCATCTAAGGCCTTTTACATATTTTGTGTATTTTTATATCACACATGATGTTTGATGATGTACATGACATTCCCATATTTTATGATATACAAGATACCATTTTTTGTTGTGGCATACATGTGTTAAGAGATATTTATGGATGTTTATATGTATGGATGATTTATGATTATATTCTCATGGTTTTTTATTTTTTGGATGTATTTATATGATATGGATGGATGGATGATTTATGCATGTATGTGATGGATTATGTTATGATGTATGATGTTTTATTTATATGATTGACATCATATGCACTAATTAGTTTGTGGTTGTAGGTTGCATGTGGTACTAATGACTTTGTGATGCAGGATGTAGATGTTAGTTGGAAGATATGTTAGTACGATTAGAGATAGATAGAAGTGTTAGATGATTGATCTAATTTTTTGAAAATCTATGGATCATGATTATGATGATATGTATTGATGATCTGATTGATGTTATTGATTGATGATATGTGATTATATGCATTGATTATTTTTTTTTCATGGAGGACTAAATAGTTTTTAACAATTGTTATTGATTTAACAAATAAACATGATGCACCAAGGTATTAATGACCAACACAGCTTTATATTTATTGCATGGACTTTGACTCTATAAACAAGGTGTATTGTTGCTCATACTAGACATACATAAACCCTGTTAGAGTGTATGGGTGAGAAGTTTTAAAAAAATTAGAGTAGCTACATAGAAAGGTATAGAGTACCTAATATGCAACTACTACATGAATTATCTAAACATGTCTTCCATATGCAAAACAAAGCAAGTATTTTTTGTGGTAGTTTTATAAAAATATTCAACAAATAAAGTAGATAAAAAATAAATGATCAATATCCCATTCCTTTCTCTCTAAATCCTTATGGACATCCTTGAGAGATCCTAGGAATGTGACAATAAGATAAATAAAAAAGATAAGATCATAAATAGGTAAACAATGTTGTTGTATCACTTTCCATTGATTTTTTTATGTTTCAAGATGTTTACCCATCAATGTTGTCTATTGTAGGAATTTTTTATATGTTAAGACATAAGTTAGGATGTTGATAATGATTTCTCAAAAGGTAGGGTAGTTAATACTCAAACATTGTTATAGTTTGATGATGCTCTAGTCATTTCATTTATTTTCTTGTAAGTTTTATATTTTGATGTTTTCCTTGTTTGCTGGTTATGTTTGTCAAAGATTTATGCTGATGATTTTTTATTAAGGATGGAAAGTTTATTATGTATAGGTGATAATGGAGATAGGACTTTTGAGATTTTTTGATTTTTTTTGTGCTTTTTTTAGGTTATTTGATGTTGTTTTTGTTGTTTTCAAGAGATTTAGAGACAAATTGGGGGACCTAAAAGGATTGACCTAGTGCCTCGAGGGCTCATCAATGATGATTTTTCCTGCATGATGAACACAAAGACATCATAATTTGATTGTATTGAGTGACATTTTTTTTGAGTTTTTTGAGTTTTTATGAATGTTTTTTGATTTTGGTAAGATACTTGAATGTTTTTGGATTTTCTAATTTAGTTTAAAGACCAAGAGGGACATCTAAAGGGATTGACCTAGTGCCTCAAGGGATCATTGATGATGGCCTTTTCTATGTGCAAGCTTAAAGACAATGTACTCTGGCTATATTTTGACTCAATTATGGCTCATCTGAAGATGACCTATAATGTTTTTGGTATTTTGTGTTTTACGACTTTTTTTTGGATTTTAACAATTTTTCTAAATGTTTCTTATTTTGTTTTGATATTTTTCTACAAGTGATGGGATGAACAAGAATCCAATCACTACTAGGTCTAGGAGGTTGTCCCTAGTTTGGAATAGGATTACATTTTATTAGGGGGGTAAAAGTACAAAGCTATGTCACACTTTCAACCAACTTATGAGCACAAGTGAATTTAAGTATTTTCAACTAAAAATATATTTTGGTAAAACATATGATCTTGTAAGATTCATTATAGTTAAGTTAGATATATCCACAACTTTTCTAACTAAAATTGTTAGCTAAATGCAAATGTAGCACCACTTCGAGGCCAATTTAATAAAAAAATAGGTTTATTTGAAAAAGTTGATGTTTCAACTATTTCTACTCATGTAAATACTATTGTTTTTAAATATAAAATACCCTTTTGTAGATACATATATATATATATATATATTAATACTTAAATTATTATTTATATTTTCCTTTTTACTTTTACTAAAAGTAGGTTATGAGCACAAAATATTAGGTTGATTAACATGTCAAGGAAAAATAATAAAACTTATTAAAAAAATTGAAAAAAATATGATGCACTAGATAAAAGAATCTATATCAAGAGGGTATAATTTTTTTTCTATTTTAGATAAATAGATAATATGAAAGTTGATGTCAAATGGAAACAACTATGTTTTAATATGCACACATTTTAATATTTATTGAAAAATATATATATTGATCAAAATTGGAAAAAAATATATCCATACACTAAAGTTTCAATTATTAATACACACAAAAAAGTTGAAGGAGAAAAAATAAAAATTACTATAAAAAGGTTGATGTCTCATGTAACTTCAATTTTCAGCATTTTTTCAACAAATAAATTATAGAGTCAATTTATTATAAAATATATTCAAATAATAATTGTTTTTTTAAATATGAGCATAAAATATAATAAAAAAATATATTTTATTAGTTTACATCATTTCAAAATTCAAAAAATATGTCACTCTTTAGTGATTCAAGTTTACAAGTCAAACCAATGTTGGTCATTTCCTTTAAAAAGTGTGACACAACTTTGTGCTTTTACCCAGGGATAGGTGGATAAAACAAATGGTGGATAGAGATGATGTATTAAGGTTCAACACTTGATCAGTTATCAAGCCATGGTTGGGTGCATGTTTTATTATGGAAATGGATGGAATGGATACAATAGTAGATAGATCATGTTGATAGATGAGGATGCAAGTCTTACTCAAACATAGCTCTCGTTTACCAAGTTTTCACTATGGAACTAGTCCTAGAAACACCACAAAGTGGCTTTTAGTTTGTAGACACATAAAATATATAGATTGATCCTATACACTTGATCCTGACTTTACTAACACCAGTTTGTCCTGAATCATCCCCTCTACTAGTTATTTAATTAAATTCTTCATATTTCATCTCTTAGTTAAATAAATCAAATTTATTTGATTAAGTCATCATCTTCTATTAATTAAATAAATCATTTTTTTTAGTTAATCCTATAGTCCCTCTTTTAATTAAATAATTCATTTTATTTAATTAATCTCTGAAGTAATCTCATTTAAATTAAATAAATTTATCTTTATTTGATTTAAAACTAACACCATTCTCTTTAATTAAATAAATTAAACTTTATTTAATTAAGTCTAAATTCATATTCCTCTCAACTTTGATTTAACTCAATCCAAAAATCTAAATATAATTGTCACATTAGATAATCTCCTTTTAAATTAATCAAATCATGATTAATCTTAATCTTAATCTCTCAAATCCTCTAGTTTTTTCAACTTGCACAAATAAATCATTTTATTTGATTTATTAAATCTCCTATTTTCTCTCAACATGGCATCAAGGAGGGAATATTCTTCAAATTAAAAAACCCTTCCAAAAGGGTGTGTATAGCCAACAAGGCATTAAAAGCCTCTTACATGTCCTTTGCCTTGAGCCAAGTGGCATTAATTCCATTTATTTCTCCCTCCAACTTGTCATTTCATCAATTTGAAATATCCACCTAACTACATTTATTTTCACATTCATCAAAATGTGCTCATTCCTCCTCCAATAACATGTTGACAAGTGGCACCTTACCATTGGCTCATGTTTAGTCCCACATTCATCCCTTTTTCCTCTTTCTCCATCATTCTCTTCTATAAATAGAAGGCTCTCATTTGGATTTTGCATCCACAATCCATGTAAGATAATTATCCATAATTTCATCCATAATA
Organism: Sequoiadendron giganteum; assembly: GCA_007115665.2. Taxonomy (NCBI): domain Eukaryota; kingdom Viridiplantae; phylum Streptophyta; class Pinopsida; order Cupressales; family Cupressaceae; genus Sequoiadendron; species Sequoiadendron giganteum. The sequence goes on along the minus strand of CM021103.1, from coordinate 441,244,233 downwards.
TTTGGCATTTTGATTCACAACTTCATGCAACATTTCTATCTTCCAAGTTTTGAGAAATCTTCATCCATCTTTATCCATTTTTATCCATTTTCATAGCTCGATTAAGGAGAAATTTCATCAAGGAGCATCAAATCTTCACCATTGATCATCATGCTTGCAAGGAATTGGGAAAGGGCCATCTTCCACATCAAAATGGACCAATTCCCCCATGGGGTTGAGAGTTTGAGCATTTAAATAGGATTTAATAGATTTTCTTATTGTGTTCATATTATTTCTTATTTTCATGCTTCAAATGAATTTGATGGGGAATGTTGTTTCTAACTTGCATATTGGGATAATTGTGTGTTTGTTCTTTGTGTTTGCGCAGGTCTAGGATCACCATTCATATTTTGGCACTAGAAGGAGGGCGAACTGAAGAATCTAACATGTTTTATTGAGAAATTTTGTCAGTTTTTTTAAAGTTTTTGTGTCTATAGGAAAAACGCACTATTGAAGTCAAACTCTACCACTACCAGTCCAGTGGGATCATATAGCGACGTTGAAAAACTTCAAACTGTGATGTTGAGCCATTCTCACCAAGAAATTTTAATTTCAAACTAGGATGCCAGCCTTCCAAACAACAAAATATGTTGTTGGTCGAAGTAGTGTCGCATTTGTGCTCACTAGTTTTTGTGTAGTCCGCTGCTATCAATCCTAGTGATGCTATATAGTGACGTTGACTTCCTTAAACTATGCTGCCATCACAGACTGCACCACTGGAGTTGGGTAAAAAGTAGTTTTCAAATTGATTTCAACATGTGTTTCTTCATTTTGATTGCTTTTGACTCATAACTGGTTTTTGGCCTATGTTTCTACAGTATTAACCAATTTTTGTAGGTTGGCTTGATCAAAAGTGAAGGGAGGAAACAAAGATAAGGGCTTTTCTATGGCATCATCATTTCATTGTATCAAGTGTTTTAAAACACTTTGGGGAGAAATTATAATCCCTTTTCTAAGGACTTTGTCATCTTCATGCTTTTTAGGACTCAATAATTTTTGTTTGGGCTTAAAAAGAACAAAACAAAGGGATTAAAAAGAACCATAGACAATTTACTAGATTTTGTTTTGGACTTACAAATTGTACAAACAAATCTCACACTTCAAAGTTGGTGCTTAAAAAGAACTCATATTATTTCTTTTGAAGGATTAAAATGAACATGTGCCTTTTATGTTTTTTAATCCCTTATCCAAACTAATATCATTTAAAAAGACGTATGCGCTTCTCTCGTGCCTCACGGCAATCTTGAGAATCAAAGGGATTTTTTGTGATATTAATTTGTATAGGTGATTACCTACACACTTTAATTTGGATTCTTAAAATTGAACAAGATCTTGCTAGTGTGAGTGGAGTATATCGCGAGGGTTCTCTTTTTTTTTTTCAACAAAGATTGATCGAACTACGAATATTCTTTCTTGCTTTTGTTTATCCTTAGAGGGCCTATCTAGTGGGAAAAAGTAATCACCCTAGGGAATGACCCAACTGGTAAAATGCTAAAGCCAACCGGTATATAAGTGTGGGTACTTGAGGAAAGTCCAAGTATCATGAGGATGGTTCTGAAAAGAAGGGAAACAATGGTCTCTTGCCATATGGATAATCCCCAATGAACGAAATTCCTATACTAGAACCTTTTGTTTAGAAGGACCAAATCCTTAAATCTATTTGTTGGTGCAAGAATGGTCATTTTGAAGTTGTCCTACATTTTTACGGCTCTTAGTAGAGATGAGAAGTATCCCATGGGAGTTTCATGGGTACTGATGCTTGGCTGACCTGAGAAGAATGTGTGATGGAGGGGAGCTAGTGTGATCAAGCATCTAATCATCCACTAAGAGTAGGATTACTTAGATTTATCCAAGTGGGAACTCAACAAATATTGTCTCATTTTATCCTAAGGATTGTGCATCACTTTGGAATCAAAACACTTTGCTTGGATCTAAAACACTTGAAAAAAAAACATTCACCAAATCTTCAAAATTTCAAACCCTTTGGGAGGAACAAATACCTTTGACAAATCTAAGTGCTCTTGATTGCCCTAGGGATTTCATCCTTAGAGGCTTCTAAGTATTTGGATTTATATCATAATTTTCTCTTACCAAAGTCAACACTAGGAAACTATTGCCTTGATTTCCTTGATACCCACACAATGGACCTTGTGGGATGAAAAGAAATTAGGAAATTAGACATTCAGTTTGAAACATAATCAAGAAAGTGTTTGTGGTAAAAAGAATCAATCTAAGCAAGATAATAGACAATTGAACCTCACATGTTCTTAGTTCCATCACTTCCCGAAAATTCAAAGTTCCCAAACCAAGTCATCACAAGCTTCTTAGTCCAAAAGCTCATGAGGAATGTGTAACACCTAGACATGTGAACCCCAAAGGACAACAAAAACTACACAATTATTTTTATTTTTATTTTTAAAGAGAAATATTCATAAGATGAATATGTATTTACATTACATAAAAAATCATTGTACATTTACAAAATCATCTACATCCTCTAGGGTACATGTGGTGGCATTACTAAATGTAAAACCCATACCAACAACATCGTTAAAGATAATGTCAAGAAGATAACAATAGATACACACAATCACAAGATAAAATAATGGTACATGCAGCCAACCATGAACAATAGGAAGTAAGGATACATCATATTATTACAATTCAATTCATAGTTTAATATTACAATTGTGGAGCATATTTCCATAAATACAACATATCATGGATTCAACCGTACATTACATGATGCTTCCCATATATCAACGGGGAGAGTAAATGGAGTACAAGAATGATACATAATGGAGAATAAGATACCAAATTTGGGATAGTCTTCAACCAAGTGAAGCTTTGGATACTACATTCGCTTCTTCATCACGAACATAACTTGGGAACCCAATGGGGTGCATAGCACGTTCCACCCAACCACGTGGACCCAAAGGTACACCCCCCATGCTAGGAGATGACAAGAAATGATCCACATCCAAACAAGGTCAAGCAAACAAGGCTAACATCAATACTGACATAAAGCAACATCAAACAAGTACATTGACACTTCCAGAGGCTTCCAAGCAAAGGAAAGTAAATGGGTACTATGGGAGAGTGTCATTGCATGACCTTTCATGGATTATCCAGACAACCTATCTCAAGGCACCGCTCTATAGGGTGACTCATGCAGGATCTCTTACCTTTCATGAGGATAAGGCAATGATCTTACCGACCAAGTCTTCTCACTCCATCCTTAGCCTGAGAAAGCACTAATGGTATGAGTGAGGCACATAATTAATCTTGATTAAATGTTAACTACCCAAAAACACTAGCTCATTAATTAAATTATCACTTCTTTAGGAAAATCTTCCATGGGTTACCCTGGCAGCCCCTTTGTGCACCGGCCTCCATGAAGAGCCACCCTCCCCAACAGTTCTAAGATAGGACTCACAACAAGGGGTGTACCAAACATAAAATCCATAAAATGAATGCATGTGCGAGGCATGAACCATCTCGCTCAAAGCCACATCAAAGTCAACACCATGGTACAAGGTAACACCCACAAGAACTCAAAATCATAAATAAGATCAATGAATTACAAAGGTCCAACCATGGAAAATCAATACAATTCAAGTTTCTCCATTGCCTCTAGAAGCCTAAAATACCAAAAATCCACAAACTCCCACTAAGGGTAATTCAAACACTTCAGGCTCCCAACCATCATGAAATAAGACTACAAGAAATTCATTGCAACAAGTCTCCTTAATCAAACTTAACACAAAAAGAAGACTCACATCGTGGAACCACAAAATGACTATATATCTTCCATTATCATGAATCGACAAGAGAAGAATAAGAGTGACGATGTCAACACAATATTTTCAAACTCAATCAAAGTTTATATAATAAATTCCATACAAATCAATCGCATTCATCACTAAATGACATAGTATTCAATTCACGCAAACCTTGCATCACAACATAAATATTCCAAGATTTAGACACTACTCCTATTCTAGTATCATTACAAACTCACCCATACTCTACTATTCCAACATGAACCGTTGAAAAGTCACCACCAAAACGAAGCATCTGAAAAGGGTAGACATATCGAAATGAAAACATCAAAACATTTAAATCATCTTCCCAGTCTCATTAAGACGTCAAGAGAAATAAGTTCCATGATTATTTAAATCATCAATACATTTCTCTTACACTTACGGAGAGACAAATATTAGGAACATTTTTTTTTAATAATCACATACATTCTATTTGCCTACTCAAAGTAAAATTGTTCTATTTAAAGGACTCTATTTATTTTAAAGTGACCACTAAATCCACTAAATCAACTAACTACTATTAAGTTATATTAACCAAAAAGATAAATACCAAAAAGGGGTATTGATACTAATATCTTATCTCTATCTTATCCACTAATAACCCTTTGAAATACATGTATACATGCAAGGTAAATTATTCCTAAAGAATGATAACCATCGATTACATTCTATTGAACATTATTGTAAATAATTCAATGCACATTTACACCGACCGAGGACATCCACTAACATGTTCAAGTAATCCACTTAAAAGGGAGAAAGTTAATAATAAAATATATTTTAATCTCCATCAATTAAAAGTCATTAAAATAATTAAAGAAGTTATAAAAACATATTTCATTATTATCCCATTACATATCTTATCACACTTAGTTTACTATCACTACAAATCAATAAGCAATATATTCATTCAAAACATCATTTACATTTTATCTTCTCAATCAAAAGAACATTTAAATTTATTGTTGAAACCAAAAATATATTATGAAATCCCACTAACTATGTGCTTCACGCAATAATCTTTACTCTTTTAAATAAAATCATAAAGAATACATTTATCTATTAATAAATATATATACACATTGGTATTTAGCAAATTAATCATAAATTTCCCTACACTCAAATATCCATTTTGAAGACATTCCATTCATTCAGTTTATATTTTATGATTATCCTTAGTAATTAATTATTAATTCAATTATAAAACAAACAAATAAATAAATATATACAATATCCATTATTTATTTATTTTAAATAAGTAAATTTAAGAGTTAAAATTAAGGAATGATTTATGCAAATAAATCTAATTTAAAACTCCCTTTTTATATATATATATTGTTTACTACAATTGATTTACCTCAATAAATTACCCAAATAAATAAATATTCTTTTTAACCGATACATGAAAGAAGAAACATAATCAATTTACTTACTTATTTCACTTAGTTTACAAATTCACCTATTTATCTAAATATTTACCAGCATTCCCTAAATTATTTAAGTGCAAATCCTTCCCTTTTTCCCAAGTATTGTATTATTTAAATAAATAATGACATATTAAATATACTCATATAGGCATATACCCCTAGGATTTTCATATGCTTTCATGAGATACCGATCTGATTAAAATCTACATTTATACAACATTCTCATCTTATAAACTATAACATATTTATTTAACTTTGTAAAAGATGGAAACTACTTTTACTAAAATCTCTAAAGACACTTATTTAAAAATGAGACGAAAGAATCAAGTCTAATGGTTTACCTTAATTATTTTTGCACTTACTAGTTCGGGAGAGAGCAAACAAAATTTGTTGACAAAATTCTTTGAGAGGCTCCCGTCTCCTCCCATGCCTTCTCCCCCTTTTTCCCCAAAAGAATTACCAACAATATTTACCAAAATCCTTTTTTTTCTTCAAGAACACAAACACTACATGTGGAAAATTTTCCAATTGCATGTGCATACACCCATAAACACCCTTTTTTCTTGTTTTTACCGCATGTCATAAAAAATTACGCGCATATAAACTTTTAAAAGAAAGCCTAACTCCCTAAAAAAAATGAGGTTAAAACTAAGGATATAAGTTTAAACACTCGTTAAAAAAATATATATCAAATAATTAATGAAGACATATTCTCTTCTTTTTTATAAACTTCAATTTTACTCACTTGATGGTTACTTTTGTTTAACCCACATTAAAAGATTATTTATTTATTTATTATTATTATTATTATTATTTTATTTTATTTTATTCAATTAGTCAATAGATCTTTATGAAAATATTCATGTATAATAATTTTTATATTATAGGTAACATAATTTCCTTATGTCAATGTTATTTATTTATTTATACTATTACCACTTTCTTTGACGTGAAGTAGTAAACGTATTAGAAGTCCACCCTTCAACATCAATCATATTGCACAATGCATTTTAAATTATATTACTACTACTATTAATAGTCCAATAGCAATACTTATATTCATAATATATTTTCTTTATTATGATTTGATTCTTACTAACTATGTCAATATCACATTTATTATTAACGATAATAAATTCTAGGTTGGTAATTTACATTGGCATTATGACCAATACCTCTCAAATAATTTTTTTAAGTCAAGTGCCAACATTACACAGGCAATTCAATTAGCTTCATTAGCCAAGCATTAATACTAGATCTTTTTTTAATATGGTACAATGACCCGTATAAATCATTTAAGCTAGCCTTAGGTAATTAATGATTCTAACATTTAATCGTTAGAATATTAGTCATAAGATATAATACAATAGCTAGTAGTATCTTCCATACATCACTTGACCTATGTATATGCCACTAAGAATTATGGGTAAGGCACTTGAAATGGACACAAGGTCCAAACTCACATAAAACTACTTTTACTAAGGTTCACATTGAATACCTAGCAGACTCTTACGTCCAATTTAATTTAAGTTACCTTATAAATCAAATTTAATTTAATTAAGTAGATTAATCAAGGCTAGGCCAAATATTAACTTAATCACATCTTTCAAAATCCATTAATCAATGTAAAATAACGAACCCATTGTGACACGGAAATCAACCAAACTACTTACCCAATTCTCATGAAGGCCAAATGCGGAGAGGCACTACATCCTTCCCCCCTTAGCATCGACTTACTCTTGGAAGTCGCAAGATGAAACAAAACGTATGTAGTCAAAAGAACATCATAACAATGAACTAACAACTAAACCAAATAATTAAAACAACATCAATTAAACAATTAAAACTAAACAACTAAAAATGAAATGATACCAAAACATAAACAAGGTCACAAATAGATGACACCATCAAACATAAAGACGGGATGATAGACTAGGACGGGGAATCTTTCTTGTAAACTCTGGTCTCCACATCATACCCATTGGGATTGTAGGGCACGCTCAAACCTGACAATTCAAGTAGAGTTGATGCTCAGTACCTACATCCTACATCAACCAAACATCAAGCAACATATATATCAAAAAAACAAACACACCATGAGAGGAAGTCGTAGTGTCGCAGGGCACTCGCGAATGAGTGATACTACACCATCCCTCTCACCAAGTCTTCAACCAATGACCACCTCAATCAGAACAATCCTAAAAATCAATCAACTCATAAGAAATTCACTACTTAACAGTCAAATTAATAATCACATAATGATCATAACCATGAATCTATATCATGTATTGTGTCAAAATGGATCACTACTTAGCATTATAAACATCTACCTCTAAATATTCCAATTACTTTACCTTCATCACCGTGTTTCTGAAGCCAACTCCCTAGAATCACAAAATAGGGTGGAAACATAACACATTAGTACCAATCATTCAAACTAATTCATTACCTTGAAATGTTACACTTCCATAAAAACAAAACATACTCACACACAAAGAGCACACATTTTCGTTAAAGATCCTAATTTATACACAAGCTTTCCACTTAATTCATTATTCAACACAAAATTTCACCACATAAGTAGTAAAATACCATCAAATAACACCTCTTCAAAATCAACAAAACACAATGTATCACTTCCCAAACACAAAATCCCAAGTTCAACACACACTCTCTACATTCACACACAAATTCACATCATTGGGAAACACATCACAAGATGATGCAAAGGTCCATAATGCATCCCTGGTAGGAATAATATCAGTGCATTGTGCACTACACCAAGGGTCCTATCCTTTCCATTGACTTTTGCACCATTGTACCAACACCACCTATGGAAAAAACTCATATTGCTAAGTAAGGTTGGCACAATAGAAAGACGTACCCTCCAGAGTTTGAGCAACTAGGTCAATGTAATGGGCTCATAGTGCCTAGCGTATGAACCTATGCTCTGATACTAATGATGTAATGCCCCAATGTGTGAACCCCAAAGGACAACAAACAATTAAAAAAAAAAAATAAATTATTTTTTTAAAGAGAAATATTTATAAGATGAATATGTATGTACATTACATGAAAAACCATTATACATTTACAAAATCATCTACATCCTCTAGGGTACACATGGTGGCATTACTAAATGTAAAACCCATACCAACAACATCGTTAAAGATAATGCCAAGAAGATAACAACAGATACACACAATCACAAGATAAAATAATGATACATGTAGCCAACCATGAACAATAGGAAGTAAGCATACATCATATTATTACAATTCAATTCATAGTTTAATATTACAATTGTGGAGCATATTTCCACAGATGCAAAATATCATGGATTCAACCGTACATTACATGATGCTTCCCATATATCAATGGGAAGAGTAAATGGAGTACAAGAATGATACATAATGGAGAATAAGATACCAAATGTGGGAAAGTCTTCAACCAAGTGAAGCTTTGGAGACTGCATCCGCTTCTTCATCACGAACACAACTTGGGAACCCAATGGGTTGCATAGCACGTTCCACCTGACCACATGGACCCGAAGGTCCACCCCCCATGCTAGGAGATGAAAAGAAAGGATCCACATCCAAACAAGTTCAAGCAGATAAGGCTAACATCAATACTGAGATAAAGCAACATTAAACAAGTACATCAACACTTCTAGAGGCTGCCAAGCAAAGGAAATTAAACGGGTACTATGGGAGAGTGTCATTGCATGGCCTTTCATGGATCATCTAGACAACCTATCACAAGGTTCTACCTCCTTCTATGGTTATATCTTATATTAGAAGTGCAACAAAATATGATATGAATGAGAATCAAGTAATGATAAGTTCAAGAGAAGTAATTATGGGAATATGAAGAGCCAATGATAGTCATAAATGTGTAGCAATAAAGTAACAAATGTGCAACAAATGCAGATGGAAAGTGCATCAATAAGTATGACGGAAAAGAGCAGCAATAAGTATGACAAAAAAGAGCAGCAATGAATATGTTGAAAGTGCATCAATATCATGCTAATGAGCAGCAGTATCTCATATTAGAAGTGCAGAAAAATATGATATGAATGAGAAGCAAATAATGATAAGTTCATGAGAAGTAATTATGAGAATATGAAGAGAAAGTGAGAGTCATAAATGTGTATGGTTAACTCTCATACCAATGGCTATCCTTGCTACTAAGATGCGAGTTTAACCCAAAAAGAATTGTATGCAAAAGAAATGAAAGATACAGTCAAGGCACCTTACTATTTAACAAAATGCCACAAAGAAGATGTAAAAACAAAGAAGCACATGAACTATAAGGAAAAAAAACAAGAAGAAAATACCACATAAGCAAAGGCCTCAACAAAAATGAAAGCAAGGAATCAAGTCTAATGGTTTACCTCTATTATTTTTGCACTTATTGGTTAGGGAGAGAGAAAACAAAATTTATTGACAAAATTCTTTCAGAGGCTCCCATCTCCTCCCATGCCTTCTCCCCCCTTTTCCCCAAAAGAATTACCAACAATATTTACCAAAATCCTCTTTTTACTTCGAGAACACAAACACTACAGGTGGAAATTTTTCCAATTGCATGTGCATACACCCGTAAACACCCTTTTTTTCTTCTTTTTACCACCTATCATAGAAACTTACATGTGTATAAACTTTTAAAAGAAAGCCTAACTCCCTAAAAAAAATGAGGTTAAAACTAAGGATAGAAGTTTAAACGCTTATTAAAAATAATTATATCAAATAATTAACAAAGACATATTCTCTTCTTTTTTATAAACTTCAATTTTACTCACTCGATGGTTACTTTTTTTTAACCCACATTAAAAGATATTTTATTTATTTATTAATATTATTATTATTTTATTAGTCAATAGGTCTTTATGAAAATATTCATGTATAATAATGTTTATATTATAGGTAACATAATTTCCTTATGTCAATGTTATTTATTTATTTATACTATAATTACTTTCGTTGACATGAAGTAGTAAACGTATTAGAAGTCCACCCTTCAACATCAATCATATTGCACAATGCATTTTAAATTATATTACTACTACTATTAATAGTCCAATAGCAATACTTATATTCATAATATATTTTCTTTATTATGATCTGATTCTTACTAACTATGTCAATATCACATTTATTATTAATGATAATAAATTCTAGGTTGGTAATTTACATTGGTATTATCACCAATACCTCTTAAACAAAAAGTTTAAAGTCAAGTACCAACATTACACAAGCAATGCAATTAGCTTCATTAGCTAAGAATTAATACTAGATCTTTTCTTAATATGGTACAATGACCTGTATAAATCATTTAAGCTAGCCTTAGGTAATTAATGAGTCTAACATTTAATCGTTAGAATATTAGTCATAAGATATAATACAATAGCTAGTAGTATCTTCCTTACATCACTTGACCTATGCATATGCCACTAAGAATTATGGGTAAGGCACTCGAAATGGACCCAAGGTCTGAACTCACATAAAAATACTTGTACTAAGGTTCACATTGAATACCTAGCAAACTGTTACTTCCAATTTAATTTAAGTTACCTTATAAATCATATTTAATTTAATTAAGTAGATTAATCAAAGCTAGGCCAGTTATTAACTTAATCACATCATTCAAAATCCATTAATCAATGTAAAATAATGAACCCATCGTGACATGCAAATCAACCAAAATACTTACCCAATTATCATGAAGGAAAAATGCGGAGAGGCACTACATAACATCTTTCAAGACTTCACGAAGTTAGAGAAAGGTTGGTCTATAATTTTAACAAGAAAGCTTCAAACAACAATCCTAATTTTTATGAATTTTATTACCAACAAAATCCAAGTCTCTTTGAAATGTTTTCATTTCTCACATAGGAAGTACAAGCATGTTCTTCAATACCAAGGTCTTGTAGAAAGGATTTTATCTAGGTCTAATATAGGATCAAAATCAACATTCGCATCCATCCCTTCAAACATCAATCGAATCTCATCTGCCAAACAACTCTTTGAATCTTGGAAAAATCAAATCATGCTAGAATTTTGGAAAATCCTTTAAATCAAATTAAAATCAATCTTGTTTGACTAAGTATGTGTAGATAAATCCTTCTTCATGTGCTTAGTTAAATTATAAATCCTTGTGAAAAAATTCACTACAAGATAAAAATCCAACCTGTTGGGGTTTATGAGTTCATTATCTAAATCCAAATCCAAAACAAATCAAATCAAGAACCAAAAATCCAAAAGTCATGAAGTCTATTGTCCCTTCAAGATTCTTAAGAGTTTAATCATTCACACCATCCATCCTTCATCTATTTCATCACCATCCTTTCATCCTTGAACAAAAAAAAAATATTTCTTCCTTGTACCTTAAAGTTGATCCTTCTTTTATGGTGCAAACTCAATCCCAATACAAGAAGAACATGGAAGCCAACAAGGAAACATCTACTTCAATTGACCTATGTCAAACCGCACCCGAAATCAATCCTATGTGATCTAGCAATCCCCCACCCAATATTCCTCTACTACCACAAGATCCTCAAGAGGAAGGTCAAGTGGAAGACATCACCAATAATGTCTTGGGAATGACTCAAGATGAGACCATAAAAATGGTCCAAAATCTCAAGAATCAAAAAATTATCAATGCTATGATGAGACTCAATCCTTAACAATACATGCTAGAATTGGAAAAAGAAGGGGCTAAACTCCCTTTATATTTTTACGTAAACACTATTGTGGAGCAACCTCTTGGGATTATTCCCCAAGTCTCATTCACACCATCTTTTCAAAGCATCATTCAACCCATTCCCCAACCCACATCATCTCTTGCTACAACTCAACTAATTGTCAACACGAGAAGTTCATTACTCTAGACTCTTCAAACACATCCCCTTGTGAACAATCAAGACCTAGATGCACACACCATCTTGGTTCAATTCATTCCCCACGATCTGAAAAAAACCTACATTCCCCTCATCTTTCATGACACCAATACTCCTTCCACTTTCACTACGGTACCAACATATCCTCTCAACACACCAATATCTCTCCCCATGACCTCACAAGGAGAAGGTGGATTATTTGGACAAGGGGGAATCTTTGATTCCTCATCCTCATCATTTTATCAAGTTAACATACCACCCATTCCTCCATTGATATCATCATTCACACCAATCTTTGGTTTAGGGAAACCCCCTTTACTTATCCAAAATTATCCAAATCAAATAAACACATCTAGTGTACCAAATCCTCTAGGAATACCATTGACATCACAACAAGAGGTGGTGCCAATCCAAACACCTCAATCAATCAAATCTCAAGCATCTCAAAACATGGTCTCCCAAGGATCCAATTCATTCACCATACTTTCCACCACGCAACCCATCGTCATCACCCAAAGGCCTCAACAACCACCCCAACAGAGCCTCATCACATCATCTCATACCATTTTGAATCATCCACCTCTACCACCAAATCCAAGCACAACCAATCAATATAGCATCACTTTCCAAGTAGCACGACAAGCCTACCAAAAGGTGCTCCAACAATTCCAAACCCAACAAACTATGGAAACTGCACAACAAGCACAAACACAACGGGCCACACAACAAGCTCAACAAGCTACTCAAGCGTAAGAAAAATAAGTGCTATAAAAACAACAAGCCCAAGATTTATTGCAACAACAATAAGCCACTCAAGCTTCTCAAGCCGCTCAAGCCACGCAATCCACCCAAGCTTCCCAAGCTGCCCAAGTTGCATAGGTACAAGCACAAGCTCAAGCACAATCCCAACATCAAGCATAGCAAGCTCAAGCGCAAGCCTTGTTACAACAATATGCTTACCAACAAGCCTTACAACAATACCAAGCACAACAACAGGCGACTCAACAACAAGCCCAAAAACAAGTTTTTTTGGCACAACAACAATAGAAAGCCCAACAACAAGTGTTGTTGGCACAATAGCAACAACAAGACCAACAACAAACATTGTTGGCACAATAGCAACAAAAATCCCAACAACAAGCATTGTTGGCACAAAAATATCAAGAAGACCAACAACAAGATTTTTTGGTACAACAACTGCAAGCATATCAACAAGCATTGGTTGTGCAAAAAACTCCTTCTAATGCACCACCTAGTCCACAAGTCACCACACATGTCACCCAAATCACTACACCAACCCAGAAAGCATTCATTCTGCCACTTGACCCTCAAAGCTACTTATCCGCCCAAATAAAAAATCTCTCACAATAGGTGTTGGACATCCAATTAGGGAATACCCCTAAATCACAAGGGAATCTATTCTATTATCCATTTTATAGGAGCATTGTCATGAAACCATTCCCACAAGGCTTTGAGGTCCCAAAATTTGACAAATATCGTGGACTCAAAAATCCTGAAGATCACATTAGGGAATTCCACGTACATTGCATGGAATTAGCCTATGATGACTCCTATCTAATGAGGCTCTTCCTATGGAGTCTAGCTTTCCCAACCATGGAATGGTTCTCCTGAATTCCTCTAGGGATCAAGAAATTCCAAGAAATTGTAGACGTGTTCATACAAAATTATGCATTTAACATGGGCATCGACGTAACCTTGGAGGAACTATCCAATCTCAAGAAAAACAAGGGAGAATAATTTGCATATTTTTTACAACAATGGTGATCCAAATCCAATAGAAGCAAGTGGGCCATGCCCGAAGAACAACAATTCAAAACTATCATTGTAAATCTTAAAGGAACTCTAGCCTTCCATCTCAAAGTCCAGTGCATCACCTCCTACGATCAACTCATCCCTAAAGATCTTAGCATTGAAAGAGCTCTCATCGCACAAGGGGGGACACCTACTTATCAAGATAATCGCCCATCGACAAGCTCTAATGATAAACCATGAACATGGGTGAAAAACAAGAATGTTACCAACAATAGTGTTGTTGATGCTAAGGTTGTGGTTAATGATTTGAATCCAAACACACAACAACAAACATATCAACAACCTTAGAATAATACCTAAAACACTCGCTGATCCAATGTGTCTCATCACCAAAATAACACCTAGACAATCAATAATGTAAATAACCAAAGTGGATCATCCACAAGAAACTGGTATCCCCCGAAGTGAAAGTATATACCACATGGATAATTGGTCGAATCTATCATGAAGTGGCTCATTGACGCTAACATCATCACACTCCCTATCATTGAGAATTACCAGGAGCCTCAAGTTAAGCCACCATGGTATAATGAGAAGCACTTGTGTGATTTTTATAAAATCAAGGGACATACAATAATCAGTTGCATGAGGCTCAAAATTTAGTCCAAGACCATCAAAATTGAACAACTAGGTGGAAATCAAGACCTTAAGATATACACAAATCCGATGTCGGATAATGACAAGTCGAACAACAATGGAAAAGATAAAAAGTATGGCAGCATCAACCACATTTATGACCATATTTTTGTACCCTTAGATGAATGGGTAAGTGTTGTCCATATCCTCGAATCCAAAGCTACCTATGGAGTCACCACATGAAGTGGCAAAATCACCATCCCTCAACCATCCACGCAATCCAGAGCACCCCCCCCAAAATCAAAATCCGTCACCAGTGGCTATAATGTTTTGGAACATCTAAAGAAGACCCCCGCTCAGATATCCATCATGAAGTTACTAAAAAATTTTCCTGCACATAGGGAGATTTTAGAAAAAACCCTTGTTGAATATTTTGTACCTAGGGACCTTGATGTGGATCAATTTAAAGCTATGGTTGAAAAAATCACCATGCCACATCTCCTCTCATTCTTTGGACAAGATCTCCCTGCCCAACCATCTCACAATTGCGCACTTCATCTTGAAGTCTTCATCCATAAGAATAAATTCAAATTGGTCTTAGTGGATGGAGGTGCATGGTTAAATATTTTCTCCCTCAAGCTAACAAAAAATATAGGCTTTTCTAAAGAAATGATTGAAAAGGGAAGAGGTATCACCATCCAAGCTTATGATGATCAAGAAAGGGTGTCTCAAGGAACCATTCAGCTTCCCATCCAATTAGGACCGGCCATCATAGAAACTACTTTCCAAGTTCTTGATCTCAACCTTCCTTATAAAATTCTTCTAGGGTGCCCCTGGATCCATGGGATGAAAGTTGGTGCATCCACATTTCATCAATGTGTTAAATTCCCCTATGAGAACCAAGAGGTCACAATTCATAGTAACCTTGAGCCCTTTGCCTATTACAAAAATCTAGAAGCAAAGTTCTACAAATTCCCTCAAGTCCCAAAAATGATGGAGGCCCTTCAAATCCATATATAGATCCATCCACCATAGCCTCCACTTTTGGGAATAAGACACCCACTATTTCTAACCTCTAATATCAAAGTCATTATCCAAGACAATGGGTGTGGAGATTACAAAATCAAGAAGGGAGCCTTTTTGGTAAGGGAGTTACCTCAATCCCTTAGATCCCATGGACAACCGTAACCCGCCAATACAACATCTCAAACCTTCAAAGTAGACCCCTCCTAATTTAGAAGTTGGGGGGATCTAGGCTGAGAAGTGGTGGATGAAAGAGATATATCTAGTCTCCTCTATCAAGATGAAAGACTTGTACCAACCCTTCCTATGGATGATGCTAATAGAGGACTTCAATTAATGCTAGGCATGCGCTATAATAAGAATGGAAGTCTTGGAAAAAATAGCAATGGCCGATTATAACCCATCATTGCTGAGAAGCATGTTAAAAATATTGGCCTTGGATGTACCCCTTCGAGTATAACCATATGTGGCAAAAGTCCCCCCATTAAAGAAGTCAAAACTCCCCTTCATTTACCAATATCTATAGGTCTACCCTTAGATAATTTTACCTTCAACAAAACGGAGGTATTTGGGAGTGATACTGATGAGAATACCAATGTTGGCCTACCTATGCTTTTTGAAGACTCTTCCTTATTCATGATTTCCACTATGTCCTTTGAGTCGAACAACCAAACCCATGAGCTAAAATTAGTGTACCCCCAGCTAATAGACTACGACCAATGAAGACAACCAATTCTAGACACATTTGAAAATGATGAGGAACTCTCAGAATTCATGGGACTATGAGATAATATACCTTATGGAGATCACAAAGTTGGATTCGATATTGAATTGGACACACATGCTCATTACAAGGAGATGATTGAATCCCTTAGTCGTAAAAGTGAAAATTTAAGAATAATCTCTAGGTCTTTAAGCGAAGACCACACTGTGGCACTTTTAGACCTAAAAAGTAGTAAAAACAAAGGATGCATCTAATGGAAAAAAACCTCTCTAAGGTGCTAGAGGATGGGGAATTCAATCTTCCTCCCAGTGCTATTCATCAAGAGAAGTCAATAGTCTTAGTAGAAAAATGCAATCCCATCAAATTAGGAACTGAGGTGATAACACATATAACATTCTATGCAGAATCACTTTTGACTGAAGAGCAAGAGCTCCTAGATGCCTTCCTAAGGGAAAACAAATGTGAACTTCACATGAGGTGAAGCCAATAAAACAAAAGCTGATGAAAATTCACCCACAAATCACATTATTGGTCAAAATAGAATTGCAGAAACTCCTAGATTTTGGTTTCATACAGCTAATTGACTATCTAGAGTGGGTTTCAAATCTTGTACCTATTTCAAAGCCCACTAGGGGCATCTGCATCTGCACTGATTTCAGAGATCTAAACAAAGCATGTCCAAAGGATGAATTCCCTATCCCAAACATAGATATGATTGTGGATATGACAGTAGGACATGAAATGCTATCACTAATGGACCGATTCTCAAGATACAATCAAATCATGATAGCTAAGGATGACCGACACAAATTGGATTTCACTTGTCCATGGGGGACGTATTGCTGGAACATGATGTCATTTGGGCTAAAGAATGTAGGAGCTACCTATCAAAGGGCCATGACACTGATCTTCCATGATATGATTCAAAAAACTGTGGAAGACTATGTAGATGACATACTGGCCAAGTCAAGAAAATCACGAGATCATATATCAGCACTAGTTCCATCTTTGATAGGCTAGAAGAATACAAGGTCGGGCTCAATCCAAAGAAGTGTGTCTTCGGGGTGCAATCAGGAAAGCTCCTACGGTAAATTGTGTCAATGAGAGGGATCGAGATAGATCCCACTAAAGTCAAGTAAATCCTTGAGATGGAGGCATCAAGGATATTGAAGTAGCTAAGGGGCTTACAAGGAAGACTCTAGTCCATCCGTCAATTCATAGGGCAATTAGCAGATAAGGCTATCCCATATTATAATCTACTCCACAATGGGGTAGCATACAAATGGGACGAGAAATGTGACTAGGTGTTCAACAAGATCAAGGAGTACTTACTCACACCACCAATTCTTATGCCACCAATTCCTAGCAAACAATTGATCCTTTACATATCAGCAACAACAACGACCCTTGGTGCTCTCTTAGCACAATATGATGAAAATGGGAAGGAGAGAGGTATTTACTACATCAGTAGAACCATGGTGGGACATGAGCTGAATTACACATCCATTGAGAAGGATTTCTTGGTAGTCATTTTCGCAACTCAAAAATTTAGACACTACATGTTGGCACATCAAATTAAGCTCATTACAAAGATAGACCCACTCAAGTACTTGTTGTTCAAAAAAACTCTCACAGGACGAACGATAAAATGGGTTATTATTTTGACAGAGCACAACATTGAGTATGTGGAGCAAAAGGCCATTAAGGGACTAGAAATTGCAGATCAACCGGTAGAAGCACCAATATATGCAGAGAACCCACTTGTATCAGAGTTCCCTGACAAATCCATCTTCAACATAAACGTAGTAGATCATTGGAAAATTTAATTTGACGGATCCTACACACAACATAGGTCAGGAGCCAGAGTCTTCTTCATTACACCACAAGGAGATTGCATACCAAAATCATATAGGTTGTATTTTCCTTGCACAAACAACATTGCAGAATATGAGGCTCTTGTCATAAGGCTCAGAATTGTAGTACAATGGAAGATCATGGCACTCAAATTCTATGGGGATTCATATCTAATCATCAACCAATTCAATGACGAATACCAAACAAAGGACGATAAGTTGACTCCATACAATAAACTGGTGGAAAGCCTCAAAAAGTTCATTGATATCACCTTCGAGCAGATACCAAGAGCAAATAATAGAGCAGCGGATGCTATGGAAACAATTGGATTGCTACTAGATTTCCCATGCAACTTCCCTATTAGAGCCTAAAATTTCATGCAAATTTTAGGTTCCCATATGTGAAATTTGATTTCAAGCATTCAGATGTTCAGTTGGAAAATATGCTCAAGTGGCCCACTTTGAAAAATCACAACTTCAAGCCAATAAAATTTCATTCAAAATCACCTTGCAAGCATGTTTATCTGACATATATGAGTGTGCACACCAATTTTTAGCTTTGTATGATCAGTTTTGACAAGATTTCAAAAGGCCAAGTTTAAGGGTTTTGTGAAGGTTTGGTGTCTACACAATAAAATCTGTTAAAATGATCAACTTTGAAAGATAATATTAAGCAAATGGAAGATTTTCAAGATAAATTAGTTGGTGTGTCAGACTATCCCCATATCAATGTGCATCCATATCAGTTTGTAGAGCTTCAGGACATCATTTGGTATTTTTCCAAGGCCAAATCCAAATAGGTTTTGTACAGTTTTTTTATTGCATTTCTAGAATAGCTACAAAGTGGTCAAATTTGATTTTTAATATTTTTCCAAGGAAGAGGATTTATGAAAAACCATTTTTTCCTACATGTTCATGTGGCTTAAATGAACTAATCTCCAAATTTAAAGCTTCCCAGGATCAGGTTTGATATTTTTCCAAGAAGGCAAGTTGGAGAGCTTCAATTGAGTTTGATAGTGGCACTTTTCAGAAAATGCTAAATAAGCAACATTGAGCATTAAAAAATTTCTATCTTGATCATTTCATTCCAAATCATTCTGCAACCATGCTACCCTATCACAATTCAACATTCTGGTGCATTTTCGTGACTTTTGGAGATCATCTGATCATTTTTTGAAAGCAATTCTGGAGGCTACCTAACTCATTTTGGTCACTGTGCAACAAAGAAAAATTCCATCAGAGAGGCGAGCCATAGTCTCACCAATTTTCAAGAATGGTTTGAAGTCTCACTGATATCTACAAGAGTGGTTCATAGTCTCATTGATTTGCAAGAGTGGTTTGGAGTCTCACCGCTACAATCTTCCTACAATGATATCCATCAGAGAGACATATGCTATCAGAGTGAAATACTCAATTCATCTCGAGCATACATGTCATTTCAATGGACCCTCATCAGAAAGAGATTCACTTTGTCTCACCAATAAAATAAAGAGAAACCCATCAGGGAGACATGTGCTATCAGAGTGAGTTTTCCTTCTCCTTCCGACTTCATATGTTACATCGATTGGAAAGAGTGGTTTGAAGTCTCACTGATCGACAAGAATGGTATGAAGTCTCACCAATATCTGCAAGAGTGGTTTGAAGTCTCACCGATCAAAAAGAATGGCATGAAGTCTCACCGATATATGCAAGAGTGGTTTGAAGTCTCACCGATTGGAAAGAATGGTATGAATTCCTGTTGATATCTACAACAGTGGTTTGAGGTCTCACTGACACAATCTTCCTACAATAATCTACATCAGAGAGATTCTCTGATATCGGTGTGAGATAAAAAATTTCTCCTCGATGTCATATGTTACCTCGATATAGTGAATGCATATGATCATAGCATAAATATAAGATTAATAAAGTTTGACTATAGTGGAAAACAATATTTCACATTTTCACTAAGGAGGTAAATGCAAAGGGAACCTAAAAGTGGATAACTATTTCACTCGAGAGAGCATAACAGGTAAAATTTATAAAGAAATTTACATTGGGGGTGGAATATTTCTCACTAAAGGAGATATGAGAGTAGGTAAACATTTTTTATTGGATGAAATGTGTCAACCAAGCAAAGATATAAATGATTTTTTTTTCAGAAAAGAAGTTAAGATTAATGAAGATTATTAAGATTTCAAAAATATTGAGAAACAATAATTATTATCTTTCACAACTGCAAGAACACGAAGATTAAAATATTTAATTTTCCATAGGAAATTAATTAAATATTTTTGTTGAAGAAGAAGAATACTAAAGAGATGCAGTGAATAGATATGAGGGCCATAACCCTAAAATAATGTATATATTCCAAATGAAATCAAAGGAGAAAAGGGGATTAGAATAAGAAGTAGAGTAGGAAATTACCAGTAGTTGGATAGGTTGATCAATTGCCACAATAGAACATCATGCTATGTATTGTAATATATTTTGAATTAATATAATGGACAAGAAGACTTAATATGGTGATCCAATAATGGTGTCAATTGTTTGTTGAATTAACTAAAAATATTATCTAGTTGTCTCCAAGTTTAACATTTCCGTATTATTTGAATTGATGTATCAAGTATATATTCAATTCATCAAGGAATATTTTTTGTTCTTGTGTGGTTCAGTTAATTCACTCCTTCAAGGAAGGATTAAATTCTTTTAATTAATCACAGTAATCTTGAAAAGGTCATTTGGATCAATAATAAGAACTTGATAATTGCACCCTTGCACATTTATGCCAGTCATAAACTTCTAAAAGTGTCAAACAATTCAAATTATAGCTAGTAAGTAAGTCACATATCACATACCTCTTGACCCCGTTATCCCAACAGGAGTAGGCATTGGTCATACTAATTCCTTTTTAGAATTTCATAAACTCTTATCCAAAAATTCACATTTCAATTTTCAGTAGGAGTAGTTAGTAAGCTTTCATCTATCCCACTTTATGCCATTGTGGATAGATTCATAAATTTAATTAAGTTATACAATTCTAAGTTTTCTTTAGCTATTAAGGTCCACCTGCCTAGGTCTAGTAGAGCCTGAAGCACAGGGATTCATAGAACAAACAGGTTATCTCCACACATTGGTTCAGAAATGTTGCAAGTCTGATCATAGAGCCTGGCATCCTCTTAGGATTTGTAATCTGCATTTTTGAGATCCAATAGTTTGGCAACTCTATTAGGGAAAAATTAATATTGAATCCAAGAATTTATTGGTATAGAGTTATAAAATTCATATTTCCATCCACTCGATTTCGTAGGGGTAAACCAATAAAAAATTCAAAATCCATTTCATTTTCCTTTTTTTAGAAAAGTAGGTGGAAATTTTGGTAAAAGCCTTGATGAAGAATGCATAAACATTTTGGAACAACAATATTATTTCCATTCAAAAATAAAAGATAATAAGTTGCTACAAAATTTCTTGTCAAGATGTCAAAAGAAGTGAGAAGGCAACAACTAATAAGAGAGAGTAAATAATTGGACAAACAACTGCTACAATTGGATCAACAACTACTACAATTGGGAGTCAAATGTGTTCCAGATGCATCACAAGATATGTAATTCTACAATAAGAATGAATATGTAAATGAGAGAAAACCTTGGACACCACAAGTGCCACATAATGTAACTAGGAATTTTAGCAATGGAGGTAATGCATATCATGCACAACAAAAAATTTGTTCACCACAATCATCAAAATAGATAAATTCTTATCCTGTCCCTCCTAGTCAGAGATTAGTAAGCTATCAAGATCACAAATATAATCAGTATGTTGGGCATTATCAATACCAAACTTCATGTCAAAATATGAAAAACAATGTCAACCCTCTTGGAAATATCAATCAAAGGTTACATCAAGAACTAGAAGTACAACAACAGTCGATACTTCTCCAAATAAGGGTATTGGATCTTAAAATGTATAAACCACTTGATTTCAGAAATATTCAGGACTACCCAAATCCTTATCCCTACGATATGATAGAACTAGTGAAGCATATCCCTAAATTTCATGGAGAAGGATATAAATAAGCTCATAATCATTACAAGGATTTTTGGATTTCATTATGGAATTTCAAATTTATTCTGAAGATGTCATTATTAAATGTTTTTTGAGATATTTTAGGGATAATGTATGGAAATGGTTTATATGCTTACCTATGCAAAGTATATCTTCATGGGAAGATTCCAAAGGACTATTCTTGATACAATATGAAGACAATAGTGGTATCATTGATGAGTGTGGAGAATTTGATCGAGTGACACAACCAATGGAGGAAACATGTACAAGTGAAGATTACAATGAGGTTTCTCTAGAGTGAAATAAAGATGAAATTATGGAGGGTCAATTTTCTACCTGTGAGGATGATTGCAGCATTAAAGATATTTTTGGGAACATACCACCTGAAGAATATATCATCCATGATTCAAATGATATGGAGGAGAAACCATGTATGCATTGGAAATAATGCATTAGAACTTGAAACAAAAGGAGATAGTGTGCCCTACAACAATGAGGAAAGCAGTGCTTGTGATAATTTCATAGAGGATGGGTATGCAAGTGAAAATAATTGCTATGATAGCTTGCATGATGAGGATAAAGATGTAGAAAATATCTCGTGCATATCAGATTATGACTATGAGAATAGGGCATGCTATGAAGAATCAATTAAAAATCTAGATTCTGATGACAAGCCTATGGATTTTAATTTACAGAAAAGGGATGCTTGCAGCTCTTATGGAGGTTCAAAGGAAGAGGTATCTCTAGATAACAAAGATGACATATTAGTTGTGGAACAAATGACTATGATAGTAATGCATCTAATTTTTCATTCTTTGGTGATCTTGAGATTCATTGTGATGATGGAAAAGGTGAATATTATATCAACAGTGAAATGGACGAAGAAGCATGTTCACTCAGTAGTGAACAAATTTCAAATCTGTTGACAGTTGAATACCAAAAATACATGCATAATAATTATTTAAAAATCTCATCATCAACATGCATTTGTTTTGACAAAAAAAGTACTTTGTGTGACAACAATGATGAAACTTTGGAAGCTAACCAAAATCTTGTGGTTGTCCCTATTCAAAAGATATATATATCAGAATTATTGACCTCTGAAAATCACATTTATTCACATATCATGGATACTACATTTTCAACATCAGTTGGTTCAAATATACATGATGATGAATGTATTGGTTAGAAGTTGATGTCAACACCAATTGATGATAGGAAAGATGCTGAAAATATCTCAGATGAAGCCATCCCAGAAGATATTGATGTGGCAGATTTCTTAGAACCATGTGAGAAGCATTAATATTTTTAGTTTTCAGTTCAGCTGGGAGACTATTTTACGATGCATGATAGTGACCAAAATGATGAAGAATTTGGTATTAAGAATAAAGGATCTTGGTGTAATGAATGGGGAATGCATTTGTCACATAATAATAATAAATTTAAATTTATGCATGTCTGAAACAAAAAATGAAAAAGGAAATATGAACAGTGTTGAAGGTAGTGTTATTTTGAAAAATTTCAATGGTGGTGCATGTAACAGGGTAGATTGCACAAATATTCTCAAGAGAAATTTGATGAAATCATATCAAAATAAGGTGTATGATAGAGGAAAATAGGGGAATTTTCTTTTTTGGTGGCCTTGTGCCATCAACTGTGGTGTGGTTTTTTCAAAAAAACATATCAGTTCATGACATAAAAGAGTTTGAGTCTGTTGCTCAATAGATAAAACACTTTGTCTACTCTCCCAGAGACCTAGATTCTTGTTATTTCAATAGGGGCCATACATCCCTAGACGGAGCCACTATTAGAGCCTAAAATTTCATGCAAATTTTAGGTTCCCATATGTGAAATTTGATTTCAAGCATTCAGATGTTCAGTTGGAAAATATGCTCAAGTGGCCCACTTTGAAAAATCACAACTTCAAGCCGATAAAATTTCATTCAAAATCACCTTGAAAGCATGTTTATCTGACATATATGAGTGTGCACACCAATTTTTAGCTTTTTATTATTAGTTTTGACAAGATTTCAAAAGGCCAAGTTGAAGGGTTTTGTGAAGGGTTGTTGTCTACAGTAAAATTTGTTAAAATGATCAACTTTGAAAGATAATATTAAGCAACTGGAAATTTTTCAAGATAAATTGGTTGGTGCTTCAGATTCTCCCCATCTCAATGTGCATCCATGTCAATTTTCAGAGCTTCAAGACATCATTTGGTATTTTTCAAAGTAAAATCCAAATGGGTTTTGGTTAGTTTTTTTACTGCATTTCCAAAACAGCTACAAAGTCGTCAAGGTTGATTTTAATGTTTTTCCAAGGAAGAGGATTTATGGAAAACCCTTTTTCCTACATGTTCATGTGACTTAAATGAACTAATATCCAAAGTTATAGCTTCCCAGGATTAGGTTTGATATTTTTTCAAGAAGGTAAGTTGGAGAGCTTCGATTGAGTTTGATAGTGGCACTTTTCAGAAAATGCTAAATAAGAAACTTTGAGTGTTAATAGTTTTCAATATTAATCATTTCATGCCAAATATTTATGCAACCATGCTCCCCTATCACAATTAAACACTTTGGTGCATTTTCGTGACTTTTGGAGATCATTTGATCATTTTTTTAAAGCAATTCCGGAGGCTACCTGACTCATTTTGGTCATTGTGCAACAAAGCAAAATTCCATCGAAGAGACCAGCCATAGTCTCACCGATCTACAAGAATGGTATGAAGTCTCACTAATATCTACAAGAGAGGTTCGTAGTCTCACCAATCTGCAAGAGTGGTTTGAAGTCTCACTGATACAATCTTCCTACAAGGATATCCATCGAAGAGACATATGCTATTAGAGTGAAATCGTCAAGTCATCTCGAGCATACATGTCATGCTGATGGACCCTCATCAACAAGAGATTCAATTTTTCTCACCAATAAAATGAAGAGAAACACATCGGGGAGACATGTGCTATCGAAGTGAGTTTTCCTTCTCCTTCTGACTTCATATGTTACACCAATCGAAAAGAGTGGTTTGAAATCTCACCAATCGACAAGAATGGTATGAAGTCTGATCGATATCTGCAAGAGTGGTTTGAAGTCTCACCGATCGACAAGAATGGTATGAAGTCTCACCGATGTCTAAAAGAGTGGTTTGAAGTCTCACCAATCAATAAGAATGGTATGAAGTCCCACTAATATCTACAAGAGTCCTTTGAGGTCTCACCAATACAGTCTTCCTACAACAATTTACATTGGAGAGATTCTATAATATCGGTGTGAGATAAAATATGTCTCCTCGATGTCATATGTTACCCTGATATAGTGAATGCATACGATCATAGCGTAAATAAAAGATTAATAAAGTATAACTATAGTGGAAAACAATATTTCACATTTTCACCAAGGAGGTAAATGCAAAGGGAATTTAAAAGTGGATAATTATTTCACCCGAGAGGGCATAATAGGTATAATTTATAAAGACATTTACACTTGGGGGTGGAATATTTTTCACCAAAGGAGATATGAGAGGGGGTAAAAAAAATTTATTAGGTGAAATATTTCAACCAAGCAAAGATATAAATGGAAAATTTACATTAAAGAAGTTAAGATTAATGAAGATTATTAAGATTTCAAAAATATTGAGAAACGATAATTATTATCTTTCACAAGAACATGAAGATTAAAATATTTAATTTTCCATAGGCAATTGATTAAATATTTTTGTTGAAGAAGAAGAATACTGAAGAGATGCAACAAATAGATATGAGGGTCGTAACCATAAAATAATGTATATATGCCAAATGAAATCAAAGGAGAAAAGGGGATTAGAATAAGAAGTAGAGTAGGAAATTACTAGTAGTTGGATAGGTTGATCAATTTCCACAGTATAGCATCATGCTATGTATTGCAATATCTTTTGAAGTAATATAATGGACAAGAACACTTAATTTGGTGATCTAATTATGGTGTCAATTGTTTGTTGAATTAACTAAAAATATTATCCAGTTGTCTCCAAGGTTGACATTTCCTTGTTATTTGAATTGATGTATCAAGGATATATTTAACTCATCAGGGTACATTTTTTGTTCTTATGTGGTTCAGTTAACTAGCTCCTTCAAGGAAGGATTAAATTCATTTAATTAATCACGGTTATCTAGAAAAGGTCATTTGGATCAATAATAAGAACTTGATAATTGCACCCTTGCACGTTTATGCCAGTCATAAACTTCTAAGAGTGTTAAATTTTTTTAATTATAGCCAATAAGTAAGTCACATATCATATATCTCTTGACTTTGTTATCCCAATAGGAGTAGGCACTGGTCATACCAATTCACTTTTAGAATTTCATAAACTCTTATCCAAATATTCACATTTCAATTTTCAATAGGAGTAGTTAGTAAGCTTTCATCTATCCCACTTTATGCCATTGTGGATAGATTCATAAATTCAATTAAGTTATACAATTCTAAGTTTGCTTCAACTATTAAGGTCCACCTACCTAGGTCTAGCACAGCCTAAAGTGTAGGGAGTCATAGACCAAATAGGTTATCTCCACACATTGGTTCAAAAATGTTGCAAGTCTGATCATAGAGCCTGGCATTCTCTTAGGATTTGTAACCTACATTTTGAGATCTAAAAGTTCCAAAGCAAGAATTCCTTGTAGAAAAGCTTCTCGTACCAGCTTTTGAGGTATCAAATTCAGAATTTGTGTGTGAAATCGTTGGTCCTGGTAACCCATGGTATCATGAAATATATACTTATCTTAGAATAGGAGTCCTTCTTGTCGACATCACTCCCAACCTTAAGAAAATGTTTGTCAAGAGGTCGACCCATTTTTTTATCTTAGGTGACACCCTATACCATAGGAGTATTAAGGGAACCCTATTATGATGCTTAAATGCTGAAGAAGCTTTAACTACTTTAACGGAGGTACATAATGGCATGTATGATTCACATTCGAGTGGTATGACCTTGGCCAAGAAGTTGCTAAGAATGAGGTACTATTGGTTGATGATGGAAAGGGAAGCTCATGAATATGTCAAGAAGTTCTTGCAATTTCAACAACCTGGGGACCTCATCCATGCACCAACTCAAGAGCTCCACCCGATTGTTACACCTTGGCCCTTCTCGCAGTGGGGGCTCGATCTCATTGGAAAATCATGCCCAACTCATCTAATGGACACAAATTCATTATCACTACCATTGAGTACTTCACAAAATGGGTAGAGGCCATCATAATGACCTATATTATAGGAAATAAAATTTCCAAGTTCATCTTAAATTACCTCATTTGCTGCTACAGTGCCCCTCAAGCCATTATCTCAAATAACGGGACACCTTTCAAAAACCAAGATTTCTGAGACTTATGCCATAAATTCAACATCCAACATCACTTTTCCACCCCATACTACCCTTAGGGTAATAGCCAAGCTGAGGCTACAAATAAAACTATCCTCAAAATCCTCAGAAAGACAGTCAATGAAGTTGGTCGTGACTGGTACTTGCAATTAAACCCTGCCATATGGGTCTACTGAACAAGTATCCACATGCCAACAAGTGCAACCCCATTCTACCTGGTCTAAAGATCACAAGCCATCCTCCCCATTGAAATTGAGCTCCCATCCCTAAGAATATCATTGCATAATATCATTATAGATGAAGAATATTGGGTGTCATGATTAAACAAGCTGGAACTATTAGATGAGTGGTGCATGGATACCTTAAACCATTTGCAAGTCTACCAAAACCATCTCAAGCGGAGCTACAACAACAAGATTAGGATTCGTACCTTCCAAGTAGGAGAGTTGGTATTGAAGGAGAATAAAAAAAATCTACCAAATCCGAATAGCAAGGGCAAGTTTGAACCCAATTGGTTGGGACCCTTCATCATCACAACATGCTACAAGTTAGGGGTGTACTAGCTATCAACGACCAAAGAGGAGCCTCTATAGGAGCCTATGAATAGCTCCCATCTAAAAAAAATTATGTTTGATCTTTTAAGGGTAAAACCAAAAAATACAAAAAATCAAAAAATCAAAAATCCAAAAAAATAAAAAAAAGGATTGAAAATAGTAAAGATAAAAAAAAATCCTCTATTGAAAACCACTTCGGTGGCGCTTTGAAAAAGTACCTTGGTGAAAACCTAGAAAACATGCGCCTTATGTAAATAAGGCACTCTTCATCCACCATGATCTCTATGACTTATTATGCATCACCTACCATCACCTTTTGCATCACCTATCACATTCCATTGATCCTTCTATCAGTCACCTTCATCTGCATCATAGCTTGATCTTGTGTTCATATCATGTTCTACCTTAGCACTACTTGGCATATTCCTAAGGTCGTTTTGTCCTACCTATATTGAAGTAGTTTATTTACCACACTAGGGGCATGTTCTTTTACCTACATCAGATCAGATTTGTGTATATTCTTGCAATCTTCCTTAAAATCAAAAATCCAAAAATCCAAAAACATTCAAAAATTTGGGAAATCCAAAAACATCAGAAAACCAAAAATCCAAAACATTTCAAAAATAAAAATTATTAAAAAAAATAAAGTCATCATGTCGAACTACATCATCTTCGAGCTTGAACATAGGAAAGGTTGATCTTTGATCATCCCCCAAGACACGTTAGGTTAGTCCTTTAGGAGTTTGTCACAATAAGTTGACCAATCTATTTGTCCATATCTCATCAATAATTCAGTTTGTGTTAGTCAAACTATGTGGTCTTTGCGTATAACATAGGCAAGGCTAATCTTTGATCAGCCCCTGAGACCCCTATGATAGATCTTTAGATTAGTCTCTTGGTCAAAATCTCAGAAAACCCAAAAACATTAGAAATTTTGAAAATCAAAACATCTGTAAAAATCCCAAAACAACCCGAAAACATTCAAAAAACCCAAAAAACCCATCCATCTCATCTCGCTTTCACCTAAAATAGACATCGCTCATAATAAATCATCGTCAACCTGACTCTTTAGAAAAACAGTTGGAAACAAGTCTAGCAGGTAAAAAGCGTGTACTCCAACATCAAGGTTTTAAGTCTAGATCAATAGGTAAGCAAGTTAGTCAATTCAGAGTATCAATAGCCTATCATCTAGTCAATCCAAAAATCATCTGATAACATCATTTCCTCAGATGCATCCTTCCTACAATGGACATCAACATCAGGCATCACCGTAGTTTAGTCTTGGCTAGCGATATGAAGAAAATTAGCTTGTTTGTTTACTTTATCTTTGTCTTTTGATTTATCTTATTGCACTCATTCCAATGACCTCTCGATGATGTCTAAACAAAAAGAGTTAGGGAGAAAGGAATGGGGAAACAATCATTATATTTTTGTCTATTGTGCTTGTTGGATATTCTTGTAATATAACCTAGTCATGTATACTTTGTTTGGGTGTAGGGAGGATGTTTTAGGTGTCTTGTTGACCACATAAGAAGGCTTGCCTTTCTATGTTTTGGTCTGAGACGTTTGAAATATCTGAAATGCATTTTAGATAAGGTTATGTATGTTCGGTGTGAATAGGAGTACTCCTATCTAATTGTCGAGTCAAAGCCCATCATAGTAGGTACAACACCATCTTGGTTCTTTATACCTTGATGCATTGTACCTATGTGTATTATCAAACATAAGGTAAATGGACCTTTTAAAATCCCAATTCTTGATAATAAAATCATCATCATCATCACCATCATTAATAATGTAGGCTTGTTGGATCCTCTTTTCATTATCCTATTTCTTTTATCTTCTTTCCATACTAACATGGTACCATGACAATTAATCAAAAACATCACTAAATAATCCACCCTACATCTACAAACCATCAACATAATATATATCATATCATATCATATCATATAGGAAACATTAATCATCTCACATGCATTGCATTTCATCATTAATATAGATTGGTTATTCATAACATCTCATATACCATAAATTTGCATTCATTTTATACACATAACAATATAATCACATAGGCATTATTAAATCATATCATATACAAAACATCCATTGCATAATCACATATACATCATCATATAATTTTCATAATCACATCATTCATTTGCATCATTGCATAGCACATCATAATCATTATGTATCAATAGGAATCCATATCATAGGCATATCACATCATAATAATATTGTTACATATCATAATTATTCACATTTCATAAATCATGAATCATTGCATTCACATATCATAGTACATTATTGCATTCATGAATCATTGCATTCACATGTCATAGTACATTATTGCATTCATGAATCATTGCATTCACATGTCATAGTACATTATTGCATTCATGAATCATTGAAAAGAATGAATCATCACATAAACATATCATATCACATATTATGAAACATAATCATCTCGTATCACCATAATTTCATGATCATTTACATGTTATAATCACATTACATTTCGTATCACATTATCTTCTTAAGTTACAAAGACTAATTTAGATTTATTGTTCTAAGTATCTTAATAAATACTTGCATTCATATCATAGCATTTATATCATTACATTCATGATGCACAATAATAATCATTGCATAACATAAACATTGCATGTTGTGTACCATAAATATCATAGGTCCTCTCATATCATAACATTATCATAATCACTTTGCATCATTACATTGCATTTACATATCATGATTACATTGGTATCCATCACATAATCATATAAACATCATAACATCCATATATTTCCATCATAAACACATAAGGAAAAATATAAAAACATTGCATATCATTGCATATGTCGCATATCAAGCCTTGGACCATTATCATTTAGGATATCATATAGTTTTGTTAAGTATCTCATAAATTATACATCTGCATCATCATATAATCCATATATGCATCATCAAATAATGTGTGAAAAGAATATAAGAACATTTACATCCACATATCATACATGGTCATCATAAAGTGCATAGAAAATATACAAAAAGAAATGCATCCATAACCATGTGCATCAATAAACATCTACATATCATGAATCATACATAAAGAATTATCCATCCATACAATGTAAATAAAATAGGACACATCTCATAAATGAATCAATCGAACCATATCATATATATCATCAAAAATGTAACTGTCATGGTACAAAGATCAGGATCAAATGTGTGTGTATCAATAAAAGTATACAATGCCCATGGGGCTATCAAAAAATAGTCCGAGATCAAAAAGAATAGTGCCAATCAAGAAGTTGTCATGGTGGCTATCCCTATTGGTTGCTCCCCTCGCCCACCTGTCTCTTAGCCTGGTCCTCTGGCTGTCTCATCCTTGTCTACTAAGAGTACTCTAGCACTCGGGACCCTACTAGTATGGCCTATCGATAATGTAACCTATAGTAATCTACCTCTTAAACAGACTCGTAGTACATCCATGCCGAGACTATCCTACCTTGGGATGCAATGGCCATTCTCTCTAATTGTCATCTTTAGTGCACCTCTTGATCCCGCTCTGATCTGGCCTGATCTCTCTCTACGGTGAGGGCCTAGACCTGCTATCTAGTCTAGTCCCTCTTGGCCATAAGTACCTACACCTATGCCTATAAGTACTATATAATTGCATCTCTTTGGTCCAGTTGAGGTGGTGGTTGTGGTGGTGAGGGCTGTTGTTGATGGTCCCTCAAGGCATCTCTCTATTGTTGTCCCCATCTCTAGGTTGCTTGTCCCCATCTCTTTGTTTGTCTCTAGGAACCTATCCCCTCTAATCCAGAGGTGGTCCACCTCCTCCTCTTCCTCCATCTCCATCCCCATCTTGTCACCCCCGCCCTCACCTTATTGACCTGCCTCTAGGCCTCTATCATAGGGGTGTTGCCCCTAGAACTATCAATCTGATCGGTGGCCTGAACCAAGAAATATACTCCTATGTAACTCATGCATCTACCTACCCCTAATCATATGGACATGGCCTATCCACCAGCTATCTAAATGAAGTAACTCCCTTCGTGGCTAGGATTGGGTGACCCCATGTGGTTTCCCTCATAGTACATGCAAATATGGCTATGTACTGGTCATCGGTTATGTCTTGTCTATCCCCAAACTATTTGGACACTCGATCTAGAAGATAGTGCTCTATCATCGTGTGCTCTCTACCCTGCATAAGCCTATCCTATCTAGCAAAAAAGAGTTTTTGAACTTCATCATACTAGGCAAGCACGCCAAGCCAAGGCCTCCATGTGAAAATTGTCATCTCGTCAATAACCCTCCTCTAGTGAGGGATGTCAGCTGCTCCTGTATGTGTGAATGTCAGAGCCCCTCTGTACCACCAGACTACAAGATCATCTGGCTCTATGACAACTAGTGTAACCCGTGGGTGAAGCACTGCAATGTGCTCCCAGGCCCAAACGTGTAAAAGTGTTAGCTTGGCCCTGATGGCTCTACTGTCCAAGTAAGAAAACTCATGTAGATCATGGTACATTGAGGCCAACATCACTGGACCCCATGCAAAGCACTCTCTTCAGTGGAACATTTTCTCCCAAGCAAGACCCCATCCCAGACTAAAGTATCGACTGCACTGATCTGGTGCCATTAGACCTGAAATGATTGCAACAAAAATCCATCGAAAGGTGGGAATCTTGCCCCTATACTGCTCTAAGTTGATCTGTCCCTCGATAAAAACAATCTCATCAATCACCATAACCTCAAAACAAGCATCTCTCCCAGCATCCACATCATAGATAACTCACTCTTTGTGGATAGGCAATCAAAGAATGTGCTAGACATCCTCCAGAGTAACTGTCGCCTAGCCTTTGGGCAAGTGAAACGATGATGTCTCACTGTGCCATCGCTCTGCCAGGGCTTTCATCATGCCTAGGTGTGTCTAGACAGGAGAGGCATAGGCGACGTACTATAGCCCTATCAACCCAAGGTGCTCCTAGAGCACCTCATGCAAACCGACCAATCTGCTAAGAACCAGGGACCTATGCTCTCGTGAATGAAGAATCTTTGTGTCCTCCTACACCAGTAAATTCGTAGTGTCAAGTTTCATAAAAAATCAGGATCTTGTTTGGAGTTTTCATGACTAAAACAATAAATGTGTCATTTTTGGAAATGCATCGATATTTGGAAGTTCCAAACTACACCACTGGGACCCTCTAAAGTCCAAATTGTGTTTCCGCATCATAGTTTGACCACGAACCATTTTGACTCTTGAACCTAAATTCCAAATTACCTCGCCACAGTGCAATTTGCAAATGCCACGGACTTTGTAGCCAAAACCCTAATTTCTAAACTAGAGCATGGCAGTGTAGGACCCAAGAGCGATGCACTTTAAGGATGCAGATGTCGATTGAGCACTTCCAGCGATGCCAAACAACATCGCTTGACTTAGTTTGACTTTTGACCCTAATTAATGCCTACAAAAAATGAAATGACAAGTTAGGTAAGGGTCACATACCGGTGGTCCTACGCCTGGTAGCTACTGGTGCACTCATACTCGCTCTAAAAAATTATGTGGAAGCACTTGTTGAGCCATCTCGAACGGTGGTTAGAGCTCAAAAAGGCTAAATCTCTAAAGTGTTGAATGTGCAAATGAATTGAAAGTGACCCCTTGAGGCCTATTTAAGCTTGAAAGTTAGGGTTTTTTGACCCTGTTTAGCCGTCGAACTAGGGTTTTGGATCCCTGATCCTATTTTCACCCAAATGAGGGTCATTTTACATTGTTTTTTCATGTTTTGGCACATTTTTGACATCCTGGACTTGTTGGGAAACTTGTCCTCCTTTTTCGCGAGATCACCCAAAAATCCAAATTTTTGTCTGATCTCTCAAGGGGGCAGTATACAAGCATAATCCTTCTCATTGGGGCAGCAGCGGGGCATCTGAAAAAAATGATTTTTTTTAATTTTGATCTTGGTAGTTTATTCTTTGAACCAACAAAGCTAGTACATTGCTTCAAAGAGGGGCAAAATGTAGACACAGAAAATATACAGATTGATCCTATACACTTGATCCTAATTTTACTGACACCAGTTCATCCTAAATCATCCACTCTGCTAGTCATTTAATTAAATAATATTTATTTAATTAAATTCATCATATTTCATCTCTTAGTTAAATAAATCAAATTTATTTGATTAAGTAATCATCTTCTATTAATTAAATAAATATATTTTTTAGTTAATCCTATAGTCCCTCTTTTAATTAAATAACTCATTTTATTTAATTAATCTCTAAAGTCATCTCATTTAAATTAAATAAATTTATCTTTATTTGATTTAAAACTAACACCATTATCTTTAATTAAATAAATTAAACTTTATTTAATTAAGTCTAAATTCATATTCCTCTCAACTTTGATTTAAATCAATCCAAAAATCTAAATCAAATTGTCACATCAGATAATCTCCTTTTAAATTAATCAAATCATGATTAATCTTAATCTTAATCCCTCAAATCCTCTAGCTTTTGCAACTTGCACAGATAAAATATTTTATTTGATTTATTAAATCTCCTATTTTCTCTCAACATGGCATCAAGGAGGGAATATTCTTCAAATTCAAAAATCCCTCCAAAAGGGTGTGTACATCCAACAAGGCATTAAAATCCTCTTACATGTCATTTGCCTTGAGCCAAGTGGCATTAACTCCATTTCTTTCTCCCTCCAACTTGTCATTTCATCAATTTGAAATATCCACCTAACTACATTTATTTGTACATTCATCAAAATGTTCTCATTCCTCCTCCACTAACATGTTGACAAGTGGCACCTTCCCATTGGCTCAAGTTTAGTACCACATTAATCTCGTTTGCCTCTTTCTCCATCATTCTCTTCTATAAATAGAAGGCTCTCATTTGGATTTTTCATCCACAATCCATGTAAGATCATTATCCACAATTTCATCCACAATGTTAGGAATTTTGATCCACTTCATGCAACATTTCTATCTTCCAAGTTTTGAGAAATCTTTATCCATCTTGATCCATTTTCATCCATTTTCATAGCTAGGTTGTGGAGAAATTTCATCGAGCATCAAATATTCACCATTGATCATCAAGCTTGCAAGGAATTGGGAAAGGGCCATTTTCAACATCAAAATGGTACCAATTCCCCCATGGGATTGAGAGTTTGTGCATTTAAATAGGATTTAATAGCTTTTCTTATTGTGTTTTTCATATTATTTCTTGTTTTCATGCTTCAAATGAATTTCATGGGGAATATTATTTCTAACTTGCATATTGGGATAATTGTGTGTTTGTTCTTTGTGTTTGGCATGTCTAGGATCACCATTCACACAGTTAAAGGATTTTTTATTTCTCTTTACTATTTTCCTGATTTTTGTTTTTTTTTTTCCTTTTTCCTTTTTTCCTTTTTTGCTTGGGATATTTTGATATGCTTAGGTATAGAACTTCTTGAGATGACTAATGTTAAGTGGTTTAGCTAGAGGTTCTCCATCTAGAATATCCAACTAATATGCTCCAGAGTCATAGCTTGCTATAATTTCATAGGGACCTAGCCGGTTTGGTTCAAACTTACCTTTCCCATCTTGATTTAGCTGGATTGTTTGATTTTCCTTTATGACCAAGTCACCGACCTAAAAGTTCTTGTTTTTTATTTTCTTATTATAGCTTTGATTGAGCCAATTTTGATAGGAATTTAGATGGTTCAATGCACTCAAGCATATTTCATCTAGGAGTTCAAGCTCAATGAGTTTAGATACCCAACTCTTTGTTGCTAACAAGATCCTTCAATGATACTCTCAAGAATGTGATTTCAATCTCTATAAGGAATATTGCTTCAAATCTGTAGACCAAAGAAAAGGGAGTTGCACCTATATGTGTGTGAATGATGGTTCTATAGGCCCATAAGGCTATGTTTATTTGTTGGTTTTAGTCACGACCAACATCATTAACAATTTTCTTTAGGATTTTTAGGATAGTCTTAGTGGATGCTTTGGCCTGGTTGTTTCCTTGAGGACAATATGGGGTTGAAATGTTATGTTGGATAAATAATCTTTAGTAGAGCTCATGGACATCTTGGTTCTTAAATGGAGTTCCATTATCTATTGTGATAGTTTGTGGGATGTCATATCGACAGATCAAATAGTTAAGAATGAACTTAGCTATTTATTTCCTTGTGATATAGGTTAAGGGAATAGATTTTATCCATTTTCTAAAGTACTCCATAGTAGTGATGATGAATTTTTGTTCGTTGGATGAGGTTGGTGATATCTTTCCTATTAAGTCTAGTCCCCACTGGGAGAAGATCCATGGAGTAGTATTAGGATGTAACTCTTGTGCGGACCGTGCATGTACAAGATCTCCATACTATTGGCATTGATGACACTTCTTCGAATAATGAATTGCTTCTTTCTTCATTGATTGTTGGTAGTACCATGTTCAAAGTATCTTCTGGACTAGGGTAGGTCCAGTAAAGTAAGATCCACAAACACCTTCATCTACCTCTTGCAAGGTAGTTTGCACTTCTTTTGAATTAAGACATCGTAGTAGTGTACCATTGATACTTTAGTGGTATAAGGTATCTCCAAGGATATTAAATTGGGAAGTTCAATGTATGAAGGTTTTATTTTGATTGACTGGTAGGTGGGGTGGTATGATTTCATGCTAGATATAGGAAAATGTTTCATCATACCAAGGAGAATTATGACCAACAACATCACACACTAGTTCAAATTTCATGATGTTGAATACTAGTATAGGCAACTGTTCCACCAATAATTTATATCTAGGAATTTTCTTAGGTATGTCAAGCAGTGAACCGATAGTAGCCATAACATCAGTTACCTTATTTTTAGCCTTTGGGATCTATTCAAAGATGATGACCAAAAATTACTTCTTGAAACTATCCATCATTCTCTTGTATGACATGATATTTTCATCTTTAGTTTGATATTCATCATTGACCTACCTTATGACCAACTAGGAGTCACCAGAGATTTGTAGTTCCTTAATTTTCCACTCCACATGGCTATTTTCTATCCAATGATAAATGCTTCGTACTCGGCTATATTTTTTGTATAGGGAAAGGCAATCATGTATGATTTTGGTATGTTGTCTCCTTGTGGTGTGAGAAATAGGATACCAGCCCCTAATCCATGGTAACTGTGGGATCCATTGAAGTATGTGGTCCAATGGGTTGACTAATTTGTTAGCAAGATGCTCTCACCTAGAATTATGTAATGTGTGGTTGATGATCTTCAATTTGTCCTTCTACTAACCAATATTCTATCACCTACCCCCTGATGGATTTTTTATCGACACATTATATGTCAAATTTGCTAAGTATCATGACCCACATAGTGATTATTCTTGTAAGAGTCTCCTTTTCTAAGAGATATTTCAAGGGATCTATCTTAGATATCAACTTGAGTTTTCTATTTAACATGTAATGCCTAAGCTCGTGTACTACGAAGACAACTGATAGACATGCTTGTTCAATGGGTGTATAATTAAACTCATAACCAACTAGGGAATGAATAGTGTAGTAAATTTATCATTCTTTATTTTATTCATCAAGTTGTGGTAATAGAGCTCCCAAATTTGTTGTGGAAACATAGTTCATCATTGATTTATCTTGAATTGGAGGCAACACTGCTAGGGGAGTGAGAAAATATTCCTTTATCTATTGAAAAACATGATCACACCTTCCTTCCCATTTGAATGCTACATCTTTTTGGAGAAAGTGTGTGAATGGATGACATTTATCTACTAGTTGTGTAAATAACCTTCTAATAGACTAAAGCTTTACTTGTAGATTACAAAACTATTTTAATGTTCTCAAGGGAGGCATTTTTCAGGATAGCCTGAGATCAACCTTGATACCTATTTTAGATACAATTTAGCCCAATAGTTACCCAAATGTTATTCCAAACACATATTTCTTCATAATTAGATGCAAGTTATATTCCTCTAGTCTATCAAATATCCTAGTTAAGCTATTTAGGTGTTCATGTCTTGTGACTGATTTAACCAATAGATCATCTACATAATCCTCCATAGTGATGTGCAACATGTCATGGAAAATTGTATTCATCGCTCTTTGATATGTGGGTCATGTGTTCTTAAAGACAAATGGCATGACATTCTAGCAAAAAATTCCCCAAGCATAGGTAAAAGTTGTTTTTTGTTGATCTTTAGGGGCTATCTTTATCTGATTCTACCTAGAAAATCCATCCATTAGTGAAAGAGTTTCATGACCAATAGTTAGATCCACTATTATGTCGATGTTGGGAAGGGAGAATTCATCCTTAGAGAATTCTTTGTTAATATATCTAAATATTGTATAGATATGTATGCCCCCAGTGGGTTTCAATACCAATACGAGGTTGGATACCCACTCAGGATAGTCTATGGGTCTGATAAATCCCACGTTCAGTAGTTTTTGAAGCTCCACCTTGACTAATACTTCTATCTTTGGGTACATATTGTGAATATTTTGTGTAACTAGTTTTGATGTAGGGAATATCGTTAGATGGTGTACCACAAAATATAGATACAATCTAGGCATATCTACATATGTCCAAGTGAAGTTGGTCTTATGTTGCTTGATGGATGTCATGAAGTTGAATTTTTCCTCAAGATCTAAGGAAGCAACATGATATGTTACTTTAGGTACCTCTATTGTTCCAACATTGATAGGTTCAGAACTTTCAACCAATGTTGATGAGTGCTCCTAATACTTTGTAATGGGGAGATTGAATCCTCCATCTTCGAGTGCCTCAGTTAGGTTTTCACCCTCAAATATGTCCTTTGTTTTTCCTATTTTATGATCCAATAGAGCCACATTGTAGTTTTCCATAGGGGATCTCATATTAATTATTAGATTTTTCATTTCAATTTTATGACTGGAGGATGTGATCTCCCCTCCAAAGTATGCTTCATGTTCTAGTTCTACATGGAAAAACTATCCTCATGATCTCCTTGATGGATACCCTATTGAATTCCCATGAAATTCACTATAACTTCATTGTTCTGGAATAGGTCCACAATAGGTGCATGATTTTTTGATCCTAATTGATCAAATGTGGGTGACGTAAGGGTAAGTTATGATTGTTATCAATAAAGCTTATGGCGGAATTGGATGGGGAAAATGTAAGGATACTAAAGTTATCAAGGTTCTAGAGGGTATCTTGGTCATAGTCACTAGAGGTGTAAGACTCTCATTCCCATTCATTGGAGTTTGTTTTATTATGGTAGTCCTCAGATGTATGTTTGAAGGTGATGGTATTTATGCCAAATTCTTCAAATAGGTTTGTGATTATTATGTCATCATCAATAAGATTGTAGTTATCTCATGTCTTAATGATGATCAAAGGATTATTTCCTAATAAGAGGTAATTTTAATTTTCTAGGTAACCACATCTATCAAACCATAACCTAGTCCCATGTTCTTCTTACGTTGTTC
The DNA here is from genome assembly GCA_007115665.2 of Sequoiadendron giganteum. NCBI lineage: Eukaryota > Viridiplantae > Streptophyta > Pinopsida > Cupressales > Cupressaceae > Sequoiadendron > Sequoiadendron giganteum. The sequence goes on along the minus strand of CM021103.1, from coordinate 441,204,609 downwards.
TATTATGATGGGTTCTCTTATGCCTTGTTTATGTAGACTAGGGCCACATTTTCTAGTGTATCCCATATTTGTTTCTATTTGATAACCTTTATTGCTAAGATCCACAGGAAGAGGATGTAGTTGTTCTTGTTCCTCTTTTTATTCTTTATAGATCCATGATGAGAGGTCCTCTTCAAATACCACTTCATCCTTCATGTCTCCACACTTGGTGGAGATAGTGGGTTTGGCTTCATATGTGATAGCTTGAACATGATTTATTTCGTTTGGTCTCATGTAGGATTTTGGTGACAAGGGAAGCTCCCCAATGCAGAAGGATTATTTGAAGTAGTATTTTCCATAGCCCTTGTCAAGCACTTGGATCTTGAGTTTGGATTTAGTAGGAATGGTTGATGTAGGTGGAGTTGAGGATGAAGCAATTAATGTTACATTGACATAGGAAAATGAGTGGAATGATATGTTGTTACTAGGTATTTGAAGGAGATTTGTGTTCTTCTCATCTAAGTTTGAGTAGTAATGGAAGGGTTCGGTTTAGAATCGTTGTATACTGTAACTTCCTTATCATTGTGAGGAAAATTTAATCATTGATGAAATATTGAAGGGATCACTTGCATTGCATGGATCCGTGGACGTCTTAGGAGAAGGTTATATGGAAACTCAAGATCTAGTACCCAACAAGTTGTTTTTGTTATTATTGGGCCCAATTGAATGGGAAGTCTTATTATGCCGTCAAATTTTCTCTCCATATCATCATAATATGTTATGGTGATACTTTAATTCTTATTGATCACATCATCAGAATATCCTAGCTACTTTACCATTTTTAAGGTACATATGTTTAAGCCTACACCTCCATCTATTAGGACTCTATTGATCTTGTGTTTATGGACACAAAACTTGAGATAAAAAGTTTTATTATACAAAGGCTCTTTGGGGAAGGTCTTGGTAGATATTTTAAAATATGGAATGATTTTAAGCTATTTCAATGCTTAAAATGGTTTTTCGCTCCAGTGCTTAATGGTTTTGTTTTAGGGTTTTAAAGTCTAATACCCTTGTTCCAATTTTCTAAAGTCTTAAACCCTTACATTTTATTTCTGCCTTGACCTACTATACTAGGTTGCCAGTTGTCGTAGTTATAACTTGAGTCATTTAGCCCATTTTCTTTACCAGCCCCTTCGCCTAAGCCCGTTGGTCATTACGTGCTCTTCATTATTTTAAACCTTCAAAAAGTTGGGCCAAAATATTTCATAATTTAAGGCTTAAGTCCTAATTCTTTGATATGTTTCCTAAGGGTTGTAATCAATCAACCTAGTCAAGACCCATTATTTATGACTAAAATTTCTTACACATGTAGAAAATATGGCTCGTCAGATGTAAGGACTGAATCCCCCACCTATGCGTGCACATCGCACATCAATTAAAATATGTATTTCTGAAGGGTCACGTGGCATGCACGATTGTGCCACGTGTCTTTCATAGGATGTGGGACCCAATCCACACTATCGAGCTTGAACTCCTAAGGCTTAGAATTGATGGCTATAACGTACCACCCAATTTCAATTTGGGTTGTAGTGTGCGTGTCACACAGGGTCTTAAATATTGTTACCTAATGTGTTGCACGGTCCGTGCAATGGTGACACATGGACTTTGTTGGTGGCTTGAAGAGGATGGGTGGGACCCTCAGGTGGAGGATGTGGCTTCTGACATGGATGTGCACTATTGGCCAGTGGATTTGGCATATGACAACGAGGAGAATTCAAACATAATTGATCCAAAGGACCACCTCATCAATGGATCAATGGATCACATTCAAAAACCCAGAATTAGGCATGTGATAATTATTTTGGCTCTGTGAAGAGTGAGCATTAATGGTATATGCTCTTAAGAGGATATCAATTTGATCTCCATATGTGTGAAGAACTATTTCCTTGCATTTATGAAGAATGATATGCGGATTTCCATGTACCTAGGAAATTAACGGTGGTGAAGTGGACACCAACAAATAATCACTCACTTGCTCATGTTTTCATTGAGAATTGATGATCGACGTCATCAATTTGCTCAATAAATACAGATGGAGGCTCATCATTTTTACCATTGCAATCAGGATTCTAAATTTTTTGTTCTTGTGCAATGAGTGGTGATTACTCTTGTGTAAGTTCTTAAAATTGTATATCTGTGTAAGGTGAGTAGGTCGACTACTTCCCCACCATTGGTGCAAAGGTTTGCGAGGTTTAATGTGCAAAAGTATCATGATGATGTTTCAATACACGAGCATATCACTCCTAAAATCAATTCAATCTTGAAGGGAGAATGTAAGGAGCACACCTATGGCAAGGAGCCCATATCAGTTGTTGCTAGAAGTAGTTCTCGGTTGAGAGGCTAGGCTGTGACTATAGAGGAAACAATGGATGTCAAAGAAAAGAAGCCTACAGAGTTCATGCGAGGATTAAGAGCAAAGATAAGGTATGGTTGGGGAACTCTGGGAAGGCAGAATTCCCCTATTGACATTTCAGATAGCCCTCTTGATGATGACATATAAATTTACTACAATTATGGCTAATATCTTATGGCCTTAACTGAATTGGCTGGTGTGAATGAGGAGGTGATCACAATTTCCCCATTTTTTGTGAAAGCACCATGTGGACGTATTGGTTCTACTATTAAAATGAATATTGATGAGGAAGAGGGAGTGGTTGTTTCTCCTCCTATTTCTGCAAAGACGTGAAGTGGGTGCATGTACCATAGTTTTGGTGTTGGTGTTGGTTCTAGGTGATGGAAGTGGTGTCTAGGTTTTAAATTTTTGTTGCGATGATGATAATGTTGTGATTTTTTTTGGCTCCATGTGGATGTGGAATGCAGGTTTTTATTGGTGGTTGTGGGTAACTCTGGTGGCACTAGTGAACCTTTTGGTGGTTGTTATAAATTTTGATTCCCTCATTTAGCAAATGATTATGAGTAACTATCTAGGCAATTTTATAAATGCAATTGAAATTTTGTTCTAAAATGAAATATTTTTGAAATGTAATTGTAATGAGCCTGATGCTTATTTCTCGCTTAGTCTATAAAAGGGATTTCAAGGCTCATTACATGGGGTCAAAAAAATTTGAGCCTAAAAAGGTTTGGGTAAAATTCAAGTACTAAAACAGATATAATGCAAAGCGCTTGATGAAGTTACTGGTAAATTGTGTTATTTATAGGTCATATACATAATATTCTTAAATAGTTATATATAAATTAATGATATCGAAACAAATCTAAAATTTAAATAAAGTACTCTCTTGTGTATAGTTGTTGCATATTATGAATGAAAATATCAAGCATCTTTTTTTTTGTCTTCAGTGGTCTAATTGAATGTATGGATTTGTTCTATGTTTTAACTCAAAGAGTTAATTAAATACTTGAAGAGAGTTATGGATCTATAAGAACTTGCATGGGATATGGTAAGAAGTAGTTCTTTAGATACTATGAGTTTTTGTAGTGTACGGCATTACAAGGATAGTCCATCTATTTCAGAATTAAATGATTTGTGGATTATTAGGTATTTCATATTTGACTTTGTTTACCCAATTGATGAGGCACTAGCCCGTTTGTCAAGAATTCATGCAATTAATGAATTGGTGATGTGCCCATCGATAGGTTCAAAATAAGAACAATACTTATTAAAGTTTGGTTAAGTCTAAGATGTAATTCTAAAACATACCCTTGTTCCTAGTAAATGGATAGTTATTTACTTAAAGACCTGCCAAATCTTAATGGATTTTGTTTATTTGCCATCAATAGGAATCTATTTGTGTAGAATTGTTCTCCATTTAAATAAATCAGAATGAAAACAATAAGGAAATACCCTCATAGGTCCCACACAACCTGACGTGTAGTAGTAAGGACCTTACAAAATATTTACTCCTTGTGTTGGCCACTAGCTTTGGTGATTCTTCAGTATATAGGTTGGCTACCTTTTAGAGAGTCTCAGGGTTTATCTCAAAAAAAAAAACAACAAAAATGACGACTCTACTGGGGATAAATTTTGTATCTCTACTTGAAAACTGTAATATCACAAGGTCAAGCATTTAGTGGATATGAACATTTTTGTTTAGATGTTGAAAAGTTCCTAGACCTGGAAAAGGTTTTGTGGCAGAAAAATTCAAAGAAATTATGAGTGACTCCACTGGTGGAGAGAACCTAGAACGTGATTTACTCTCGAAAGAACTTCATATTTATTTGAAGTTTAATCCTCTATGAAGGAGGTGGCAACTCTAGCTTGAGAACCTGATAAAGAACGTGTAGATTTTCTAGATGTGCAAAGTTTGCAGTCACAAAAGAGATCAGTAGCTGCTAAAAATTTCTAGGTATTCTCGTAAACATATTTCATGTTAAGTAGGTAGTTTATTGGAAATCTTCAAGATAAAAATATAATTGGTTCCCACTTAAGTGAAGAAACACTGATAGATGGAAATTCTAGTGGAGAGTTTGCATGTTTCTAGAATGTAATGTGAAATTCATGAATTATAATAGAGAAGCATGTTATGTTTTAAATCTTAAGAAAATAGATAGTCAGTTTGCACTATAAAAGCTTGAGAGCTTAGTTACACAGAGAATTCAAATTACTCTTTTAAAAAATCTGACAAGGCTTGCAAAGGCACAGTAAAATGCCTTATCAAATGGTGTTCCCTGATATGAATATGAATGCAACAATGAATAATAAGTATCGTTTGTCCCATCAAGGAAATTTTAGCATTGAAAAATACAAAGCTATAGATTTTAGTAACATTCATGGTTATCCAAATGATTTACTACCTAAGAGAAAAGGTACCTAAGTTTAATGGTGGAAAAGATGAGTCACAAGCAGGCATCTACAAGAGTTTGTTGATATGATGGGAGATTATGAATTGAATTTTGAAGATGTTGTCATGAAGTTGTTTGTTCAATCTATGAAAGGAGATGCAAGGCACTAGTTCTCTTTTCTACCAACATATTCTATACATTCCTCATATGATTTTAAGCTATAATTCATGAGAAAATTTTGTGAGAGAGTAAACCCAAGTGTGGTGAGAAATTTTTTTATGGAAATCCACAGAGAAGAGGATGAGAATTGGTCCCTTCTTTTAATCTCAAATTTTCAAATATCATAAGGGAGATCCCTGAGAATATACGACCAAATGATGTTGAATGTTTGGTTGTATATTTAGGTTCATTTGATAGAAAGATGAGCATTTTGTTAATAGAAAAAGATCCCACAACTCTATTCCAAGCATATCAAATTTCTATAGATATTGAAAAAAAATTGAAGTATTCAATAATGAAAGGAGGCTTACCTACTAATACTATTCATCCTAGCACATCTTGTGAAAATATAATCAATCAATAGAGAATTATTCCAAGAGGATAAGGCTTCTACTATTCCTTTTTCTCCATCACCACAATGCATAGATCGTAGTGAGCCCCAAAGTGAAGTGTCCACAAGATCCAAGTAAAGTTGATCATGTCTCTTCTGCTAATAGATTGTATGAAATAAAAATACATCAAGGTGAATCACCCCATGACCTATTCCATATATTTGTAGATGTTTTTTTGGAGATACCAGAAAATGTCAGACCTAGAGAGTCAATGTGCATTGACTTGTTTTGTGAAATATATCAATCAGGACTGAGTATGTTGCCAAAGGAATTGAAACTTGAAAGTCTAAGCCAAATAATTGACTGGATAAAGTTGGTAGAGGGAATTGAAAGTGATCATGCAAAACATCAGATGCCCTTGAATAATAATGGTCATAGTTTTACTGAGAAAGAGTAAGAAATAAAGCAAAGGGGTGAAGAAGGTAAATCAAAATTTGAACATCCATCCTATTGTACAGGAGAATATAATGATTGTAAATTCACCGGTGACACATGGGAAGATCATTACAATAGTGATGAAGATGAAGACATGCATTGTGATGAAATATATGATGTGTTTGAATCAAGTTCCTGGGAGGTCTTGAGGGATGACGAGCTGGAACAGGTACAAAGGGTTGTCCCATTAAGAGATTTGATCAATAGCTATAATGCCAATGTTGATGATGCTCTGAAACTTTCTAATGATCAAGATATTAAGAGAAAAATATATGAGATTTAGTCTAAGGAGTCTGAATGTAGTCTTAGTATTGATGGATTCTCATGTTGTGGTAGTTGTGATGACATCGAGTCATATCATTATTTTTTTGAAAATGGTCATCCCTACGAAATGAAGGTGGACCCTTTTTCAAGTGCTTACAAGGATTTTTATTGTGATGAAAGGTTGCAAAGTTTGCATCCTCATATAAAGGAAGAAGAAAGTTCCCTAACCAAAATGAATGTAATAGAAGATCCCCTTTTTGATGATCATTTATCCATATCAGTTAATAAAGATGAATCCCCTTATTGGTGCAAGGGTAATCCACTTTTTGAGGATTTTTATGATGCTTTAAATGTACAATCAAGGTATGGTTATGAGCAGATAGAGCAGTGTAATGGCAAGCCTTTTGATGAGAGTGCTTATGAATCTTTCACATTCTATACTACTATGATAAATGTGAGTAAGGATCAAGGGGAGATCAAAGTCTTTGATTGTTTCTCCTAGGAATATAATTTTCCTTATAATAATGACTTAAAAATATTTTAGTTATAAGAGGGAGAGCATGTTGAATATGAGTAATGAAGAATATGAGGACAAAAGTGCCATTGCTTAGTGTGTAGATATTGCATCGAATGTCAAATTCTTAGAGGATGATGTTTGCATTGATAGGGAAAGAGTTTCAGTATTTTGTGATCACATTATACATCTTGATGCAAATATAGAGTATGGATTGGTATTGGGGCTCACAAATAATGAAGGGAAATTTGATTCATATGAAACCAAGTGATGTTGGGTACGATGTTAACCAACATAAATGTGTGGTTGAGTTCTTTGTTGATGCTCCTCATCTCTTGGGCATCATTATACATTTGTCTCCACTTAGTGCGGATGACATTTATGTGAAGTAGAGTGAAGACATTCTTGAGTCTCGCTATTTTATTTCTGATGCTTTAGGTGAGTCTTGGCCTAATGTGTTGCATAGTGTTTCTAAAGGTTTTCAATTTGATATGTAAATTGAATATGGTGTCAAGGTTTATGATTAGGTGGAATATGGATGTTTCCTTTTCCCAATCCAACTTGACAATTCTGAGGTTAGTAAGCATGGTAGTTTTGAGGTATGTGGGATTGAAGGTATCCGTCATAATGATGATGACTATTGGGAAGTGCATGGAATGAAGTTTAATCCATTGCAGGTGATTGAGGATGAGTTTTTTGATAGAGAAAGGATTTGGTTCCAAAACTTGAAGAGCCTAGAGTCACCAAACTTAAAAATTGAAGCTAGTGGAATTGGATGAGACTTCCTAAAAGGGGGGCACTTTGTACAGTCATGTAAATTTTCTATATAGGTTTGGTTTATTTCTGTCCTACTATTTCTGCTTGTCTTTTCCGGATAAGCTCCTGGTTTTGGTCCTTCTTGGTTGGTCTGCTTCAACCTGAGATTTGAATTCTCGCCATACCCACCAGGTGTATGCATCCCTGAGATGGAGCCACTAGTAGATATTTTAAAACATGGATTGATTTTAAGTTGTTTCCATGCTTAAATGGTTTTTTTTCTCCTATGCTTAGTGGTTTTGTTTTAGGGTTTTAAGGTCTAATACCCTTGTTCCAATTTTCTAGTCTTAAACCCTTATGTTTTATTTTTGTGTTGACCTACTATACTAGGTTTCTGATTGTCTTAGTTATAACTTGATTCATATAGTTCATTTTCTTTACGAGTCCCTTTGCCTAAGCCCGTCGGTTATTACGTGCTCTTTAATATTTTAAACCTTCCAAAAGTCATGCCAAAATATTTTGTAATTTAAGGCTTAAGTCCTAAGACTTTGTTATGTTTCCTAAGGGTTGTAATTTTTCAACCTAGTTGAGACCCCTTCTTTATGACTAACATTGTTTGCATGTGCAAAAAATCTAGCCCATCAAATGTAAGGACCGAATCCCCCAGCTACGCGCGCACACAATGCATCAATTAAAATATGCATTTCTTAAGGGTCATGCAGCATGCGTGATTGCGCCACGTGTCTTTCACAGTATGTGGGACCTAGTCCCCACTATTAGGATCAAAATACTAAGCCTTAGAATCAACGGCTATAATGTACCACCTGATTTCAATCTGGGCCATAGTGTGCATGCAACACATGGTCTTAAATATTGTTACCTAACATGCTACATGGTCTATGTGATGGTGATAGGTGGACTTTGTTGGTGGCTTGAAGAGGATGGATGGGACCTATAGGTGGAGGATGTGGCTTCAAAATTGGATGGGCACTATTAGCTAGTGGATTTGGCATGCAACAATGAAGATAATTTAAACATAATTGACTCAATATGAGTCATCCAAAGTACCACCTCATCAATGGATCAACGACACATTCAAAAAACTAGAATTAGGCATGTAATAGTTGTTTTGGCTCTAAAAAGAGCTAGCATTAATGATGTATGCTCTTCAGAGGATATCAATTTGATCTCCATACATGTGAAGAACTATTTCCTTGCAATTATGAATAATGATACGTTTATTTCCATGAACCTAAGAAATTAATGGTGGTGAAGTGGATGCCAATGAATACTCACTCACTTGATCATGTTTTCATTGAGCATTGATGATCGAAATCATCAATTTTCTCAATAAATATGGATGGAGGCTCATCATTTTCACCATTGCAATCAGGAGTCTAAATTATCTATTCTTTTACAGTGAGCGGTGATTACTCTTGTGTAGGTTTGTAAAATTATATATCTATGTATGATGAGTAGGTCGACCACTTCCCCACCATCGATATGAAGGTATGTAAGGTTTAATGTGTAGAAGTCTCATGATGATGTTTCAATACACAAGAAAAGAACTCCTAAAAGCACTTCAATCCTTAAGGGAGAATGCAAGGAGCCCATATCAGTTACTACCAAAATTCGCTCTGAGTTGAGAGGACAAGCTACGATTGTAGAGGAAATGATGGATGTCAAAGAAAAGAAGCATGTCGAGGTCATGCGAGGATCAAGAGAAAAGATAAGGTATGGTCGGGGCACTTTGCAAAGGCAAAATTCCCCTATCGCCATTTCAGATAGCCCTCTTGATAGTGACATGGAAATTAACTTTAGTTATGGCTGATATCTTATGGCCTTAACTGAATTGGTTGGTGTGAATGAGGAGGTGATTGTAGTTTCCCCAATTTATGTGAAAGCACCATGTGGACGTACTGGTTCTTTAGTTAAAAATAATATTCATGAGGAAGAGGGAGTGGTTATTTCTCCTGTTATTGCAAAGATGCGAAGTGGGCATGTGTACCATTGTTTTAGTGTTGGTGTTGGTTCTAGGTGATGGAAGTGGTGTCTGGGTTTTAAATTTTTGTTGAAATAATGAAATGTTGTGATTTATTTTTTTGGCTCGATGTGGACATGGAAGGCAGGTTTTCATTGGCGGTTGAGGGTAACTCTGGTGGCACTGGTTAACCTTTTGGTGGTTGTTACAAATTTTGATTCCCTCATTTAGTAAATGACTATGAGCAACCGTTTGGGGAATTTTTGAAATGTAATTGAGATTTTATTGTAAAATGAAATATTTTTGAAATGTACCTATAATGAGCCCAATGCTTGTTTCTCCCTTAGTCTATAAAATGGATTTCAAGGCTCATTACATGGGGTTGAAAAAAATTGAGCCTAGAAAGGTCTGGGTCAAATTCAAGTGCAAAAAAATATTTAATGCAGAGCGCTTGATGAAGTTGTTGGTAAATTGTCTTAGGTATAGGTCATATACATAATATTCTTAAATAGTTCTATATAAATTACTGACATCAAAACAAATCTAAAACTTAAATCATGTACTCTCCTATGTACAGTTTTTGTAGATTATGAATGAAAATATCAAGCATCTTTTTGTTTGCCTTCAATGGTCTAATTGAATGTATGGTTGTTCTATGTTTTAACTCAAAGAGTTAATTAAATACTTGAAGAGAGTTATAGATCTGTAAGAACTTGAATGGGATTTGGTAAGAAGTAATTCTTTAGATACTATGTGTTTTTGTAGTGTAAGGCATTACAAGGATAGTACATCTATTTTAGAATTAAATGATTTGTGTATTACTGGGTATTCCATTTTTGACTTTGTTTACCCAATTGATGAGGCACTAGCCTGTTTGTGAAGAATTCGTGCAATTAATGAACTAGTGATGTACCCAACCATAAGTTAAAAATAAGAACAATACTTATTAAAATTTGATTAATTTTGAGATGTAAATCTAAAACATACCCTTGTTCCTAGTAAATGGATAGTTATTTACTTAAAGACATGCAAAATCTTTGTAGATATTGTTTGTTTGCCATCAATAGGAACCTAATTGTGTATAAGTGTTCTCCATTTAAATAAATTTTAATGAAAACAAAAAGGAAATACCCTCCTAGGTCCCACAAAGCCTGAAGTGCAGGAGTAAGGACTTCAAAAAATATTTACTCATTGTGTTGGCCACTAGCTTTGGTGATTAATGAGTATAGAGGTTGGATATTTTTTAGAGAGTCTCAAGGTTTAGCTACAAAAAAAACCAACAAGTCTTTTTAAGAAAATACCAAATCATGGGGTGAAGTGATGGTACCAACCATGTCTTGAAATTGATCAATGTTAAGATCGTTAGGCATTGAAGATTGAATGAGATATTTCTCTAGGATCTCTTTATGTGTTGTTGATAACTTTAAAAGCTCAAGCATAGAGATTAATATTGGATTTTTCTTCAGTTGGTCAACAATACTATAGTCAGTAGAAGGATTGATGGTGGATTTTTCTAGAAGTGGGGCTCCTTGGATCATGACTTTTCCTTTTCATGTAGTCACATTACATTCGGAGCTTTTGCCTAGTATGGTCATGACATCGATATTTTGATTGGCTTGAAAGATGGTTCCTATGACTTTGTCGTAGGTGAAGTTGGATTTTCAATAATAAAGCCCCTTACCTTTTTCATTTCCCATAGAATTATTAGAGAGTGAATCCTTGTAAATACCTATGTCTCTATTCCCAAAGGGACCAAGATGATGTAATGTCAATATCTCCTTTTTCTATTAAAAACTGTAAAAAAATTTAAGTATCATATAGTTATTCATTTTTTGACCCTTGATCTTGTGGAATTAATATTAATTATTCTCATTATACCAAGGTGGTTTGAAGTTTGGTTCATCATAAGTTACTTTTATAGTAATGGAAGCATCATTTTCCCTGCTTGCTTGAATAATTGAGAGAAAATATACAAGATTTTTTGTCTTTCCAGATGTTGAAGAGGATTTCCACCCTAAAAGTGTGCCAAAGTTGGGTGAACTTAGCAAGGATCCCAAGTGGATCTCCCAGTAGAACCATATTCCAAGAAACAGGCTCTGGCCGAAAGGGCCAAAAGAAGTCATGAATCCAAGTTCAAAGCTGCTAAAATTTGGGACAAAACAAAAAAATATGCTTGAAGCTTTTAGGTTGGCCACAAAAGGGAAACGAGAGTCCTGTACCCCCAAGTGTATAAGTCGAGAACCCACATACAAGCCTTGAAAAAGAATACACCAAGCAAAGTGGGCTAGCTTTAGATTAACACTTGTAGACCAAGTGGCATCAAATCTCTTCCGCTAAACATGAGCAGAGGAATTAAGAAGCCACCTCTGGTTCAAACTGTTGATCATAGGAAAATAGGGTGAAAGCCACCTATAACCAAGCCGTGACTTATATCTCTTGAGAGGAGTGTCTGGAAACCATTTCCAGTCTTTCCACCAAGGTTTGTGCCCATGAATGCCAATTTTGTGAAATATTTCCACAGGAATGGCACTCACCAGCCCGTCGAAAGTGGTGCAATCCTAGTTTTGAAGTCTGTGTTGGGCTTTAAAAGCATCTCACTCCATAATGTGCATAGTGGGCTGGTGAAAGAGCAGATACAAGGTCTGAATGCCCTTTTGTGAAACCTAAGGGCTTTAAGCCAAGGCAATTTAGCCAAGGGCTGACCGTTATGAGCAAGAATAGGAGACCACCAAATATTTTGTTGATTGAGTGAAAGCCCATCATGAAATCCAGCCTTGGCCCATCAGAGCCAAGGCTTAAAAGCCTCCCAGGCATGCCAAATTCTCTTGGCCACAAACCTTCCAACAATTTGAATAGGCTTCTTCATAACCAAGAGGATTTGGATACCTATTCCTTTCCAAGCAGGTCTGTGAACAGGAAATCTGGATTGGATACAATTCTCGAGGAGAATCTTTCAGGCTTCATCTCCGGTGAAGGCCCGAATAATCCACTTGACACAAAGAGAATTCCCTTTCCATTGAGTGGAGAGCATCCCAAGCCCTCTAAAATCCTTAGGGAGGCAACATTACTCACATGTAACATGATGAAAACCCTTGTGGGTTTCAAAGGAGGAAACCCTAATTTTTGAATTTCATTCTAGCAAGATTTTATTTCTTTCTTTCCAAATCTAGTGTCGGCCTTAGTTATTTGAATTTCAGGGTTAATCTCCTAATTTAGTATAAATAAGGGGTTAATTCACATTGTTTCTCCTAGCAATTCAATCTAAGCAATACCAAGCATTCAAGAATTCAATTTATCTAGCATTAGAGCATTCTACAAGGCATTAGATGGAAAATTTCAAGTCATCATTGAAAAAATTGAAGGTCTTATCATCATGTCAATGGTTTAATGCATGAATGTATGTTGAGCTAAGAAGTGAATGTTGCATTGAGGATTCATTTACAAGCATCATCTTGCATACCAGATCTACATTCTTCATTGCCACTACATGTTAGTATGTAGATTTGATTCACAAGACAACTTCCAAGGTGACATCACTTAAATTATTGAATTTGTATGCTTCATTTCATCATTTGGTTTAATTACCTACAAGGAGTTTGACTGAGGAAAAGCCCCATTCACTAAAAAATCAACAAGTTTTTGCCCTTGAATGTGTGATTGCATATTTTATAGGTTGAGCAAGATTTGGAAAAAAGTTGTCAAAGTTGCAAAGTTGGAAAAGTTTTTATCTACATTGCAAGATCACAAAAAGAGCTCTACATAATTAACCACAGGCTTCTAGAACTTGATAACCAGGATTCAAGAGTGCAGAAATCAAGCTAGAGGATCTTGAAATCAATTTTCTAAAACTTTAAAAGGACCTATTCACCACTGAAGGAGAATGAGTCCTCCATAGTTCAAAAACAACAACTTTCTAGCCAGGTACACAAATTTTTATACTCTTAAAACATTCCTCATGGTTACTATACAAAATAGATTGCATTTTTGGTTGTTTTTAGCATCATATTTTGCTTAATTTGAAGTGAAATTGCTTTAGAAAAATCAAGTGATCCATCCTTTTATTCACTCATTTGGGTGGATCCTATTTTTCACCATTTCATTTTTAGTGAACCCGACTCATTCAACATTGTACTATTCTGATTTTTGGAGTCTCTCATTGCATATCAAGTTAAAATCTTATATTCATTGCATTTAGATATGCATTGAATTAGGGTTTCTTATTTTGCATTGAAAGCTTGCATATCATATAGGGTTTAGATTTACATTTTTTTGTACTTCTTAAATCTGAAAATTACAAAAATAAATCAATTATTTTGCATATCATTTGTATCTCATTCAATTTCATTTTAAAATTAAAAAAAAATTACATTTCAAACTAGGTCTTGCATTTTATCTTTTTATTAAATTTTTACATTGAAATTATGGAAATTTTAAGCTGCATTTCACTTTCTACAACTTGGAGCTAAAAGATAAATATGAGAAATTGAAAATAATTAAAAATAGTTTAAAAATACCTAACCAAGACCTATTCACCTTTACTGGTGAATAAGTCCCTGATTAGGTCTAATCCGCACCTTCTCTCATTTGAAAATGCATTAAATGAGTATAAAATCCATAGAAAAATCCCAGAAAGACCTAACCAGGACCCATTCACCCATATTGGTGAATGAGTCCTAGTTAGCTATAGATCTAAAATTTCAAGACATTAAAATCTCAATTTTTAGCTTCTATTTGTTGCATTCATCTTTTTGTTTTAGTTTCTAGATTTTTAGTTTCTTCAATTTCTTTACATTTAGCTTAAACTACTTCATTTTAGTGCATTGTTAAAATTTCAAAATTGCATCAAAGCATCTCAGTTTCAATTTATTGCATTGTTTAATCAATAAATTGCATTGCTTATATTTTGAAAATTGTATTTCATTCTAGGTTATTGCATTCCCATTCTAGGGTTTGCACACTAGGGTTGTAAAATTTGTATGAGATCTACAACTTGGTGTCCTATTCAAAATACCATTATAAGACATAGTTCGAGGCTCATGTCATCCAATGATATCTCACTTGTCATGGATCTTGGGTGCTCTAGCTCTCTTTTTGATAGTGTTGAGAATCAACCCTCCATGGCTCATATTTTGCATACCTCATTTCCCATGACATTACCTCCCACAACCAATGTCCTTAACATTGCTAACACCATCCCTACCATTACCACTTCCACTCAAGCTTTGGGGTCTACTCAAATTCAAGGTGGAATCCCAATCCCGTCCTCCATAATAGCAATGTCCATCCCTACGTACACTGGTACACAACCCACAACAATATTCCAACCTACAAAAACATTCCAGCCCACAACAACATTCCAACTGAAAACAACCTTTCAACCCACAACTACCATTCAACCAACCACAACATTCATACCTACTAGTACCGTATACACTTCCATAGGTATTCGTGCATGAATTCATTTCACCTTTGTCCCCTCAAATACAATAATCCTACAACAATCCAACTCCACCAACCTGCAATTCACTAGCCCTTTGCATACATACACTACACCACCTTATTCCCCTCAACCTTATAACTAGAATGACCCTCTCATTGATTCACTTTTTTTAAAACATGACATCCCCTCAACAAAAAGTGACAACATTACAACAAAACAATAATGGTCACCCTTTGCAATACATCAAGTCCACCATGTTTTCCCTCAAAATGTTAAGAGGAAAAATGCCACAAGGAATATAGGTCCCTCGATTTGAGAAATATGGTGGGAAAGGAGATCCTTTCAGCCATGTTTCCACCTTCATAGCCTTGTGTAGTGATTTCATTTTTTACGATAAGTTGTTGGCTAAGTTATTCCATAGATCCTTGAAGGACACTGCTCTAGAGTGGTTTTCATTTTTACCAAAAAAATCAATTGGTTCATTCAATGATCTCATTGATGCCTTTTTATAACCACTTCCATATTCACATGGGTCCCAAGATGACCCTTGTTGATTTAATGACATGCAAATGAAAAGAGGATGAGAAATTGACTTATTTAATAAGAATATATCAAACACTTTATTCATAAGTGAACATTAAGATTCCTGATGGTGGCCTTCAAATAATGTTCGTTTCCAAATTACAAGATAAACTCCAAAGAAAACTTGAATTTTTAAGATTTTCATACTTTACATAGTTATGTATAGCCCTTTGTGTCCATCAAAACTCAACTAGTGGTCGTGATGTGAAAAATCCCCCTAGTCATCCTGAAAAGACTAAATCCACAACTCAAAACAACTATCAACCATTCAAGAAACAAAATAAAGGATTTTTACAATTAAATCCTTCTCAGAAAAGTCAACAAAACAAAAATCAAGTGGCTACTATAAAAATGACAACTCCTTTCTAGGATAGGGAGAGATAATTCACTCCTTTACCTGATACCCTTCACAATATCATGTTGCAACTTATTGACAAAAACATGCTTACCAAGTACCTCTTGTTAGAGAATGTGATCCTACTATACCATTTCCTAAAGGCTTTCGAAATAATGCCTATTTTAATTACCATCAAACAAATGGACATAATATAGAATACTATAAGCATCTTAAACATATTGTGCAAGACCTTATTGATTCTAATCATTTACTAATCGAAGGTGTGAATGATCAAGGCAATAAGTCTATAGCCCCTCCTAATAAAAATTTGTAAATATTTACAAATCCCATGCCTAAGCACCATATTACTTTCTCACAACATGACATACCTAAATGTGCACCTAATGGTCCTCTTTACACAATTGGTTGAATCAAAAATAAGCCCACTAATGGGATATTGATTGATTCCATCTGTGGAGAGAATGTGATCACAAAATAATTCTTATATGTGCATGAGCTATATCAAGATACATATGAAAACTTGAAAGCATGGATCAAGACACATAACATATTTTCTTTCCCTACAATAGGCTTGATAGATCTCCCTTTAAAAGTGGGATAAAAAACATTAATAATATCATTCTCCATCATTCCAAAATTAGACCAATTTTGTGTGAAGCTAGGATATCCATGGCTTCACTCCATGAATAATGTCCATTCAGATGTGCATAAATGTCTAAAGTTTCTATTTGGAAATGACATCTTCACTATGCATCATAGTGGATTTCATCTGGCATCAGCAAAAGGGAAATTTTCACTAGATTAATTTTGGCCCAAGCCTATGAAACCTATCAAGCCTCATGAATATTTATTTTTCAAATCATATCAAAAATTCAAGGCAAAAAAATAGTAGAACTATCCCTTTGCAACATGCCTCAACCTATGACCAAACCAACCATCCTTGACAAGACAATGACTAAACCAAAACACTTCTAAAAATACAAGAAAAACCTATATAACAACCTCCTACAATTTCATACAAGAGACCATGAGACAACATAAATAATTTGGTTTCCAAACAAGTTTACAAAGTCAAAGAGAAAGTAGTTGAGGAACCTATTGTTTTTCCTTCTAGTCCCCCCAAGGAAGAGAAGGAACCTTTGATTTACAAACCTGCTCTTACACAAAAACTAATTGACAATAAACTCAAAATAAATTGAAGTGCTAGAAAGCACAGACATAGGCATCATGCTATTGCTCATATATTTCAAATACGAGAGAACAACAACAACATAGATAATCAAAATTTAGACATACCTCAAGCAAAACATGATGAATCTCAGCTCTCACTGCAACATAAACAAGAAAAATTTTATTTGACCTCCTACTATGATTAATTTAGATGATGACATTAACATTACAAAAATTTATGAGCAAGTGCATGATGAGTTGAATGCATTGTTTTCTTCTTCCATGAGCATAGATGACAAATATCCTAAAAAGAGTGTTGAACTTGGTGTGTGTCCTAGTTCAAAACTTTTTGTTGTCTCTTTGTCTAATTTCCCACCTTCTATTTATAATGATCGAGATTTGGAGGCATATGACCTGCTTTAGGTTGACTCGCCTATGCCTTACTAGTCTTTTTATTTTTCACTTTTCTTTATGTGATTGCATGTGTGTAATGTGATCCCCTATGACATTTTGTTTGATGTTTCTCTCTCTTTTGTGCATTCTTCTATATGTCATCACTTTTCATTTATCTTGTGTTTTCCTTTTGGGGATGATGCAAGGTGTTAAGACATTTGTGTCTATTCCATGTTGACCCAAAATATTTTTCTTTATCTTTTTCATTTGTCTTGTGTTTTCCTTTTGGGGATGATGCAAGGCATCAAGACATTCATGTCTCTTCCATGTTGACCCAAAATATTTTCCTTTTTCTTTTTCATGTCTTTTGTTTTCCTTTTGGGGATGATGCAAGGCATTGAAACATTCATGTTTCTTCCATGTTGACTCGAAAGGATTTTTCTTTGTTTTCACTCTCTTTGTGTCATTCTTCTAGTTCTATGAGTATTTTTGGAATGATGATAGTTCCATGTCCTATGAAAACATTATAGCATAGACATAGTGACCCCAAATCCATAGATCTCTTATGTGTTTGTGGGTGCAATGCTTCCTTCATACTTAATGACGCAGCTTATTTGAGAAATATATGACTTGGCATAGGGTTTTTCGAGGAATCTCTCATGTCTTAGGATAAAAAAATTTGTATACTTTAAACCAATTTCTCATAGTGATGGTGTAGCAACTACTTTAAAGTGGGGGCATACAACAATGACATCTTTTGGAAAATTTCATGGCATGATTTTTCTTTCTTCTTGTGATGTGTCCCCTTATTGGTTGTCTTTGGTTTGATTCTGTTCAAGAGTTTACTATCTTCTATCATTGCATGATGTGAACGAGGCATCACATGGGCAATAATCTGACACTTTTTCTTGTCCTCTCTAAGATACATTAGGCACAATTCTCCCTAAGAGGAAGATCATTACATGAACAAAGTAAAATCCCCTTTAACAAAATTTTTACATGACATTCAAAAGAATTTACAAAAGCATTTTCATTGTGGTGCCTTATCAAAGTTGTTAGGAGGATAAATTCAGTATGGTATGAGAGGCTAATTCAATTATCTCATTTTCCACCTCATTTGGATAACTAACCTAGTGGAAAAATTGAGGCTCCACTACCCCAAAGTGAGCATACATATTTTGGGACAACTCACCTAGTGGACAGAATGAGGTTCCACTAGCCCAAAGTGAGCAGTGTGTGTTATGGACAAACAACCACTACTTCACATCATGTTGAATTGGTTGTGCTTGATCCTTTGTTTTTATTTTTCTTGGCCTTTGACAGGGTATGATTATGTATCTTTTTAATTTCTACATACTTAAGTGTCTCGAATGCCTACTTTAGTGTGAGTTTGACATGGGTTCATCCTCTCACTAAAGTGGGGTAAAATTGTAGTAACAGAAAAAGTACCCTTTTCCTTTCTTGCTTTAATAATTGACATTAAAATTGAGCTAACGATGTCTTGGAGTAGTGTTACAATGTCTTGTACACATTCAAACTATTCTAAGACCTTTATTTGACTAAAACATGCTTTAAGGTGATCCCACAAAGCTGGTTAACAATTTTTGAGAGGAACTAGTTTTTGCTGAAATCACATATTTTTAGAAAATATAATGATTTAAGCCTTAAAAAGTTCCATTTTAAGGATTCCAATTGAAGAGGGTTTGATAAAACCACCTTAGATCAAACCCCCTTAGATAGAACCCCGCTAGTTTTAAACCATACCTACAACAAAGTCTCCTTTCCACCTATCAAAATGCTGATAAAAAATCACTTTTGATTTACCTTTTGGGGGATCAAATGAATTCATTTAAATTTTATTTCAAATGATCAAGGTAGTCCTCGAAACGAGCTATCCAATGAATATAATTTTAATATGTTTTTGTTTTATTATGCGTTTGTTTTTTTAGTTTTATTAAACATAGGTTTTTCACCAAAAATCAAGCTCTTTGTTCTACACATGTGGAAAAATAGCAGATTATCAAAAAAAAAAAATTAAAATATTTTTGGGCTGGGTATTGATGTCCTTGATCCATTAAAAAAATGAAAATTGAATTTTGATACATATAGAAAAAGTTATGTTGTATACAGTCTGCCTATTTCTGAATTGTAATTGGTTTGACTTCAAATCTTGGTTAAGGAAAAAATATTTAATAAAATGCTATGAAACCAAATGAAAGTGCTATATATTGTAGTTACAAATATAAATTCGAAAAAATTATAATTTTATCCTTCATACAAAAAATGTAATGTTGTATACGGTGAGCGTCACTTCTTTAAAATGTTGTTTTTTCTAAAAAGCTAGTTTTCAAAGGAGATGGAAAAAGAAGTGCAATATAATTCCAAAAAAATTGAAAGAAAATATTTAGAATCTATAGACAAAATTTCACAAATCACTAGTTTTCACCATCTTCAAATTTCTCATGGTTTAGCTGCTATAGGAACCCGAAAGTTAAGATTTAGTTTTAAAAAATTAGTTTAGTGTCCAGTTTGCCCAAAAATTGTAAACTAGTATTGTGGGATCACCAAATAGTTAATCCTTTGCAAGGGTGTTGTAACACACTTTCACACTTTTCCATGATTCATTTGCTTAATTAAGCCTTATGGGCCCCTTTTCAATAAAAATGTACATAATGTGTGCCTTGTTTAAGTGTTGTAAACCTTTTTAAAGATATTTCAAATTTAACTATGTGGTCTTAATTCATTGTGGTTAATTGGAGTTATTAACCCCCTTTTCAATTCAAATTTAGGCCTTAATTTTGACACCTTCTGAGGATCTTTCCTAACAATAATAAATTAAATATCAAATTATTTCATTGGGAAAATTTTGGTCTTGGTAAGTTGAGCCAATACCCATTCACCCTTAGTGGGAAATAGATCCACTCTTAATAGGAGCCCCCCATTTTTTGGTGATCTGGAATGGGTTTTCGGCCTTCTTTCAACTCCCCAAAGCTTGGTCCTGGAAACTTAGCCAAGACCCGTTCACAATTGGTGGAGAATGGGTCCTCCCTTAATGAGACCTTAATTTTTGAATTTTATTTTGGTGGGAATTTAATTATCTTTCTTTCCAAATCTAGTGCCAGCCTTAGTTTGTTGAATTTTGGGGTTACTCTCGTAATTTAGTATAAATAAGAGGTTAATTCACATTGCTTCTCCTAGAAATTAGATCTAATCAATCCTAAGAATACAAGCATTCAAGTGATCAAGCATTAGAGAATTCTACAAGGCATTACAAGGAAGATTTCAATTCATAATTGCAACAATTCAAGGTCTTAGCATCATGTCAATGGTTTAATGCATGTGTGTGTTGAGATGAGAAGTGAATGTTGCATTGAAGATTCAATTACAAGCATCATCTTACATCCCAGATCTACATTCTTCATGGCCACTACATGTTAGTATACAAATTTGATTCATAAGACAACTTCCAAGGTAACATCATTACATTATTACACTTTCATGCTTCATTTTATCATTTAGTTTAATTACCTACAAGGGTTTTTATTGAGGAAAACCCCCATTCACTAAAAAATCAACAAGTTTGTTATCCTTGAATGTGTGATTGTAGATTTTACAAGTTGAGAAAGATTTGGAGCAAAGTTGTCAAAGTTTCAAAATTTGTCATCTACATTGCAAGATCATGGAAAGAGCTCTATAGAATCAACTAAAAGCTTCCAAAAATTGATAACCGGGATTTCAAGAGTACAGACATCAAGGTGTAGGACCCTAAAATCATTTTTCTAATACCCTAAAAGGACCCATTCACCATTGAAGGAGAATGAGTCCTCCATAGATTAAAAACAACTTTTTGTCCACGTACACAACTTGTTATACTCTTAAAACATTCCCCATAGTTTCTATAACAATTAGGTTTCATTTTTGTGTTTTTTTAGCATCATATTTTGCATAATTTGAAGTGAAATTGGTTTATAAAAATCAAGTGATCCATCCTTTTGTTCACTCATTTGGGTGGATCCTATTTTTCACCATTACAGTTTTATCAAGATTAGGGAGATTGATAAGGTTCTTTTGGATGAGTTTATGCATAACTACCTCACGATTTTCTCCCAAAGGATTGAATTTTCTCCTACTTTGATTATTCTTCCTCAACGACCCTCTTTGAATATCTTGACCTTGATTTGGTTTTTGGTTATTCTATTGATTATTTGGAGGATATGTAAGCTAGTTGTTTTGAGTGTTGTTTTGAGGGTAGTTTCCTTGATCTACTTGGACATTGTTCTATGTATTTCTAGGTAGTTGTACGTTTCACACAAATTTTGCATCTACCACTCTATCACTGGTAACGTTCTTGTTCTTTTATCACATTTTAGGTTTGTCATTAGAACTAGAAGCTTTTATCTTTGTTGTTATATAGTTTAATGACTCTTGTTGCTATGAGAGCTCTTTTGATGAGTAAACCCTTTTTGATGGTTTCTTCAAAATTAATAGGACACAACATGGTGATTTGGTAGCTAATGTCTACTTGTATATAAATATTTCTACAAGTTGTTTCTTGAGAATGGGCCATTTACATTTTCTAGCTTTATGTCTCCATATCTATAGGTAAGAGGCAAAGGATTCCCCTTGGCTTTTTTTAAATTTTTTATAGATCGAGGACTATTATGTCTTTCTCTATGTTGTATGAAAAATGATTGAATTTATTTTTTAACAACTCATCAAAAGTTTTGATACCAAATGGTAGATGAGAGAACCAATTGATAGCTATACTATCAAGACTTTATGGAAAAAGCCTCATTAAATAGGCATCATTGTGTTCTACATCCATTCAAGCTATGATAATTCTCGCATGTTCTCTATTGGATCTCCTCTTCTCCCTATATTTATCAAATTTTGGTATTTCAAAGTTTTTGGGGAAGGGTATCATAGATATGAACCAATCAAATAGATATGGACATATGTCTTATATAGCATAACTCTTATTCAGCTTTCTAATTTGGATACATCCAATATCCTTTGGTTGAAATTTTGGATTTGTAAAGTTACATCATCACTTGGTGCATTCGTTTGATAAGGAGAGGCATTATAACCTTATTGTCCTATAATGTTGTGTGTGTTATATTATGGGGTC
This sequence comes from Sequoiadendron giganteum, assembly GCA_007115665.2. Lineage (NCBI taxonomy): Eukaryota > Viridiplantae > Streptophyta > Pinopsida > Cupressales > Cupressaceae > Sequoiadendron > Sequoiadendron giganteum. The sequence continues at coordinate 441,182,195 of CM021103.1, read as the reverse complement.
TGTATATATGATGGTCCTTGGGTCATGTGGTGAGTGTAGGATGATGGATGGGTTCCTTGAGGACCAATGTGGGTGTGTTGTGTATTGAGAGTATGATGTTGTTGTTGTTGAGTTATGTTGTGTTTTTGTTGAGGTACACTATATTGTTGTTAAGGTATGTTGTGTTGTTGTTGAGGTATACCTTTTTCATGTTGAGGTATGCTATGTTGTTGTTGAGGTATGTTGTGTTGTTGTTGGGGTATGTTGTGTTGGTGTTGAGGTGTGTAGGTTTGGTATTGTGATGGAGGTTGTGCACTAATGTTGTGTTGTGGAGGATTGGGTGCTTAATTTTTTAGGTGTGTTTTTTTGTGGTTTAACATGTATTTGATGTTGGGTATTGATATTTGGTGGTGTTTAAATATAAGTTTGATGTTGAGCATTTTGGGTAGACAATGATCCTATTGATTTTGCATGTTAGGATCATAGTATTGTTGTTGATGCATGTATTGAGTTTGATTTTGAATATTTTTGTGGTACATGCTTTGATCTTGTGATTATTTTTGATACATGTGTTATCGTTGAGGTGGGTTGTTAAAATTTAGCTACATAGTTGCAAAGGGTTGTTTCCTTGTTAGTTCACTACATGTTGTTGTGGTTGTCTTGCTGGAAGATATCCCATGCTTTTCATTTTAGTATTGGGACCTTGTTGTTGGGTATTCCAAGATGTATATATATGTTGGGTCCCATTTTATTAGTGTCAACATTATGTAGTGGTATTTTTGGACTTTTCAAGAAGTTTGGACTCTCTTGAGTATGTTGAACTACCACAACTTGTTCGATTTGTGATGGATGTCTATACAATGGATTCTCCACATTTTTGGGAAAATATTGGGCATTGATATATGTGTTTGAGAACAATGGTGGTTTCTTGGGATCTACCATTTTTTGGGGTATTTATCTTACCACCAATTGGTCTCCCAAAGGAATGATATCAAGATAGTTAGGAATCTCAATGTTAAATTCTGTAGGTAGCTTTGCCACACTTTGTGCTAGCTTGAGGAAATATTTGTTGGGATCCCTCCCAATCATCTTGTCCATTAGTTTATACATTTTTGGATCTTAAGAGTTCTATAAAATTAATTCATCAGTGATCTCCTCATCACTATCATACTCCTCTATGATCATGTCTATAGGATTAGGAGGTTGATCTTGTTGCCTAGAAAATCTATCTTGATGCTTAAGGCATATGTCAGCATCACTAGGTGGTGGATTTGGTTGTGCTTTAAATGTTGGTTGTTCTTTTGGATTTGAGTATGTCCTAGGATTATAATACCATGGTTGAGTTTCCTCATTGGTGGTATTGGTGTTTGGTACACTAGAGTTTCTTTTGTTGGGTTCCATTTTATTTTTTTGTTGAGATCTCATTGTAGCTATAAACGAACTGAAAAGACCTTGGTAAGTTTGAGATAACAACTTATTGAAATGGAATCACATTATTTTTTTGAGATTTTGTTTGATAAAATGATGTACAAAGGGGATGTGTGTGTACCTTTTGGACAAAGGTTATTGGTTTTTTTTATGGAATGATGTTGTGATATGTGGTCGATTAAGCTTGATGTTGGATGGTAAGATTTTACTACTCATCCCTATGATAAGGAGATGAGCTGATTTTGGGTTTTGTTTGATAAATGATGCTATGATGTTTGGTGTTTGATGTTTTCATTTAATTCTATTTTAGAACACAAAAGTTTACATGAATCAAATTGATGTTATCCTATTTCTTAGAGGATATGGTTCTTGCTTTACTTGAACTATCTATGAGGTTGCAAGTAAAGGTTTCTCTAAACTAATAGAAAGATAATAGTTTGATATTTTGTGTTCAATTTATGTCCAAGACTAGGTTGATGTTTGGTTTTTGATGATGATGTTGAAGGATGTTGATAAGATATGGTGAAAATGTTGTTTCCAAAATATGATAGTTATGAATCCTATGTAAACCAAGTCCAAAGTGAAGGATGGTGATGATGGATTGTGACTGACACGTCCAATGATGATAATGTTCTTTGATAACTGAATAATTTTTTTAGGCCAATGTTTTGAAAGAAGTTGGTGAAAAATTCCAAGACAAACTTACAAGTAGGATGATATAGTAGCTTATATCTAGGATGATAATAGTAGGATTTTATGACAATAGTGGTTCTATTTTAACATAATTGCAAAAATGTTTACAGAAGTGACTATGTTTTGATAGTGATTGTCATGCAACCACTGATAGCAATAGCAATTAAATAAATAATAGTGATTATATTTTAGGTTGACTGCAGTAATTTTTTGAGATAGTAGCAGCAAAAATTGACAATAATGATTGTGTTTCAATAGTTTCTAGTTTTCTTATGGTAGTTTGTTTGATAAATTTGCAAGTTTTTCTGATGGTAGTTTGTTTGATAAATTTGCAATTTTTTATGTTTTTTTGGTTTGATGTTTGAGATATTTCTTGAAATACAACAAGTGAAAAAAAACAACAAACAAAGTGTATGAACCAATTGTAAGTTTTGAAGAAAATAGGCCAAAATCAACCCAATTTGCATTAGTAATAACACATCAAAAACATTTCAAGCATTTTTATCCCTAAGGTCATTTAAGCTAGTGCTAAAACTTTTAGGCCCAAAACTTGGAATCTCCTTCAACTCAAGGGTAGGGACACCCAAAGGGATGTATATTGTTAAGTCTTTGTGAGAGTGAACAAACAAGGGCCTCTTGGCATAGAAGGATAACCCAAGTCACCCTTTCCTCGGAAAGGTACAAGTAGGTTATGTTAAGTCAAGGATTTATATCTCAGCTCAAGGGAGTTTATATGGTGAGTAAAAAATTCAAGGTGCAGTATGCACCCCTTGCATTAAAAATATCACCAATACATAGTCAATCAATAAGGTGGGTAACTACAATAAGGTGTTTAGTCACTTCTCAAGGACTTGATGTCTTGCAAGTGTCCAACAAGCCAGTTAAGGCTTTAACCAATCCTACTAGGGCCACTATATAGAAATTGGGTAACTCCCCTTTCTAAATGGCACTATTGGCAAGGTACTCGTCAGTTAAATCTTGGCTTTCACCTTAACTTAGTTATATAGTAGTTCAAGGGAAAACTTGCTTTGGGTCACCTTTGAGTTCTCCTTTTGGGATGTGTCTCGTAGGCAAGCTTGATCTATAAAGGAATGATGTAGAAAAATGAAAAGAGCCCAAAGTGATTCTTGTCATCCAAGATTGTCCAAAGACAAAGGGGGAGAGGATCCACACTTGGCTTGCCAATCAGGGTGGACATAGTAGACAATTTATTGTTATTTGATTTTAAGCCCAAAATGAGGAGTTTAAAGATAACAATTGGGTAAAAGTACAAAGGTTGTGTCACATTTTATAAAGGAAACAACCAATGCTAATCCAAATTTTAAACTTGAATCACTAAAAAGTGGCATATATGTTTTGAATTTTGAAATGATGTAAACTAGTAAAATATGTATTTTTTAGTATTTTTTATGTTTATATTTTTAAAAAAAATTAAAAATCTATTTAAACTAGTTTTTAATAAATTAACACTATAATTTAGTTGTTGATAAAATGTTGAAAAATGAAGTTGCATGGGATGTCAAACTTTTTATAGTAATTTTTTTTTTTTCTTTCAAATTTTTTGTGTGTATTTATAACTTGAAACTTTAGAGCGTAGACATTTTTTTTCCAATTTTGATAAAAATATATTTTTAAATAAATATTAAAATGTGTGTGAATCAAAAAACAGTTGTTTCCATCGGATGTCAATTTTCATATTAAATATTTATCTAAAATGGAAAAAAAATATACCATCTTGAAATAGATTCTTTTATCTAGTGCATCATTTTTTTTTAATAAGTTTTAGTATTTTTCCTTAGCATGGTAATCAACCTAATATTTTGTGCTGATAACCTACTTTTTGTATAAATAAATAATAAATAATAATTAAACTATTAGAATAAATATATTTTTGAAAACTACACTTATGGATCTACAAAAGGGTATTTTTATATTTAAAAAAAAATGTTATTTACATTAGTAGGATTTATTGAAACTTCAAGTTTTTTAAATAATTTTATTTTTTTGGTAAATTGGACTCAAAGTGGTGCTCCATATATTTTTAGCCAACAATTTTAGTTGAAAAAGTTGTTGAAGTATCTAAATTAGCTAGAATGAATCTTACTAGATCATATATTTGATAAAAAGTGATTTTTAGTTAGAAATAATTAAATTCAGTTGTGTTGATAACTTGGCTAAAAGTGTGACACAACTTTGTGCTTTTACCCAATTCTTTTTTTAAAAGCACCAAATTCAAATATTTGAGACTTCAAAAAAAAAATTCCATAAACTAATTGGTTGTCATTGCAATCAAATTTTAAACTGAAATGAAATGTTCAATTTTAGACACCAAAATGAAATGTGAAGATTGTAGGAAAGTTTTAATGCACCAAATCAAAGTGTTCAGGTTGTATTGTTTAATTTTAATGTACCAAGATAAAGTGAATTCATTTCAAAGCACCAAATATAAATGTTCAAGTTGTATTGTCTAATTTTAGTGCACCAAATCAATGTGTTCAAGTTGGTTTGTTCTGTTTTGGGGTACAAAGAGAAAGTGAATCCATTTTAAAGCACCAAATATAAATGTTTAAAGACTTTAAAAACATCCATACAAATGCTTGGAAATTAAGATCCTTGGACTGTTCATTAACCCTATAAGTAAATGATTAGTTGTTCGAACAAAAATATGCCATGACCCTACAAGAGTTGCACCAATAATGTCAAACAGTCTCACAAAACATAACAAACAACAAGTAGTTAGGGTTAGATACATTGTGAATCCAAGAACTTTTACAAAATTGACACAAACCCAAAAAATAATTTGCAATAGCAAACATGTTACCTACAATAACGACTCTATCCCTAGTACAATTGTGACTCTTTCAGATGATAATGATAGGAAAATAGTATAGTAGTAGTTTTGTAGAGGATGATAGTGATAATAATAACAATCCAAATTCCCATAGTCAGAACCCTGTAAGACATAAAAGAGTGGTCTTCTTTGACAATAGTGGCTAGATTTAGGACGACCGTGAAAAAACAATAATGTTGATCACATTCAAATTTTAAGACAATAATGTCCTAGTTAGGAAAAGAGGTTCCCGTAAAAGACATCAATGACCTATAACCTACAACTGCTCATAAAACTTGACAAAAATGTTAGAATTAAGAACCTAGGTCCCACAGAGCGTGTCAAAATGTGTAAGAGGGAAAATGGATCAATGGAATACGACAATGAAATTAATCAAATGAAATCAAAACAAGATAAAAAACCAACCTACTCATGAAATGTAATTACAAAGCTATGAATTCAACGAGCAAGGTTAGCATAATTGAGAACACAAATGATTCAAAAGATAATTTTACCATCCAATGTTGGAGTGTATTTTTATTGATAATGGATGTTGGATTGCTTGATCAATACAAAGCCTTCATGATTGAGAAAGCTTGATAAATTATGATAATGGTGATCTGAATGCAAAAATGTATTTTGCTCAATGTGCTCAAGGATCAATTTGACATGACCTCTCCATAAATTCTCTAGATTTTTTTACCTAGATTATGAGAAGGATGAAGGTTGTTTTATAGATTTATGATTTTTAGATGAATGATCAAGATTCATCAATGATATATTAGGATCAATGATTGAGAACCATTAAGAGGAAATAGATTGATCAGTTAACTCATCTGATTGATCTAATTAAGGGATATAATTGAATAAATAATGGGATTAGATTGAATGGTTAGTGGGATTGAAGAAATTAGATTGAGTGTTTAGTGGGATTAGCATAATCAATGGGATTGGGAAATAGATTGAGAAATTAATGGGCATGATTTATTCAATCAAGACATGTGAGGATGTATTAATTAATTTATTAATAAATTAATGTTTAGTAGGAACGTGTAAGATGTGTTTGACTTTTAATAAATAAAGTTATATTTATTTATTGACCATGTTGAGTGATTCCGGGGAAACTGAATAATTGATTTGATTATTCAAATTTGGAGAAGGGAAAGTAGGTTAATTAAATAATTAATGATACTATTTAATTAATTTAGATGAATAAGTAATGTTAGTGACATAATTAAATAATTTTTTTTTACTTAATTAGTCAAGAGGAATAAGGTTAAATTAGGTGATGACATAGTGAATTAATTAAGCAATTCAATATTATTTAATTAATAGAGGAAAATAGGGCTAATGATGTAAATGATGTTAAAAAGGGTATTTAATGATGTTAATGAAATGGAATGCAATAGTGATAATGACAGTGATGCTAATAATTGAAAAATTTAGCTTAGGATGTGTGATATGCATTAAGCCATTTTTACATGTCTACACCCCCAAAATTTAGGACTTTATAATTTAGTGCTTTTTACAATGAAATAACTCTAATTGATTGAAAAAAAATGATGTAGGAACAATTAGTGTTTTAGGGCTATGTGTGGGAGTCATTTTGATGTAGGAACACACTCTTGTGGCTTTGATACCATATTTGAGAATTTCAATATTAGAGAACTCAATTTGATAACCTTTCACAAAGGAAATGATAAAAACAATAGGATATCTATCATATAATATGAAGAGTGTGTAAATGAAATGGGGAACCTTACATATATAGGCAAGGTAGATGAGGTAGGAAGGTAGGACTAAACAATTGACTAATCCTCCAAATGTGCAATAGTTGTGAGCTCTCATGACAAGTAGTGAGAAAGTGACAAGTATGGATGCAATAGTTGTCTCAACTAATGACGATGCATGTGACAATATTATGAAGTGAGACAAAATCTTAAAAAATCTAAGTAAACTTAAGCTAGTTGTGAATAGTTCAATCCTAGAAAGGTGATTAGTTAACCAAGTGAATAATAACTCTATTTACACTAACTATTATCACTAATAGTTATGGTTATGTTATGGTATAAGATAACAATTCATATGATTTCTATATGAAGTATGTTTCTACATAATTAAAGATCACACCAAAATATCTTGAGTGAGACTTTTTATATGATCAAATTCCTTAAAAACCTTATCTACTTGATTGAATTCTCCTTATATTTTTTCTTTGTCAAAGCCCTATGAATTTCTCCTTTAATAAGATATCTTACCCTACTCCTTTTAATTTTTTCTCATAGATACAGTTTTTTGTGATTGTGCTAACTTTTAAATTCTCAATAAATGTTAGTCATGTTGGATATATTTATTTTTTTTGTTAAAATTCCTTTGGGTGGAGTACTCATTATGAGGAGAGTGTGCATCATTAATATCCATGTATGTATCTTTTAAGAAAATGTCTATATTCTTTGAGTGTTCGATAAGTATTTTACTTTTGAAATATTTGCTACTTGATTTTACTTTGACATGAACCTTCATAGATCACATTTAGGTTAAAGTGGGTACAAAATATAATGGTGAAAAGTGTACCCATTTTATTTTTCTTTTAGATCCATGACAATGAGATTGTCCTTATTCATTGAGTGATATACATTGTGGCATATTTTTGAATGAATATTTAAAAATAACATTACCATAAACTTTACTCATCATCAAACATCTCAAGAATATAAACTCTCTAGATCTAGTATTTACCACCCTAAATCAAGTCCACAATTTTGGAATTACAAAATTATATTTGACATCTAAAGATTTGAAGTCCAAACATTTTAATTTTAATTTCATACATGATATTGACATTTTCCTTTTTACTAACAATAATGAGTTGACTAAAGTGTGAATTATTTAAAATACATATTATAGTAGTTTGAATCATTTCAAAATGCATACTATTTTTGTGTGTCTTAGAAATTACCCTAATTTATTTTAATAATCTAGGAACTATCTATATTAACCAAATTTGATTAGAAGAATCTAGTGCATATCTAGTAGGGCATTGTTACATCAACATTACATTATCATTCTTTCATGTTTATCTATGGTGTGCAGCTTGTCTTTTCCTAGACTTTCTTTTGATCTATCTTTTATTGTTTTGTAAACTTTGTGGTTTCGAGTCCTTATAAAACCCAGTTTTTCCTCAATCAAAAACATTACATTATCATTCTAGGATAATATTGCATAAATATTTACTTTCATTGATTTTGGGTTCACCATCATTAATTCAATTCATATAGGGGCTTGATTGGGGAGAAATTAACATTCAATTAGAAAACTCCATAATGACATATGTATTAATCATTTTTCATATTTATATTACAAAAAACGGAAAAAAGCTATAGTTCAAAATAAACAAGTTTAGATGTATTAAATACCAAGTTCATTTCCACACTCAATTTTAGACCCATGCTTTCGGAGATCAACTCCACACTCACATAAATGAATGACATGTCCCGTTTTCATTTAATTTATTTTTGTATGTATTAGGTCTATTCTTTGTATCTTGTGTCTCACTTGGTCTTATTTTGTTGTGTTTTATTTTCCTTCTAAGTATCTCTTTCCTTCAAACTCTAATTAAATCATTTCTTTTATTCAGAGTTGTAGACTTCTCCATCACTTCATGCCTTCGATCCTTCCTTCACTCTTTCCTTTGTGTTAGTGATACTTTTAGATTTGTCTTTACTAGCATACCCATTGCTCAATACTCAATCGCTTGACCTATGGTATGATTTTTGTGTTATTCCAATCCTTGAACCCTAATATATTTTCATTTAGTTCTATTCTTATTCCAATTACAAAACATATGTTGTAATGTTATTAATGGTTTTTTGACACTGTAACTTTCACGAGAAGGATATTTCCCACCCATGGTCGGTGTTTAAATTGAAAGATTCAAAATTTATATTGTGTTAAATCTCTTATTGTTGTGATGGATATAAAAAGGTGAATGCATCCATTCAAGGATCATCAACTATTACTTTACACAAACCCATATTTATAAACTAATTGAGCACTTGTGTTCAAGAAGGGAGACTAGAGAATGCAACTCCTTTAATTTCAAAAGACAAAGGATGAAATCGCTTTGGCTAAAGATCAATTTCATTTTGAGGTTGCATTGAAGCTTCACTGATTGTAGATTTTAATCACATTGTATTGATTTGATATGTTGTTGCCATGAATATGAACATTAAAGTTTAATTCTCTTGTAATTGTACATTTGTTACAAAAAAATTGAATGTAATTCAATATTTATTTATAATAAGAGAAAGATAGAGAATTATACCTACTATTTGTTGTTTGTTGATTAAAATGTATTGATAATGGGTGAATAGTGAATTAAATATGAGTTATTTAATATTTGATTTTAATATTAGACTATGATATTATTATCCTAAATAATAAGTATTTGTAAAACGTTAAAAGATTAGATTTTCATAAATATCTACATGTGACATTACAATGATATCAAAGCACTAATAAAATTCGTATCTCCAAATATTTTTTTTCCAAAAATATCCATTGGAGATATTACAATAAACCTTACAAATTCAAAATTAAATTTTCAAATTTATCACAATTATCTAATAAACTCTAATAAAAAATTATCTCTAAATCTATCATGATTATATCCTCATCAAATTTAAAACTAAATATCTTACATTATTCTATTTAATCTATACATTTAATTACACTCTCAATATGGATCTCAAATCATAGCCTAAGGCTTAATATTAATATCTAAATATTTGTTTAATTAGAATGTTATTGAATAGTTCGCATTGGGTTTGCACGAGTTACGAATTGGTCATGGTAAATATGGATTATTGGTCCTGGACCGTTAGTAATGTTTGACTTGGGTTCCACCGCCAGTTCGGAATGGTGCTGGGCGCGAGATACTTTGAACAGCACTTTAGAATTATGCAATAAGTAATGATGAATCAAGACCTAGGGAACGTAATATGTCTTTCAAAACCAACCCCCGCACCCGGCCATGTAAAATGTGCTGACATAAAGTAAATATTTGACAGCGCAGAGGCGTTTATTTATCTATATCTAGAGCGTCGAGATGGATCACAATTTACTTTGTGGCCACCCCTAGCCACTCGTCTACAATCCATTGCCCTCCCACTGAACTAATCTACTTTACTTCATCACCCTAAATCTTTTCTATCATCACGTCTCTTATAAACTAATATCATTGACGCGTGACTATTTTGAAACTTAAAATTTAAATCTATCCAAAATCGAGGACGGCGAAGAATGACGGATAAAAGCAAATCCCTATTCCTAACACAATGCCGTTGCAGTTAAGAGAGCCAAAAACACACCGACCTTTCCCTTAAAAGCCAAGCCGTCGCAGTATATGCGAGGGATGAGATGTGACTGGTAGGACTTTGTTATTCGTAGAGAGAATGAATGGCAATGAAGAATTTGGGGTCGGAATAGAAAGCTTCGATGGTGTCCTAAATCGATGATATTTGGACCCAAATGCTGTGACAAGTACTTTATTGGTAGGGGCTGTTGAAAATTTTCTCTCTGAATACTCTACAAGCGGATGACCTGTACCCCGGATCTTGGACCAAAATTCTACAAAGGCTTGGAGATGTCTCACAAAGCATATTTATTGTTTTAATGGCGTCAAAGCCCAAAACTTCATCGGACGGGATGGAGGCTTTATGGTTGGGTGAATCTAAAGCTCCTGTAAGGAGAAAGATGATAGTATATACGAATATTTGATGCAAGAAGCTATCTGATCAATGATGCAGGTATTATCGTAGGTTTTAGATTTAAATGTTATCCCACGTCTACAGTGGCCTGTTTGTCGTTCTCTGATCTGCACATAGGTTCAGTTCTGCTGAAACCCTAGACTTTAGCAGTGTGAAAAGTTAGAAAGGACAAAGTGGCGAGGCAAAGAGATGAATCGGATCTGGATCGGTTCAATGTGAGTAATATTTCCTTCATTGGTGATCGTTCTGCAAAGGATAGTTCGGCAATTGTTTCTGCCCTTTCTCGTGTAGTTGCTGGAGGTATGGAAAGACAGGCTTATCAATTGCTCAGTGGACAGAAGAGACAGAGAGATGATCTGCAGTCGACGGCAATCACAAAACCCATTCGCCTCAAGACAGAAATCGCTGATCAGCCCTTGTTTGGTGCATCTTCTCGAGGTTATTATGTTGCCTCATTGTACTCATAACCTGGTTTTGTTTTCATGTTAAATAAAAATTTGTTTTTGCTGTTCATAAAGGAATTTAAGTGCTAAAAGATAGATAAAGTGTCCTTTCAAGGAACAATGCAAAACTTTGTTAGGTTCGTACTAGTCACAGATTTAACAAATAAAACAACTTAATTGTATTCGGTTGCTCCGATGTTGGGCACAAATATATTCGTGAAAGGAATTTCATTTTAATGCAAAACAGATTGAAATCCCACGTCCAAAATATGCAGTTAATTCGAGAGGGTTATGGATGTTCATAACCTAAATCTAGAGTAAATTAAAGGTGGAAAGTTCTGCAGTGCAGTCGTCTATTGGTTCATAGTGTTCAGGTTCAGAGAGTCTTGGGAGGTTCAACAAATCTGCAGCCTGTACTTGTAGAATCGGCTGAGATTATCAATGTCATGAAACTTGCGAGTTCAGCAGACTTGTAAGTTTCTGCTGTCAAACTCTGCCCAATCTGTAATAAATCAGAAAATCAACTTGAAATTTTCCCCAAAAAACTATTTAAAACACTTTCAAAAGGATATTATACGTACTTTTTAATTGCCAACTTTTGCAGAGTCTACGCCAAGTTTTGGCATGCCGAATCGAATCAGAGACCCCAAAAGGGAAAAAAGAAGGGTTGCCGAGTCCATGCCTATTGCCATTTGCAACACTATGCATTGGTTCTTTTGTGATCTAGATAAAAATAGGGATAGAATATATTTATATTTAAAAAGATTGGTTTTTAGAATCAATTGTATATGTTTTCTATTTTTTCTCTTTTTCGATGATGTATAATTGAATGTTGATGAAAAACATGATACAAATATATACATGATTGATTATAGAAACAATCTTTGGAAAACTCATATCAACTGAAAAAAAAACTTTTCTTCTACTAGAAAACAGATAAGACCATTGAAAGTGGAACATTATCCAGATGAATAAGTCTCTATAATAGCTTGAAAATGTTTTCTTTGTTTTTATAATTATGAAAGTATAGAATAGTTCAATTGCACCAAACAAACTGTTCACACCATTTAACTTGAAACTGCAATGAAACTGTTCCATGACAATTACAAGACCTTCAACTCCCATTAGCCTAAGCTTATCAGCAGTAGTTGAGAAAGTTTTAACATTTTTTTAAAAATAGTAGATAAACATTCTGTAGACGTCGTAGGAAGATTAGCCATGTATATATATACACTAAATCTGTTAATACGAAAGCAAAATCAAAAGAAACAAACAACGTGCCATTGAGTAAAAATCTATAAACCCTTGCTTCTGTCATGAAACCTCTCCTAATACAAAAGAAAAACCTCACTTGTTTCTAAACTGAGAAAAGTAAAGCATTAAAAACAAGCGACAAGAGATAAACTATTTGATAAATGAACATTTTCTACCCTAATATCATGATTTTGAATGCCTTTACCAAATGATGTAACTGATTTTGCTTGAAAGATTGAGAAGTTGTGCAAATGATGTGCATAATTTATTTTTGGCAATTTCATGGCATGCAGAAGTATACACGACTATGCAAAATCAGGAAAGAAACCATATAGAGATGGACAGACCGATGAGGAAAGATAATGAAGTCCATGTATTTGAAGAAGCCAAACCCAATTGCCAAGCGCAGCAGCAGAGAAAGGGGCGATATAGAGGAGTAAGACAAAGACCATGGGGAAAATGGGCGGCTGAGATTCGGGACCCAAAGAAAGCAGCTCGTGTATGGCTCGGCACTTTCGAGACTGCAGAAGACGCAGCAAAAGCCTACGATGATGCGGCTTTTAAATTCAGAGGAACAAGGGCTAAACTTAATTTCCCGGAAAGAGCCTCTCTCAACCTCACCGACCTTACCAATAATACTAAATTTGGTGTGAACGCAAATGACGGAAATGGCATCATCGTCAGCAGTTCCCATGTTCCAGACGCAAACTCCACGTTGAGAGATTCTCCATGCCCACCGACTCAAATGTCGGCGGTAGCGGAAAGTCCTAGTGCTTTAGGACACACCGCAGCTTATTTTGACTTGCCTCACCGCCCTCATCCTTTCCCATGTTTATCTCACCTTCCGGAGATGTTTCAGAATACCCAACTCCTGCACAATCCACTCATTGATGTACAACAGCCTAACAATAGCTTTCTTCCTCGTGATTCATGTCATAATTTTCGATTTCCACGATCCTATCACCAGCAATCAAACCAATTTTCTCTCTTCCCCATCGATAGCCAGAGAAGTATTGATCACGGGCAATTTATTAGGACCCCGAATTTCAGTTCATCGACGTACCCCCATCACAGTTTCTCTATCTACAATAGTCTGCAGCAACAGCTGCAGCAGTTGCCTTTTCCACAGTGTTTATTTCAGTCAAGTAACGCTATGGAACAGGAAAAGTTGCAGAAAATTTTAGAAAATTCTATTACAAAACCATCTGGCAACCTCGCTGCCACTCAATCAGAATCGGATTCCTGCGATGCTTCAGCGATTCTTCCTCGACACAATCGGCACTTTCAAGATCCATGACAAAAAGAAAGCAATAAACGACAGTTCCTGAAAAGTTTTGCGAGTAGATCAAGAGATTATGAGGATTACTGCAACAGATTCAGGCAAGGATGCATACAATCTCTTCTCGATTTCTTAAAAACATTTTGTTCAGGAAGATGCGGATTTCTATTTTCAACGATTTGCTATTGTCGGGATTTCTTTATTACGTCTCCAGGTAAGGAAACTCTTTCTTTTAATTTATGATTTCATGAATATTCGAGATGCTTCTATCCTTGCTGTCTTGGATGTTTGCCATCTAGGAAGACTAAAAGGAGTGAAATTTTGGATTTCTTTGAAGCTTTTAAGGCTATTCACAGGACCACGGCGCGGTTCTGTTTTGAAACACTTCTCAAGAGATTTGCTTGTAAGATCTAAATTACAGAGACAACATTAATTGCACTGTGAAATTCAAGGGTTGTACGAGGAGCTTTGAAATGTGTTTCTGCTCTAGTTTTTTACTACTTAAATGGGTTAGCAGGAATTTACATTATTTGTTTAGAGAAAATGAAATATTCTGCTCTAAATTGAAGGATCATTATCCTTGACAATTGTGTGGTTACATAGTTCCCAGCAGGTTTGTGAAAGTAATGGGCAGAAATGCAATCCTTCCCAAACACTGCACTCTTGGATAATGCAATATATTAGGTATAATTTTTATTATTTCTCTGTTTTACATAAACGGGTAGGTGAGATGTTTACAAGATTGTTATAAGAGGGATAAATAGACGTAAAATTCTCCCAAAGAACTTTCTCACCGTAAGGTCTTCGCCATGGACAAGATATAACTTTGTTCACATCACTTTGATTTTAACTGTCTGTTTTGAGTAGCGCCCCTAAGATCTTATCTGCTTATTATCAGATTTTGTAATCTGTAGTGATTTATATCAAAATGATTGCAATACTTTTTAAAGATACAGTTTTCAAATTTGATTTTACATTAACAGTGATATTTAGGGTAAATGCATTGTGCCCATGCTCAAATTGTCAAACGAATGGTGTAGAATGGTCCAGTGGATTTTTTTTGGTGGAATAAAATAATTGTTTACATTACATTTAACTTTATACTGGAATCCATTCCTCCATTGAATATTCATAAGGTTTATTCTTTAGATGACAATGGGTTTTTAACAAAGGTGTCTCTAAGCATAGGATGAGAAAGTAAAAGAACAAGGCAGTTTCATTGTATTAATTCCACTTTTTTTAAACATGAAAACGTGGCTTGCAGATGGTAGGCATTACCTTTTAAAAGGTTTTGGTATACTCCTATTTCTTTTCTTGTGGGTTATGCTATAATCACTAATGATTACTCTAGTTTTTCGAGATTAAATGTTGATCTACAAAAGTTTAAAAGTGTGATTAATTAGTTATAATAACGTTTTCATTAGTTTTAATTTTATTTTTAAAAGTTTGATGGTGATTTTTTCTTTATTTAATTTTTAATTAATTTCTAAAATAATAATATAATATTTGAAAAAAATATTGGATGGTAAAAAGATATATTTTCAAAGTTTGATTTTAATACTAAATATTAAGTAGTTAAAGTAATTTTAGTAAGAGGGGGGATTTTATTATCATGTGTGTCGCATATATCATCAATGGTAGGATTATGATCCAACTAGTTCCTAGTCAATGAGTGTACCCTCTTCTCAAAAGTACCTTTTAAAAATTATTGAGTACATATTAGAGAAATGGCCAGCTCCAGCTAAGGGACCTTTATGAGTTCAAGACAATTAGGAGTACAACACTCGTGAAAGAAGGAAAAAGGTGGTTGTGAGGTCTAGGACCAATTGTAGGCAATATCATTTATGTTTAACAAGGGTTGAGATCCATGAGACTAGGAACCAAGGTCTCTTTTCATGGAGTGGCTACAACCTTTTTAGCATCCTCAAGTTGGGGAAGAGGAGAGATGTAGAATTCTAACAATAGTGTGAGGAGCATTGCTCTAATGGTCCAAAAACTCCTATAAATGGGCCATCTCAAGTGCAACTTTGTTATCTTGTACTTGAATTTGCATAAGCATATTAGAGAAAAACATAGCTTTAGTGTGAAAGGAGAAATGAACATCAATAGAACATCCAAAAAAAAAGAAATATTTTTTTCTTCTTTCCAAATATTGAATATAATATCCATCCTAAAATCATGTTAAATTTGGGTATACTTGGACAAGGGTAGTCCCCTAAGAAAACCATATACCATGAAAAAATTGTGATGAATGACCTCAAAGTTTGGTAAATTTAAAACAAATAACTTATTATCAAATAAATGAATCTAAATATTTCCATAAAGATAGTTTCTATTTTAAATTGAAATATAAAGTGTCATAAACTCATGAAATAGATGAAATGCATTAACCAATTTCAATAGAAAATTGAACATTAGCAGCATTCATTATAATATTAGCTTGTTTAGATAAGTAATATCCATGAAAATAAACATGCATCTAGCCTAGTTCCATAAGATGCCTTTATTTTCTCAAAAATAGAAGTTTTAGAGTATTCAAAAGTAAAAACTGCATGCATCCACCTAGTTGGTAAAATCCTCACCTAAATTCATATATATATAAACAAAATATATTTAAATGAAGGCTTAAATCATGGATAGGTTATAGCATTGGTGTAACTTTCAAATATAAATATTCTCACTCATCTCTATTTTAGAAAAGAAAAAGAGGTAAACAAATCTAAATACAAAAATATACATGTATTGATATATATTTATGACCATTTCTTAACGTCTAAATAGAGTAATCTTTAATTTTTTCTTTTAGAGGAGAGAATGATTGAATAGCAAAAAAAAAAAAAGAAAGAAAGAAAGTACTTACAATTTTTTCTTCAAAATTATTTTCACACTTCCACACAATCCCACATCTAATTGGAACAATAGCCACAGCCAAAAAAGAAAAAAGAAAATGTAAGAATAAATCTAAGCCAAATGTTTGACAACCTTGTTAGAAAAAATGACATAGGAAAATAAAACAAAATTTAAAATTTTGAAATTGAAACTCCCCACACCTTAAAAAAAAAGAAAAGAAAAGAAAGAAAAAATGGTACTTTCCCCTCTACTCTCTCAAAAATAATCTCTCAATATAGAACACCTCATTCTTTTCTTGTCTTGCACTAAAATAAATAATTAATGTGGATGTTTTTATTAAAGACTCAACTCCTTACCAATTATAGGTTTTAAAGATTAAACTAAAATGTTTTATATTTGACTCTACTTAATAACCTCCACTTGATAGTTTAAAATAGATTAAACACTTAAAATTATTTTTAGAGTATTATTATTTTAATTTAAACTTTTAAATACATTTCAAACATTGTATTATTTGATATAATTTTTTTATTGGAAATGTTATGATTTAGAGAAATGATATTCGTGACTCAAATCAAGTATGTTAAAATATAAAATAGATTAATTATAACAAATATATTTGAAATAAAAGAAAAATATACAATTATATTTAGGTAAATCATTTACATACATAGAATATATTAATCTCACATTTCAACTCATGCAAGTGTATGGGTTCTTAGATTATCATGGTTTGACTACCTTATCTTCACCATTTTTCTTCTTCTACTAGATGATACTCTTCCCTTAATATATGAGAAAAGAAAAAAATATCCTATATCCACCTTGTGTAAATAGATGGTAGTTATTCAATGCCTTTATTGAAAAACCATAATCATAAAACAATCAAAATTTTAATTACATATAATTTAAGAAACTTTCACTAGTTCATAACAAATATTTACAACTATCATATACAATCTAATTATCAATCTAAAACAAGAAAATTCTATTAAGATAATGAATTATCATATTTTTATGATATCATGAAAATGCATGTCATCATTTTTAGTGCATTAATTACACATACCTAGATTAATCAATTAATAATTGAATAAATCATGTCCTTAATAAATGATAAAAATGAGCCCTCACAAAAGAAGCAAATATTAAAATCCTAAAATATCATGAATTGAATTCCAAACCTCCTAAATTCTACCACAAATATATTTGAGAGTCTCAATTTGTCCACAAAATAAACAATGGGGATTAAGAATCCTCAAATGCAACAACTGGATTAGCTTGATAAAGAATACACCAAGCAAAGTGAACCAATTTAGACTCAAGAACAATTGACTAAATAAACTAGAATCTATGATGTCAAGTTCTCATAGAAAAGTGAAACTATTAGTGATTTAATCTAATTAACCAATAATTTAAGAAAATGAGAACATAACCACAAATATCCCTTATCACTTACAAACTATAATTTCAATTTAAAATATTTTTAAAATAAATAATAAAAATAATTAACATAAGATATAGATAAAGTCATGTTCAATGAAGAATGAAATTTACATATTATAAATTTCGAGGATAAGATGTTAACAGATATCTTAAACTAATTATGATTTTATTTAAAATCAATTTATTTGGGTAATTGAATGAATATATACAAATAAGCACCTACTAAATAAATATATATGCATATGTACAACTTTTTATTTTTTTATACATTGTAGGAATCAGAATTGAGTAGTCACCCCTCAAATAAATTGTAGTGTGTAGTAAACTTTTTTCACGTGATCGGTGATGCTAGTGTTACATTCCCTTCAGTATCATGTGGATAGTGGGGAGATTAGACCTCGCGATCTCTTGACTGCAATAGAATGCTTTAGTCAATTGAGCTAGGTCCACTGACCACATGTACAAATTAATTTAAACCAAAGAAATAAAATTTATTTTAAAAATATAATAGACATTCAATATGGTAATTGAATTAATTGAATGTATTGGTATTTATTTAATTTTAATGTTGAAATATTTGTATTGGTATTAAGATTTGATTCATCAATGTTCTAGATATTTTATCTTTTGTCATTCACTAAAATATCTAATTATGTATTGTTGGGGATTAGATATGCAATTTTAGAGGTTACCTGAGATTTTTGATGTAATATTATCTACAAAAGTGATATTTTAACTTTTGAAAATGATCTAGATAAATGTTTAGAATTGTGTCATATTTTTATAAAATAAAGAACTAATACAAACACAAATTTTCAATTTGGACAATCTAAAAGTAATATTTATGTTTGAATCTTAAAATGATATAGAGTAATGAAATGTATAACACTTAATGTAATTTATGTTTATATTTTCTTTTCTTTTTAAAAATTAGTTAGATAAAAAAATAAAAAAATTCTATAAATTATTTTAATTAATAAAAAATTTTGAAAAAAATATGTAAATAGAATGACAAAAAAGTGTTGAAAATTTATTTTTAGTTTCCATGTAGATAAATTGAAAATTTAGTGCATTGAAAAAAAAATGAATATTTACTTTCCAATCAATTTTTAAAGTTAAATCTATTCAAAATGTCATACTTTTCACGAGACATCAATTTGTCTAAATTCTTGTTAAAAAGAAAATAAATTATATCATCTTGGAGAGGATCTCTTATCTATATATATATATATATATTTATAAAAAATATAATTAACATCATATTTTATTATAATAACCTATTTAGAATATTTTAAAACAATACCATAACAAAACTAATCAAAATATGAAAATAAAAAATATTTGAGACTCTAAGATCTACAAAAGGGTATTTTTAATTTTTCATAAAAGTACCTTTGGTTGGATAAATATGGAATTAAATTTATTTTTTTGTTGATATTTTTTCCTAAATAAAGGTTAAGGTGTCACATGTGTAGCCACATTGATAGTTTTAGGATAATGTGTTTCAATGGGAACTCTTTTGCCCAAAAATATTTTAATAAAAATATTACATATAAATTTCACCTAGCTTAAATTTTAAAATTAAATATACCAAGTTAATAGTTTTATGCAAAAGAGTTTCACTTGAATTTTTTCTCCACATAAGTGCCAAGTAGTGTTAGGAAAAATAGTCTTTCTTATTTCATTCAAAAATATTTAGGGTAAAAAAGCGCACAGAAATGGCAGGTGAAAAATTGCAGGAGCCCACAGGTGGAAAAGAGCAGGATCTCGAGCCAGTCCCAAAATCCAGAAAATCTTGGGGTGATTGGGCTCTGGAGGAAGATACCGAAATGAAAAATCAGGCAGAATCTAACCCTCAACCAAACGTGCACATCCCCCAGTGGGTATTTTAAAATGGAGAATGGGTAGACAAGTGCGATTCGCTCCACTTGAGAAACTCTTCGAACCATAACTGAAGAATCACACAACCCTACAATCACAACATGAAGACAATATAGAAAAACAACCAAGAGTACACAGCTAATGCCCAACGGCATGGGTGGATCCGGGAAAATGTCCGTTGGGGAAAAACCTCAGAACCGAACTGGCACAACAAAGGCATCTCCAACCCGGCCCGTACCAGCAAAATATGGAGAAATAAGAACCCAAAAAACACTAACTCTAAAAAAATGTTTCAGTAGGCTGGGGGGCATCAAGGAAGGCTAAACCAGAGAGACAAGGATCTAATCAACCGAAAAGCCAACAGGCGAGTAGCCAACCCAAATCCAAACAAAGGGCTATGCCCCCGGGGAAGCAAACTCTTCCGATTACCATCGGGCTCAATCGAACAAAGAGTGGAGCAACTGATGGAACTAGCAATGTTTTCCAAATGGACGGGCCATGAATGCCCTAGCGAGGAAATCAAAGACTGGTGGAAAATAAAATTTCAAAACCAGGTAAGCATAAGCCAACTCCCAAACTCCTTTTTTCTCATAGAATTCAGTGATCAAAATCTAAAATTTGAAGCAATCAATGAGAAACCCCTGTTCATGAATAGCCATAGCTTTCATTGCCTAAACTGGAAGGCGAATTTTGACCCCTGGAATTACAAAATAATTCAAACTCCTATCTAGCTCAAACTAATCGACCTTCCGTCAGAATTCTAGAATCTAGATGCCCTAATTTGTATTGGAGATGCCCTTGGAGTTTTCCTAGGAGTAAATGAGGATTTCATTAATGGAATAGAAGGAGCTATAGCTAGCATCTTGGTCGAAATAGATGTAGGAGTTGGGATCTATAAAAACCTAGAAATACTAACAAAATTCGGAAGATGGCAACAGGAGATTGAAATTTGGGCAGGACAAGAGCAAAGAAAATGCCTATTTAGATAATCATGCTCAGCAAGCCCTTCCAAAGGTGGAAATGTATCATCCCCAGAAAATTGTACCCCATCCACCAAACCCTCTACCCCATGCTTCTCCCCCCCTGAAAACCCCACTAAAGATCCCTCCCCTAACCCAGGGTTGCATCCAGACTATGCAGAGCCTCCCCTTGATTTGGTTATTCCTCCTCTAGAATCCCTGGAAGAAAATCCTACTAGAACAAAACAAGCTCTAAATTCCCTAATGGAAGGGGCCCAGGACTTGCAAAAAGATATAAGTTTCCAACTAGGGATCCTATCTAAAGAAATAGAACATCAACTCTCCCTAATTTCGGAAAAAGACCCTGCTCAAACCCCAACCCCCCAGCTCCTCTCTGCCTGCCACGGAAGGGACAAATACTCTTCAAGAAGAGGAAGAAATCTACCCTCTCTTAGAAGAGGAAATGGAAATCTGGGAGGAAGCAGAGCGAGGGACGTTATCAGAAATAAGACAGCTAGAACAATCAAAATCCTGAATAAAGGCTCCAAACTTCCAAAAGAGTTCTAGTAGAGGCAGGCCTTCAAACAAAGCCAAGTCGCTATTAGCTGGCAATGCTTCAAGACAACAAAAAATTCATGTCGGGAAGGAGAATATCCTTCCCTACATAGAATGAGGATTATTTCTTGGAATGTCAAGGGCATCAATGCCCCTGACAAATGGCGCTTGATCAAGTGTCAAATTGACCTACTAAAGGCAGATATTATACTCATTCAGGAAACAAAATGGAGCAATGAAGAAAATCGAAAGAGGTTGGCCTTCTGGAAACAATGGAAAGGCCATTTCAGGGAAGCAGCTAGTGCTTCGGGTGGAATTGGAGCCCTATGGAACCCTCTCTCAATAGAAGGATCAGTAGAGCAAGAGGAGAGTAACTGGCAGATGCTCAAATTCAAAGACCTAAAGAAAAACATCCACTTCTTCTATATCAACATATATGGGCCAATCCCCACACTGGCAAAGAAACAAGTCTGGGACAAAATAACAAGTGTTCTGGAAAACAAAACTAGAGTTCTTGGAGTCATAGCAGGAGATTTTAATGCAACCCTGAATAATAAGGAGAAACAGGGTGGGGTTGGGAGAATTACATCCATCCAAAGAGACTTCCAAGAGTTCATCGACAACAATCATCTAAAAGACATAAGCACGAAAAATGGGCTATTCACATGGTCCAATAGAAGGAAAGGATTCACAAACATCGCCGAAAGGCTAGATCGATTCCTCCTCTGGGGGGATTCGGAGGAAAAGGAAAACATTGTAGAAGCCCAAATCATGCCACTCACTGGCTCAAATCACTTCCCCATTGCTCTCACCCTCGGGCATGATGTCCCACCCTTGGGGAGCCCCTTCAAGGTTGAAAATATGTGGCTTAGAGATGCACAACTTCCAAACCTGATTGAACAATGGTGGAATGAAACTAAATTTGGAGACAGTACTTGCCTTTTCAAAATCAACAAAAAACTAGCCCACGTCAAGTCGAAACTCAAAGAATGGAACACTTCTCACTTCAAAAACATTTTTCAGGAGAAGTTAAGATTGGAGCAGGAAATAAAAATTCTAAACGAACGTGTTATTGAAAACTGGATGGATGCAGAGAACTATGAAAATGAAAAAACCCTAAAAGAGGAACTCTCAGAACTACTAAAGAAAGAAGAATGCTACTAGCATCAAAAATCAAGGGAAACCTAGTTGAAAGAAGGTGACAGGAACACCAAATTTTTCCACAATTCAACAATTGCAAACAGAACCAGGAACAAAATCTTAGAAATCAAAAAATCAAATGGAGAAATGACCCAAACCAGTGCAGAAGTCAATAAGGAAGCAACCAATTTTTTTACAAAATTGCTAAACAAAGTCATCCCTAAAAACAGAGTCATCAGAGATAGGTTGCTGAACTCTATCCCTTCTCTAATCAATGAAGAGAAAAGCTGCCTCCTATTCCAAAAAATCCCCCTTGAAGAAGTCAAAAAAACAGTCCTCCAAATGAACCTGGACAAAGCACTAGGTCCGAATGGATTCCCATCCAACTTCTTCTAGAAATTATGGCACATAGTGGGAGCGGACTTAGGAGCAGCAGTAGAAGAATCAAGAAAGAGAATGACAATGCTAGGCGCCATGAATCATACTTTCCTAGCCCTAATCCCAAAAAAAAAGGACCCCCAATCTATGAGTGACTTCAGACCAATAGCCCTCTGCAACAGAATATACAAAGTGGTCACCAAAATAATTGTGAACCATCTCAAAGTCATCCTTGACAAAGTAATCTCAGAGGATCAAAGTGGCTTCGCTCCTAGCAGATCAATCGTGGAAGGCATAATCATAACTCATGATACCATCCACACAGCAAGGAAAACTAGAAGTGCCTACATGCTATTGAAACTAGACATCCTTAAAGCATATGACATGGTAGATAGACAATTCTTAGTAGAAGTCCTAACCAAATTTGGTTTTGGACAAAGCTAGATTACTTGGGTCAACAGTTGCATCTCCACAACTAAATTCTCAATCCTAGTGAATGGATCAGCCCACGGATTTTTCTCTTCCACAAGAGGATTAAGATAGGGAGACCACATCTCCCCCTTCCTATTTATAATAATGGCAGAAGTCTTGGGTAGGGGAATACAAAAACTAGTCAGTGAAGACAAGTGGAAAGGTATATAGGTAGCAAATGGCTTGGAGCCAATATCTCATCTCCAATTTGTAGATGACACAATCCTATTTGGGGAAGCTAGTAGAAGGGAGGAAAGGACAATTAAAACATTCCTTGATGAATACTATATGGCTTCGAGGCAAAGTATCAACTGGGGAAAATCTGCAATCTTTTTCCTAAACACGCAGCCAAGCTTACAGAGACCTCTTGCCAAAATATTGAATCTCAAGGTGGCCAATCTCCCAGGGCGCTTCCTAGGCATGCCATTATTTGTAGGCATCAACAAAAATTGCTACTGGAAAAACCTCATCAGCAACTGCAAAACCAAAATGGGAACCTAGAAAGGAAAATGGTTGTCTTCAGCTGGAAGACTTCTAATGATCAAATCAGTTTTCTCAGACATCCCCGTTTACTCAATGTCCTATTCAAAACTACCCAGAGTAGTAGAAGAAGACCTCAACCAAATCTTTAGAAGATTCCTATGGTCAGGGATGGGAGAGCACAACAAACTCCCTATGGTGGCCTAGGACAAGATCTATAGACCTCAGGAGGCTGGAGGAGCAGGCCTCAAACAACTGGCAATAATGAACCAAGCCATGGGGGCCAAATTGGCTTGGGATATC
Organism: Sequoiadendron giganteum; assembly: GCA_007115665.2. NCBI lineage: Eukaryota > Viridiplantae > Streptophyta > Pinopsida > Cupressales > Cupressaceae > Sequoiadendron > Sequoiadendron giganteum. The sequence continues at coordinate 441,158,058 of CM021103.1, read as the reverse complement.
CACTCTAAAGGGGATCAAAAATGGGTCAAAATCCTAAGGAGAAAATACCTGGACTCAGATGATATGACTAGAATTCTAACCACAATCAACCCTCCAAGAGGATCGACCATATGGAACTTTATCCTAGATAGTAGAGACATAATCTCACAACATGTGAGCTAGGAAATCAATAGCGACGAAAATGCATCCTTCTGGAATGATTCCTGGGGTGGACACCCCCCAATAAGCCACTCCACAGTTCTAGAGTTAACAAATGAGGAAACAACCAGACAATGGATTGCCAAAGTGGCAGACTACGGAAGAAAAACATATAGTCAAGGTGCTAGCTCCTGGAGCTGGAAAGATCTATAGATCCTCAATGCCCCCCAGGCACAGAAAGACAAGCTATCAAGTATCCTCAAAGACATATTCTTCATCCCATCTCTAGGCCCAGACATGATCCGTTGGCATGGGTCCCCCAATGGTTCATATAAAGTAAAACATGGATACAAGGTGAAAGAATTAGCACTAAAAAATCAAGAGTGGCCCTGCAAACTGTTCTGGGGAAACAAATGCTTACTCAAGGCAAGGCTCTCCGCGTGGCTGGCAGTTAAAAAAAAATACTCACATTAGACAGGCTAGCCAACTTCGATATCCAAGGCCCAGGTAGATGTATACTATGCAAAGCTAGTGAAGAAACATCCAACCACTTACTCCTGCATTGCCCCATGGCATATGAGTGTTGGTCCATTCTCAAAAGAAAACTTGCCCTCTAAACCCCCATCCCTTAAGATCTAGCCTTAAGGTTCAAAATGTGGCCACAAAAAACTGGCAAATCATTGTTTGGAGGAATTTGGCAAGCCTCCCCATCAATAGTAATCTGGGAAATCTGGAAGGAAAGAAATAGGAGAATTTTCCAAAACAAAGAACTGAATAAGGAAAGGGTTTGGGACAAAATTGAAAAGGCAATAATAGAAGTAATAAAAATGGAGGCTTGGTCCAACTCATCGAATCGACGAATCTTCACAAACTGGGATGATGGGCTAACAAAAAAAATTCAAAGGCCTAAAACCACCATTGCTAGCCGGGAACGAGACAAGCAAGTCAACAAAAATCAAGAGGTCAAAAGTCTCTTGGCAGGCACCCGAGCTAGGATGGGTCAAAATAAACTTTGACGAGGTGGCCCAGGGCAACCCAGGCCCAGGAGGCACAGGTTGTGTCACAAATGACTCTCAAGGAAATCGACTAGTAGAATTATCCTCATAATTAGGCTTCTTCACCAACAATGAGGTAGAGTTCAGGGAAACAACTCTTGGCCTCCAATTGGGAATTGAATTAGGAGTTCACAAGATACATCTGGAAGGCAACTCTCTAATAACGATCAACGCAATCAGCTGGGGAACTACACCAAATTGGAAATTAAACGACCTTCTACAACACATCAAAATTTTAATCGCCAAATTTAATGAATTCAAAATTAGTCATATATATAGAGAGGGTGACAACATGGCACACGCATTGGAAAAATCAGCATCTGAGTCCTCCACATAAGCTCCACCTCATCACGTCTTGGGCAAATCAAAATGTATTGGATCCCTCCTGATGTGACGAACCCATCAAGTGTCTGATATAGCAAAGCCCATAACGCAAGTCCCAAGAGCTCAAGTAGATTATGCGGATCCTAATTTACCAAACCATAAATACTCTACAAGTTTCCTGACGCACAACCAGCACTCTCACACGAGTCTTCTGACGTGAGTACAAGGTAGTAAATCATGAAGCCTTATGTTCGCTCAATGCTTAAATCAGCTCCCAGTAGTTGGTTTTTTCATTAAGACAATCTGAGCCCGCTAGAGGTTCTAAGCACAAGCCTGCAGCATGGAGACTCCGCTGGCCCTAGACATGAAGAAACAACAACAAGCATTTTGAGGGTTAATTTCAAAAAAAAGGCTCAGCGGGTTGATGTCCTGCCCTCACCCAGTGGTGCTCGAAGCAACAAAGAAGGTTCTAGGCCCCGAGTTCCTCAAAGCCCACCACAGATTCAGGTCAAATGTGGAAATCCTGACCATGTTCCTGGTGACCAGCATAGACATGGGTGTCCTAAAATCTTCTACAAAAAAGCTGACCCAGATGTTGTTTCACCATGCATGGTTGGGAGACATCGATGGAGCTCTAAACAACATCAATGACAACAACCTCGTTCCTATGCCCCAACACTACAATGTGCTAAGCATACTGGGCCAAGAGGTGTCGAAGTTCCCTCTGGTAAGGACTATTGACCCAATAGGGTATGAAAAGTTGTGGGACATTCGGGAGAGGAGCATCAATTTCCTGCTCAAGGCGGCGAAAATCACCACCAACCTTCCTCATGGATGGGTAGTGTGCTATGTGGTGAATGAAGGCCTCAATACCAACCTCCCAAATGAAGACAACACTGAATGGGGTTTGGACACAGGCGAAGAATGGTTACCATCAGACGACAAAGACCCTGAGGAGAAGGCTCTGGGACCTATGCACAACAAGTGCAAAGCCAATTGCTCGGAGGTCTCCAACTACTTAGCCTACAAGAAAAAGGTGGTTGAGGAGGACTCGGACGAAGATGTCTCGGTGGAAATGGCAGAAGCATAATATCCCGCGTCTCCTAGTATAAAGCTTAGCAGACTTAGTCCCATTTGTTTTGTTTTGTATCTAGGGCCTAGAATGTTGTATCAATCTGGTCATTAGGCCATTTTCCAATTGGCCTTAGTGAACCTTGGCCACAAACTAAAATCCTATAATTTGATCTTCAAATTAATATAGGGTATTGCCCCTCTGCAATGTTTTAACCAACAAAATATATATATATATATATATATTTAGGGTAAAATAGTGTTTTTCAAAAACCAATTTGTTGGCCAAAAGTGTGACATAATTTGAACCTTTTACCTATCTATCACTCTATAAATTGTTATACCTCATTCACTTTAATTTCATGTTGTTTAATTCTTTGGTTCCCTAACCTAATTTTGGAAAATTCGAAGGAGTTAAAAATTTATATGCTCAAATATTACTCGAAGGTTAGCTAATAAATGAGAGAACAATCAGTTATTTTATGCACTTTAGGTTGTACAAAACATATTGGGTAACCCTATTAGTATATGTTTAATTCTATATGGAAAGTAATAAGTTTATCACAATGTAAAGAAGATTAAAATTCTCGTGCATACAAGGAAATTATTCTTTAAATATTGCACATTCACATACATTCCTTTTACCCTTAGTGTCGATGCATAAACATGAAAAATAGAAAAATAATGTACACTTAAATTTATTTTACTCTTAAATGAGTGAGTGGGTTGGGAGGTCTTGTTTTGGCTAATTTGTGCCTATTCAAGAAAAAATAGAGTCATCTAATATTGCTTCGACTTTGCATTAACAATTTTTTATAGTTTATTTATCATTGCCTTACAATAACATTATAGTGTAGTAAAATGCATACCTTGGCATTTTCACACTTAATTTGGACCTATTTTAGCATCCCTTGCATTGATTCCCCTTTAGGTCACTTATTATGGGCCCCTAAGACCCCTTTTTGTGCATCTTGGGGCCTATTTTTATACTTAAACTGGACCAAAATCCTTAAACAATCATCAATCTTAGCAACCCACCTTTTGAATTGGAAATTTGAGCCTTGTGGGACCGAGACACCACCTAGGGAATCTTAGTCTCGAGGGATTTTTTTTCAAAAATTGAAAGCGGGAAATGAAAATATTTGAATTAATTTGACCTTTTGACGACCTTTGAGATCAAATTTTTGAGGTATTAGGTTGAAATTCCTATAAAAGTAAGATTCCCCTCTCCTTTTCACCTAAGTAAGAAAAAAGTAGCTAGGTAAGTGAGAAGAAAGCAAGTTGAAGGTAGTTTTAGAGTTTTGGAGCAATCTTCTATTATGTTTTTGTAGGTTTTTCAAGTCTTTCCAAGTCAAGATCTAGCATTTTTGAAGATTAGTAATGGATTCCTATTGTGGATCATGAAAGATTCTAGGATGGAGATGCAACTATCCATTTATCCAAGCCTAAGGAATTATTTCTTGATTGATTCCATCTTCCATTATTGCTCTATTTTTTTCCTAAGGAAGGTATACTTCATGTTTATGACTTGGTAGGGTGATTAGAGATCTGCTCAATAGGTCATTTCCATTTGAATCTAAGGAATATTATTCTAACACATTTGAATAGGGTTTCTTCACATCATAGCTTGCATAATCTTAGACACACTTAAGATTAGGGCACACACATTTCCATTTTCATCATGCTTTTTCATCAAGGTTTAATTACCAAACAAGGGATTTGACCAAGGAAAACCCCCATAAACAATCAATCCGAATTCCTTTGTTTTGGAGGACTTTTTGCAAGTTCATATCCAAGAGCTTGGTGAAGAAAGTAGTTCAGATCTCAAGTTCCAGGATCACATTCAAAAATTCTAAAAATTCAAATTGAGACTAAAACGAGAGTAAAGGCGTCTTAGTCCTCCAGGTGGAATCTTTTAGTGATTTTTGGTATTATGTGTTTTCCCTGAAAAATAGAAGTGGGACTAAGATGGGAGTAAAGGCGTCTTAGTCCTCCAAGGCATATTTTGGCAGTATGTTTGCATTTCCACAATTCTTTTGGCATCTCCAGGTTTCCTAGGTACATATACCCTAACTTGGAGTTGTTCATTTTCAATATTAATAAGCTTCATTTTAAGTATTTTGCATATCATAGTGTGTTTTCAAACATTATCTTTTCCAAGCATTTGCTTGGTGGTGAACCCCTTAATCTGATAGAAAACCCCCTCCTAACTCCTAGTTGTGTATTGAATCACCTTGAGAGGTTGATAGTCAATCCTATTAGGGTTCTTAAGACATAATTGAATGATAATTGGAGAAAGAGTGATGTTTTATGTAGAGCTCCTCCTTTTCCATTAATCGTTTTGGTGAACCCGACTTTGTTTGAGAATTCTTCCTTTTATGTTTTGGAGTCGTTTAGAGTCTTAGATCTAGATTACATTCATTGAATTTCGCATCTAAGGTTTCTTGCATCTTACATTAGTGAAATTGCATTTAGGGTTTCCTATCTTTGCATTAGTGAAAGTGCATATAGGTTGTTTGTTTCCTTACTTGCATCATTACATTTCATTGACAAACTGAAAAGTGCATTCTTCATCCTCTTAATTGAATTTAGACACATTATTCAAATATTGCATTCACTTGCTTGTTAGTCATTGCTTTTCTTTACATTTCTTTGCATCATTTTTTGTTTCCAAACATCAGGTCCCTGGGTAGGAAACCTAAGAAAGCTATTCTTAACTCATATTTTGCTATTTTTCTAGCAAAAACCTTCACTGGGACTAAAACGCCCTTACTGACGTCTTAATCCTTCTCTGGGTTTTTTGTCTAGAACCCTGTCTAAGCCATGTGTTGTCTGTTCCAGTGTCTGGAATCCTAGAATTTCATCAGGAGGATCAAGATTCCCTTCCTAGTGTCTTAGCCCATGTGTGATATGAGATTACAATTTCTAGAGTCAAATTGTGCCTTTCTGGGCCTCTGTTTGTTGTACTTATTTTGTTGTTTTAGTTTTCCAATTTACTATTATATGAATTTTCATAGTTTATGTTTAAAATTACTTGATAGACATAGCTTGTTCATTAGAAAACCAAGACATAAAACTTAAAACGTTAAACTTAAAGATGTATGGTTACTTAAACATGTTAACACCCTTTTTCAAAATTAGCTTGAACCTGAAGACTTTTAGCTGTGATGACCTTGATATGTTAGATGAAGCCCTTGGGGACTTCATGTCACAAGGCTCATCCACTAAAAATTGTTCAAACAAACCTAACCAAAGTGAAATAAACGCTATCCAATCTCAACCTATTAACAAACACAACCCCTTTAGTCATGATGACTTTGACATGTTAGATGAAGCCCTTGATGACTTCCTCTCACACAATTCATCCACTAAAGCTTGTTCAAATATGTCTAAGCCAAATGAAGTAAATGTTTTTGAAAGAGGAAAAAATGGGTTTTAAAAGGACCCGAAGCCACAAAGTTTACAAGCTAAGAAAATATTGACCAGAAGACAACCCCAAATGAGAAAGGCTGCAAATAAAAGATAAATGGAAAAGACCAGCAACCAGCAACAAAAAACCATTAATGGGACAGCAAAAGACCAACAACAACAAAACCAAAACTAACCCAAAGACTTCAGGGTCTCAGAAACTTCCATTTCCAGGATGTCCATGTCCTAGACCACTATCCTAAGGTCCTAGGTCTCCAGAGGTGCAACATCTTGTCTTTTCTTCATGTTGGCTCTAGTTATCTTAGAAGGGCCCAACTCCACATCTTTGTTCTTGTTCTTATCAGCGTATAGATCCACAATTAAGAGTCCCGACTGAGTGATGTCCATTTTTTTCCACCAGAGCTCTTAGGGCAATAGAGTTATTCTTAACAATTCTGTGATTGTTTTCAACCAAATGAAGTAAATGTTATTCAACCTCAACTTATCCTTTATGCACCTTCCAACAAACCCCAACCTTCAAATCAACCTGTCCTTATCCTTAATGCTCCTAAAGATAATGTATCATAGCAACTGAATTACAACATTGTTGCTCATACATATAGCACAAGGAATAATAGAAAGCCTCAACCTAATCATGTTTCACTACCATTACCGAATCTTATATTGCCTAACACTTCTCGTTTGTCATCACATAGTGGAAAGGAGTATGATCTTGTTGAACAACTTAAGAATAATCCCGCTAATATTTACTTATGGGATCTTATTCAAGCTTCACCTAGTTACCACAGCATGCTTCAAACAGCCTTACAAAAAGTTGTGGTTACTCCTAATACAAATTCAAATGATGTGGGGTGATCCTACAATGCTGATTTACAATTTCTAGGAGATTTTGATTTTTGCTGAAATCACATATTTTTAGAAAATATAATGATTTAAGCCTTAAAAAGTTCCATTTTAAGGATTCCAATTGAATAGGGTTTGATCAAACCACTTTAGATCAAACCCCCTTGGATAGAACCTCGCTAGTTTTAAACCATACCTATAACTGAGTCTCCTTTACACCTATCAAAGTACTGATGGAAAACCACTTTTTATTTACCTTCTGGGGGATCAAATGAATTCATTTAAAAATAATAATTTGTAAGTATGTAGTCCTTATTATAAGATTCCCAAAAAGTATAATTTAAAATAAATTTAATTTAATTATTATATTTATTTTTTATTTCTTGTGAATGAAAGTTGTTCACCAAAAATCAAGCTCTATGTTCTACATGTGCAAAAATAGTAGATTATCAATAAAATAAAAATATTAGTGCACTAGATATTGAAATCCTTGATCCAACAAAAAAATAAAATTGAATTTCGATACATACAAAAAAAGTTATGTTGTATACAGTCTACCTATGTCTGAATTGTAATTGGTTTGACTTCAAAACTTTATTAAGGAAAAAATATTCAATAAAACACTATGAAACCAAATGAAAGTGCTAGATATCATAGTTACAAATCTAAATTTGAAAAAAATGTAATTTTATCCTTCAGGGAAAAAAGGTTATCTTGTATACAGTAAGCATCACTCCTTAAAAATGGTGTTTACTGAAAAAAACTAGTTTTTAGAGGAGATGGAAAAAGAAATACAATTTGATTCCAAAAAATTTGAAAACAAATATATTTAGAATCTACAAAAAAAATGTCACAAATCAATAGTTTGCATCATCTTCAAATTCCTCATGGGTTAGCCGCTATAGGTGCCTGAATGTGAAGATTTAGTTAGAAAAAATCAGTTCAGTGTCCAATTTGGCCAAAAATTGTAAACCAGTATTGTGGGATTACCCCATGGTAGCTCTCATTCAAAGGAATGAATATAGTTAATGTAGACATTACCTTTCACCAAAATGAGCTCCCTCCCTTGGAAATGCAAAAGTGATATGATGCATTCATGATAGTAGCTAGATACCATACTAAAGGAATAAAGAGAACCCTTGTTGATAATGGTTCAACTCTGAATGTATGTAGTATAAACCTTTTAGATAAATTGGGGATAGATAGCTTACAAATAAAACCTGATTCCTTATCATGAGAATTTGATAATATAGGAAATAATTTGCTCGATGTCATTACCTTGCCCATTTTAGTTGGAAAGGTTACCTTGCAAACTTCTATTCATGTTATGCCTCATGAACTTTCATACTATATTCATTTAGGAAGACCATGGGTTCATGAGATGCACGTGGTACCTCCAACCCTTCATCGAATCATGAAATATGTTTATAAGAATAAGATATACCAAATTGAAATGGATCCCGAGCCTGAAATTTTCTTGCAAGTTGAAAAGGGAACTACCAGTCCTCTGAAAACATTAATTCCAACATCAAAAATAGAGCCTATCACAAAGGAAACATAAGAGATGGAAGCAGTGTCAAAACTAACAAATTATGATTGGGTTTCCTCGGAGTTAACACCATTATTTATGGGAGATTATGCAATCAAAAGAAAACAAGATGAAAAAAAAAGCAACCAATGGTCATGTCAAAACAAAATTCTGGAGACAACTCACAAGCTTCTACTCTTGAACAAGATACTAGCTATACAACAAATTTCAATGACATAGACTATCAACAACCACCTAAACTGCAAGAAATGGAACAACTTTATGGGAAAGGTTATGGACTTCTGAAACAATTCAGATAAAATGGAAAAGGACGCAGAAAGAACGAACAAGTAATTTTTATCGGGTATGTGTAGGATCATGATGGGCCAAAAAGCGGAGATATCTAAGTGATATGATGACCCATGTGGCAAACGACTCTTTTTTTACCCAAAATTGATGAAAAGAAAAGGGTTTTTAAAGGAGATTCAACTTTCCACCAATATAAATTATTCTTTACTGTGAATTTAATAAATAATTATTATTCATTTTCTATTTGAATTATGACTAAATTCCTGATTGAAGGTTGATTGAAAAAAATCTATAACTTTTAAATGGTATCACATTTTTTGAATCCAAAATATGCGTCACATTCTATGCTTTCCTACTAGAGGATTAAAAAAAAAAAATTAATTTCATGAAGTTTTGACCAAGTTAAGGTGGTTAGACATACGAGTTTTTATATTTTTTAAAATTTATAATAAAAAAATCATAATTAATTATTTACTTGGAAAAAAATTACAAAAAAATATGCATCACATCCAGACAGGAGTCCCCTACTTATATCTAAAATCTTATAAAAAAATATTATCATTTTATTGTGGTTAGGGTGGTCACACAAACACCCACTTCTTATTTTTTCCTTGAAATTTAAGTACTACTGCATTGAAATTTTAAAATTTCACAAAATAGATTTAAAAAAATTTAAAATAAACCTAGTAGTTTAGAAACTACATTCAATTTTCTACAGATTCTATTCTTACATATTTTTGAAATAATATAGATAACTTATTTAAATTTTTACATCAAGTTGCCTAACTCTGATTTTCTGAATTTTTTGCCACTTAAGGACCTGTTTTTTCCATGATGATGTTGCACATACCCTATCCCTATAAACGTAACACACGAGATAAAAATTGGTTTGTGATATTTTCCTTCTAAGATAACACAAGCAAAGAAAATACCTTCATTAAATATCAACACCATTACATGCAAACAAAAAATCAGCCTCACCTTTAAACATCCTAAATTGCTTGATATGGAATCACCCCCATCATGGGAATACTGGGAAAATGATGAGGCCTTGAAAATAATGCTTGAATTTTATGATAAACCATCCAACCCTCATTATAAGAGAAAGGTCACATGTGCTCTAATAAACACCAAAAAACACGATGAAGGCAATAAGAATAATGAGATAAGTATGGGGTGATCCCACAATACTAGTTTACAATTTTTGGCCAAAATGGACACTAAAATATTTTTTTCTAACTAAATCTTCACTTGCGGGCACCTATAGCGGCTAAATCATGAGGAATTTGAAGATGATGTAAACTAGTGATTTGTGACATTTTGTCTGTAGATTTTAAATATATGTTTTTCAAAATATTTGGAATCAGATTGCACTTATTTTTCCATCTCCTTCAAAAACTAGTTTTTTTTAGTAAACAACATTTTTAAGGATTGACTCTCACTATATAAAACATAACATTTTTTTCCATGAAGGATAAAATTCTATTTTTTTTGAATTTAGATTTGTAACTACAATATCTAGTGCTTCCAATTGGTCTCATAGTGTTTTATTGAATATTTTTTCTTTAATCAAGTTTCGAAGTCAAACCAATTGCAATTCAGACATAGGTGGACCGTAAACAACACAATTTTTTTTGTATCTATCGATTTTATTTTTTTTGTTGGATCAATGACTTCAATATTTGGTGCACTCATATTTTTCAATTTTTTTTTTGATAATCTGCTATTTTTCCACATGTGCAGAATAGAGGGCTTGATTTTCGATGAAAAACCTATGTTTAATAAAACTAAAAGAAAAATACATAATAAAACCAAAACATATTAAAATTATATTTTTTGGATAGCTCATTCTGATGACTACCATCATCTAGTTGGGTCTGTGAAGTCTCCTCCATTTTCATCCTCAACTTGAGATTCAAAGTGCAATTTTTTTTATTCTTTTGGTGCCTGAGCGGGAGAAGGGGGCAAAGGGGGGTTCGAGAAAACCCCCTTTCCTTTAGCATTTTCCTTTTTAAAAAAAAATGGGAAATGAGGGGCCAACATTTAATGGGTTCACTCGAACCAAATAGTTTGTTTGAACCCCAAAAAGGAATTTTTTTTCGCATGGGGTCATTTTTTGTAACTTTTCCTTCCTCACTCGAATTGTAAACCACTTTTGTGGGTTTACCCAATGAATAATGAAGAATACAACCTTGAATTTCAAATATCAAATGCTCTTCCTTTGGGGGATACAGTAGATATACCAATGGACATCAATGATAAAGAGAAAGTCAATAAGATAGGAAAATTCCTTGACGATGATGAACAAGAAGATACTGCAAACTTACTTCATGAATTTCCTGAACTCTTTGCTTGGACTTATTTAGATATACCCAGAATTGACCCTAAGATTGTAACACACAACATAGTCTTAGCTAAAAATGCTAAACCTGTTAGATAGAAGATTTGAAAGATGCACCCTAAGATAGCCTTATTGCTTAAGGAAGAAATTGAAAAACTCCTTGAAGCTAGTTTCATACGACCTATAGATTATTCTCCTTGGATCTCAAACATTATCATATTCGCAAAACCTGACAATCATATTGGGATATGTACATTTTTTTGTGATTTGAATGAAGCATCTTTAAAAGATGAATTTCCTCTTCCTAATATTGACATGATAGTAGACTTGACTGCGACACATGCTTCGTTGTCATTCATGGATGGATTTTCAAGATACAATAAAATCTTCATTAACCCTCAAGATCAATACAAAACAAAATTTACAACTGTTTGGGCAACATTTTGTTGGGTTATGATGACTTTTGGATTGAAAATTGCAGGCACAACATACCAACAAGCTATGACACTAATATTCCATGATTACATACACAAGATCTTGGAAGATTATGTTGATGATATTCTTTCTAAATCTTAAACACGACAAGATATTGAGAATGTTCTTCAAAAAAAAATTGAGCGACTTTGAAAATACAACATGAGATTGAATTCAAAAAAGTGTGTCTTTGGTGTAGATAGCAGAAAACTTCTAGGTTTTATCATATCTCACAGAGGCATTGAGGTGTATACAAATAAAATTGATTCTATAATTAACATGCCACCTCCTAGAAATATCTCTTAGTTGCACACATTACAAGGAAGAATTTAATCCATTCGACAATTTGCAGTGTCCTTAGCAGATCAAACATTACCATTTAAACATCTTATTAAGAAAGCCATGCATTTTTATTGGAACAAGGATTGTAAACAGGATTTTGAGATTTTGAAAGATTATATTTTCACTCCACCTATTTTACAACCCACTATTCAGAACAAACCATTCATTCTTTACACATCGGCTTTAGCCCATGCTCTTGTAGCATTGTTGGCTCAACAAGATGACAAAGGTAAAGAGCACCCTATTTATTACATTAGTCAAACATTGATTGATTATGAGAAATGATACACAACAATGGAAAAAAAATGTTTGTCTCTTGTATTTGCTACCAATAAGTTGCCACATTACTTATTGAATGCTGAAATACAAGTCACGAAAAAGTTCGATCCTCTAAAAAACTTGCTCAATAAAACAGATTTATCTAGATGCTTAGCTAAGTGGGTAATGTTGTTGATTGAGTTTGAGCTTAAATTTCTTTTACAAAAAGACATTAAGGGCCAAGCCTTGACCAACCAGTTGGCTGATTCTCCCTCCCCTTTCGTGATACCTGGTAATGATTCTTTCCCTGAGGATAATGTGTTCACAATCGATGACTATACATGGGAATTGTATTTTCATGGATCTAAGTGCAGAACATGCTCTAACATGGGTGTCATAATAAAACCTCCAAGAAAAAATACTATTCCCTTATCATATAAATTAAATTTACTATGTACAAATAACATTGTTGAATATGAAGCATTAATTGTTGGTTTACATGCCACTTTGGTTATGGGTGCTAGTCCATTAAGATATTTGGTGATTCACAATTAATCATCAAATAGATAGACGAAACATGAGAAACTATCAAAATACAAGGATCTCACAATGAAATTGTTGGAGAATTTTGAATCATTTACCATTGATAACATCCCTTGAAAAGACAATCGTCATGTAGGTGCAATGGCAAGTGCAACTTCTCTTATTTCCCCTCAAGATCCTTAAAAATACTTCACTTTTATTGTGCATACAATCCTCAAACCTTTGATTGATGATAAAGTAGATGAATTATTAGCAACAACAATTGAACACTCGAGTTAATGGTATGATACGATATTCAATTATTTGGAAGATGATAACTTTCTCGAACCCACAAAAAAAGGCACTTTTTGTCATCTTCGAAAATTTTCCTCTAGATACATCATCGTAGCATACATCTTATAAAAGAGATCCTTTGATGGCATCTTGCTTAGATGTCTTAAACAAAGTTAAATCCCTATAGCACTTGAACAAGCTCACGTAGGTGCTTGTGGGGGGAATTTCAGAGGAAGATCATTAGTTCAAAAGCTAATCTGCATAGGATACTATTGGAAGAATATGGAATGTGATTGCTTTGAATACATTAAGAAATGCCACAAGTCTCAAGAGCATCAAAACTTAATTCATGCTCCTGCCTCCGATCTTCATGCACAAAATCCTATATGGCCATTATCGGTGTGGGGTTTGGATATTATTGGAAAAATATCTCCACCCTCATCTACAGGACATACGTTTATAATCATGACAATATATTATTTCATGAAATGGGTAGAATCTAACCCTTTGTGTTCAACAATAGATGATGTAATATGTCATTTCATTATTTCTTGCTTTGGAATTCCTTTCACGTTAGTTTCAGACAATGGAAGACCATTTAATAATAATGATGTGAAGAAGTTCTTGGAAACATTTAATATAGGGTATGTGTAGGAAAATCATGGAAAAAACAAGCCCTTCGGTAGTGATGAAAATTTAGAAAAATCAAAGTTAGACAACCTAGTGTAAAAATGTGAATAAGTTATCTATATTATCTCAAAAATATGTAAGAATATAATCTGTAGCAAATTGAATGCAGTTTCTAAACTACTAGGTTTATTTAGAAAATAAATCTATTTGGTGAAAATCTAAAATTTCAATGCAGTAGTAATTAAATTTCAGGAAAAAAATAAGTAGGTGTCTATCTGACCACCCTAACCACAATAAAATGATAATATATTTTTATAATATTTTAGATATAAATAGAGGACTCATGTCCCAATGTGATGCATATTTTTTTGTAATTTTTTTCCAAGTAAATAATTAATTATGAATTTTTTATTACTTTTCAAAAATATAAAAACGTGTGTGTTCCTAACCACCTTAACTTGGTCAAAACTTCATGAAATTCATTTTTTTTTTTTAATCCTATAATATGTGAAGAAAAGAATGTGACACATGTTTCAGATTCAAAAAATGTGATATCGTTTGAAATCTATAGATGTTTTTCAGTCAACCTATCAATTAGGGCCTTAGTCATTATTCAAATGGAAAGTGAATAATAATTATTGATTAAATTCAAAGTAAATCATAATTTATATTGGTGGAAAGCTGAGAATCTGCTTTAAAAACCCTTTTCCTTTCCTCAATTTTGGGTAAAGAAAAAGTCGTCAACCACATGGCAAAGTCTAGAAAAGCAAGGTAAGTTGTTAAACACATTTTTTGTGTGGACTTCTTAGGATTGGCATGTTCTAGCCAAATTCTAAAGCAAGCCTGAGGCTAACCCCTAGGTAGTAAGGTTTGTGTTAGAAATATTGGATATTATTTTTTAATTGGATATTCGATTTGAATTGGATATCCGATATATTTTATATATGATTTTAAAAAATGTAATATAGTTTATAATATATGATTTAAAAAATGAAATAAATAGTTTATAGTTTATTTTAATATATCTAGTTTAGAATATACAATATAGTTTATAATTTAATATATAATATACAATTTATGATAATCTCTTACGAAATTATGTATAATATATTATTATGTATAATATATAAATATTATTTCTATATTTTAGTTAATGTATAAATATATATATATATTACTAATATATAAAATATTTAAATATTATCTCTTTCCCTCTCTCTCTCCCTCTCTCCCTCCCTCTCTCTCTCCCTCTCCCCTCTCTCTCTCTCTCTCTCTCTCTCTCTCTCTCTCTCTCTCTCAACTTCTTCCCCTCTCCCTTCCCCATTCTAATTCTATATATCTCCGCTTCCCCCCCCTCTATCTCTCTCTCTTCCCCTCTTCCCCTCTCCCTTCCTCCTCCTAATTCTTTTTCTCTCTCTCTTAATTCTCTCTCTCTCTCTCTCTCCTAATTACCTCTCTCTCTCTCAACTTCTTCCCCTCTCCCTTCCCCATTCTAATTCTCTATATCTCCCCTTCCCCCCCTCTCTCTCTCTTCCCCTCTTCCCCTCTCCCTTCCTCCTAATTCTATCTCTCTCTCTCTCCTAATTCTCTCTCTCACTGCTCTCCCATTCCCTCTTCCCTATCCTTCCCTCCTAATTCTCTCTAGCCCTTTTTCCTTTTCCTCTCCTTTTCCTCTCTCTCTATCTCTCTCTCTCCCTTTCCTCTCTCTCTCTCTCCTCTCCTCTCCTTTCCCTTCTTCCCTCTTGCCTTTCCTTCCCCTCTCCTCTCTCTCTCTCTCTCTCTCTCTCTCTCTCTCTCTCCTCTCCCTCTCTCTCCCTCTCCCCCTCCTCCTCTCTCTCTCTCTCCTCCCCTCTCCTCCCTCCTCCTCTCTCTCTCTCTCTCTCTCCCTTTCCCTCTCTCTCCCTCTTTCCCTCTCTCCCTCTCTCTTTCCCACCCTCCACCTCCTAATTACTCTTGGGTCTATGTGTGCAAATAAAGGATATCCAATTTATAACACCAAAATATCACCATTACAATATATTTTGAAATGTTTTTTAAATTAGATATCATATTTTATTTGATATCGGATTTGTGGGCCATTTTGGGCATCCCAACTAACCCTACATTTTGTTTGCAGGCTTTGCAAGCAACAAAAATGCAATTTCAAATAGGAAGAGACAAAGATCAACTTTTTGGAGCATCTTCTACTCAAATTTTTCATAAGCAGTCATTTTTTTAGCATCTTTTTGGAGGTATAATGGGGAACAATAGTTGTCAGAAGAAAAAATGTAAGAGAAAGCTTACAAAATATTTTTTTTAAGAATATAGACAAAGAGATAGAGAAAGTCATAGGAAGAGAAGATAAGTTATGTCAAATATAGGTGTACCTAAGCCCTTTGGTCTTTGAAGTGAAGAGGAAATTGAATATGTTCAAGGTGAAAATGTTGGAATTGAAGATGTTGAACATGATTTTGAAATTGGGAATGAAATTATTGAATTTGAAATTGAAAATAATCAAGGTAAAAATTTTGGAATTGAAGATGTTGAACATAATATTGAACCAACTGTAAATTATGTTTCACCAAAATACATGAGAAATGAAGAAAGACATATTCCAAATTCAAGATCTTCAAGAACCGCTAAATGGTTACTTGAAATTGATGAGAACATTATAAACAATTTTGAAGGAAAGAGGTCAACACGAACCATTCAATTGTGGGCTATGCAAATTTTCAACCAATATTTTAGCCATAAGACATTTACCGAGCAATGCCAATTTTTTGTACAATTGCTAAAGATACAAAAGATGAGACCGTTTCTAGCTAAATTGAAGATTCGTGTGAACAAGAAGACCGAAAAAATTATATTATTGTCAAAATCCTTTCTAATTCTCTCAAGTCTATTGGAAAAAATAACAAGGAAAAATATAAGAGAGATGCTCAGATAGTCATTACAACCACCCTAGTAAGCCATCAATTGAAAAAGTCTTGCTTTATGAAACAAACTTGTATTGATTTTGACATAAATCGTAAAAATTTTGATAAAGAACTTGCAAGAAGAGAAAGAATAGATGATCCTCTTCAAAATGATACATGGGATTTTGTCGGGAGGCTTCCACATGTTGATAAGAAGCTAATTGATAATGTAAAGCAAGTAATTCAACAATTTTGGCATGATAACTCTAGAGTATCACCCAATGCAAAGGATGTTTTAAAGTTAAGAATTGGCAATCGAGACCATACACCACATCCTAAACAATTCTTGGAATCAAGCCAAATAATGTTCAATTTTTTTATTGAAACACATCCAAACATGGAAATATCATAAAGGACTTTTGAAGGTTTGAAGCCATTTTATTGTGTGCCTCTTAAAATTCATAATACTTGTTACAAATACCATATGGATTTTTCAATGGACCATGAACTATTATGCTCTATTCATTCTACTTTGCATACTAATGAAATGTTGTAGGAGTGTGGTGCAATGCATCTTACGAAATCATCAAGGGATTTGCTAGATCTATTTTTATGTTCTAGAGATGATGGTTGCCTTTTCTATATAAATTATTGTTTAAATGCGAAGTGCTCATAATGTGGTGGCTTGTCAAATTTTGTTCAATGTTTTCATGAGATTTACGAAGATGAATTTGGAAAGAATCTTGTTGAGAAAAAGAGATATGAGATAGTCAAATACAATTTGCAAAGTGGAGGTGAATTTTCTAGATGTGAGTTGGTTACAAATGAATGTAGTGCTACTGATTTTATTTTAGATTTTAAGGACAATCTTTTCTACAAGTATGGAAGGCATAGCCATAGGTATTTTTGGTTGGATCAACAATTCAGGAATAGAGTTTGGAAGTCTGAGTGAACGATCCCTTGAATTTTCTTTGGAAAAGTGGCCTAATTGGCTCAAGGGGCAGTGTACCAGAAAATTTTAAGAGGTGATGGTCTGAAACAAGCATATGCGCAATTGAGGGATGGTGTCCTTATATAAAAAATTTCAACCCCTTCTCGAGTTGGGAGAGTGTATTTATATACCTATCATCTATCCCAATAGTTTACAACCACTTTTTAATCAATTTGTTAATAAAACTTCATTTTTGCACTTTCTTACAAAAGTTGCTTGACAACATTTTAGCAACTTGACAACTTTTTACATTTTTTGACAAATGACCCCTAATCACTTCAAAATGACTCTAAATGACTCCAAATGGTCATGGATGATCTTATTACACACAAGAAACATAAAATCAACCAAAAACCCAAAATTATCACCATGTATGCCTATGGGGCTCCTGATGCCCCTGTATCAGTAGACAACCATTAAAGCATAAATGATATAGGAATTTTGTCACATGTATTGTATTTGCAACTTCCCTTGTACACATGTATAGAAAGTGTACAAAAATTTTCATAACTAGGCTTCTCATATCCTTTGTGGTGCAAGGGCACCTAGGCCATGCTTTTGCAATTAGGGGTCAAGTGTTAGTGTTTAGGATGTCTTAATGTTTTTGGCCATGAATAGGTCTTTTGAGACCATTTTGAAGTAATTGGTGAGTTTTTGGGTCTTTTGGATAAGTACCATGATGAAAACCTAGCAAACATACATCATGCGTAAATCCCCCATCTAGTCTACTTCCACAATTGGGGGAAACTTGTCATTTCTCCATCCCCTACATCTGTCTATCTTCCACATCCTACACATCATATCCCATTTGTATCTAGTCCCTCCATCTTCCTTGTGATCTTGATCAAGATAGGGGCACACATATATGCTTTGGACACCTCTTAGCATACTTTCCCCTCATCCATATCTTGCCATGTTCCTTATCCTCCCCATCTACCTTCCTTACCCATGCATCTTATCTGCACCTATTTACCTCCATCATCCATCCATCATTCCAACATCCATCTCCCTTCCTCATCTATATCTCCTATCCATGTCCATCTCACTCCCTTATCAACCCATCCTACTATCCCTCTTGCCTCATCACCACATCTAGAATGGGGGAATCTCTTTATTTGTGACAGAGTCCTTGGAGACATCGTTCATCCATCCCTCCATGTAATCCCTTCCATCCTTCCAATCCTTATCTCCCCATACTTCCCATCCTTATCTCCTCATCCATTTATCCATCCAGTAATCCATTCCATCCTTCCACATCCTTATCCATTTATCCATTTATCCATCCTCCAATCTTTCTATCTCCCCATCTTTATCAATCCATCCATTTACCTTTGTTTCTCCTTCCCTCTCATAATCCCTTATCATTGGTATCTAGCTATAGGCTACCCCCATGCAATCCAATACCATTATATATCACTATCATCACTCCTACCTATCGCTCTTCATCACTTCTTTATCCATCCTCTCATCCTCCCAATTCATCTTCTAATAATCTAAATACCTATCCCACCCCTGAGCTTCACATAATCCACATCAAACATATCAACCATCCTATCCACATGGCCTATCCTATCTCATCATATCAACTCCATCATCATCTCTCCTTATCATAGTCATTCCTTGTCCCTTGTCTGTTGAACTATGAGGGCTCTATGCTTTCACATGGGAAAGGGTGGTCTTTGATCAACCCCCAAGCCCCTAGGTATTTAGGGTCTTGTGTCATCATTTTTTTTTCTTGTCATCTAGTTGTCTGTTTGTCTTGTCATGTCATCAAGTATGTCCCTATCCTAGCTAGTATTCAAAAACAAAGGTCACTCGTATCATGAGGTTTAGTCAATTTTGAGTATCCTAAGTCATGTTGATCTTTAAGCCTAGTCTCCATCTTTGGTCTCAATATGATGCATCCCTTCTAATAGACCATATCAATCCCATCCACCCTTTTGATCCCATGGAAAAGGATGTTTGAACTTTAATTGTGATCTTTTGATGCTTTTGACCTTTTGTTTATCATTTGAGCTTCCTATTATACCTTGTCATGGCTGCCATAATCTATCATATCATGGTGTGCTTTGACTGGTCAACATAAGGGCATATCTTGATCTTTTTGTCTACTTCTATCTTCTTGGTTGTCCCACATAGTACCCACCAAGATCCTTGTGGTCTTATGTTATGTTGGGGCATCCTTTGTGCTTGTGGTTATCCTAATACCTAGCCCATCCAAAGTCATCGCGACTTTGGGTTTTTGGGATAGCCTCATTTGTTGTGTTTGTGTATGCATTAGACACTAATATGCCTTGGTTTCACATACCATGGTACATGGTGTCTTATGCTATAGCAAAAAAAAATGCTTTAAAAAATGGAAAATTTCATTAGGAATTCATTTCATTTTCTCTTACATTACATTGCATGTATCCTCTCATCCCTCCTCTTTCATCCTTCTCATCATTTCATCATACTTTTAATATGCTTAGGATAATAAAAAATTGTTATTATAAGCATCTTTCTCTCCATCATCTTCATTCATTTTTACCATCTCAAATCTCCATCCAATCCTAATCCATTCAATCTAACACAAATCATCTAATCACATCATTGGTCTTGTTCCCATCCCTTCTACAAGCCTTGATCCAACCATCATCATCGGGATGTATCCTCCCCTATCTTTTGTGTTGTTTGGGATGTATCTTTCCCTTATCAACAACACTCTCATTGGGATGTATCCTTCCCTATCCTAGTGTTGTTTTGGGATGTATCATTCCCTCATCAACAATACTGCATCCATCATTAGTCCATCATGGCTTGTAGTTTGACTAGGGAAAAATCATATTTGTCCTTGAATCCATTTTTGCTTACCTTTATTTCTTCATATTACTGTCCTCTATTCCCTCCATCATTTTTAATCATCTTCCCCATCCACCCTTGCATCATCTCATCCATTTTTATAGCGCACCTATGTTCTCTTGAACTTGCATGTCCTCTCGAGGGGGCATCCTCAATTCCTAATCTTCATATTTACTCCCACCACCTTTCATCCTAGTCACTTCTTTGAATGACTAGGTCATCTTTCCAAATCTAATCATCTTCTTCTTAGTGCTATCTTTTAATATTCTTTGAAATGATGCTACTTTGTAACAACATCTCAAAGAGGGGCAAAATGTAGACATCTAAATTTGACCACTCATATTTGGCCAAATTTACTCTTTTCATCTAAATATCCTTTTATCGACATTAGTTAAATAATATTTCTATTATTTAATTAATAACCCTAAAGTCTTCTAAATCCATAAGGTATTTAGCTAAATAATTAAATACATTACCCCTTTATCCCTTTCTTCCAAAGAATTAAATAAATAACCCACTTATTTAATTCCCTTTATGTCCCATCCACAATCCTAATTCATCTCCTAATCCCATCATTAAGGATGTGACACATCCTAATCATCACTTAATCCTAATTCATCTTCTAATCCCATCATTAGGGATGTGACACATCCCTAATTCATGATTAGGATGTGTCACATCCCTAATCCATGATTAGGATGTGGCACATCCTCAAACTTTTGCAAGTTGGATCCTAATCATCATTAACACCTAACCCACTTCTAATCCTTCATCATTAGTCTAATCAGTTATTTAGTCAACTCTTCCCACATCCCAATGGAATGTTTAATTCTATTTTATTCTCCCAACAACTCTAATGAAATTTTTAATTCCATTTATAATCCCCATGTCCTCTCCCCCATGTGATGAGTCACATCAGTTAAATGGACAAGGACCTCCTTTAGGAGGACCTTGTCTTAAACACAGGGTACTTCCAATCATGTGAATTTAAAATTAACATTTATTTCTCCAACAACTTCTCCCATCCCCATGGTGACAAGTGAGAATTTTCTAAAATTCCTCACTTCTCACCATTAGCCTCATATGGGATAAGGACTTCCTTTTTGAGGAAATCCTCTCATAATCCCAAGGTACTTGCAAGTACCTCCACCTCACATGTCCTTTTCCACATCATTTTTCCTATTTGCACCTCACATTCCACATGGCAAGATGTGAGGACTTGTGAGTCTTCAGCTCACCACAACCCTCCATCTTATCCATGATGGCTAGATCCTAGTCATCCCTTCTTCTTTAAATTGGAAGACTTGGTCTCAAATTAGGGAGGTTAGACAAGAGTTAGATTATTGTTTCATTCACTCTCTAGCATTCAAGCCATTAGTACACTTAGCATTACAGCCATTTGAATTTTTTATTGCATTCACCTATCACTCTCATTTCAATATACATTTCCATTATTGCAATATTTATCATTTCCTACCCATTTTGCATCCATTATTGCATTAACTTTCTATCAAAGGAGCATACAATCAAGCATCATCAAAGGGCCAACCAACTTATCAATCCAAGCAAGGTATAACATTTCATTTATTTGTTGCTTTTGTTTGGATTGAACTTAGGCTAATCTTGAGTGTTTGTTTGTGTTTTTCCTTTTCCATTTCATTTGGTTTTGCAGTTTAAAGTAGAAAATCATTTGTACACATTTTTTTCACACCCTATGGGACCCACAAACGGGTCTATTGTCTTTTATGTTTGCTATTTTTTCAATTTTTTTAGGTTCAGGTTACACAGAGGTGACCTCGCCCAAAAGATAGGTGACTTGGTGCTAACATGGGTGACCTGGCCCTAACATAGAGGTGACCTAGCCCTGATAAAGGGACCTGGCCCTAATAAGGGACCTGTACTTGATAAGGGACCTAGCCCTAACACAGAGGTGACTTGGCCCTAACACGTGACCTGACACTAACACAGAGGTGACTTGGCCCTAACAAGCAACCTGACCCTAATAGATAGGCGACCTAGCCTTGAGAGCGACCTGTCCCTAACAGACAGGCAACTTGGCCCTAACAGACAAGGGCCTAGATAGGCAACCTGGCCCTAATAGATAGGTGACCTAGCCATAACATAGAGGCAGCCCCGTCTCAGAAAGAGGTAACAAAAGTAAAAACAAAGGGTTAAAAGTTCATTTCCAAGGTTATTTATGGTTTTTTTTCTTAGTGACTGGCTCTCTAACTTGATTTGTTTGTGAGTGTGTTGGTTTTTACTGATGTTTGTGCAGCTGTTTCATGATTGTTGAAGACCAAAAGTAAAAAATTTTAACATATTTTCTATAGGGGAGAGAACAAACTTCATTAGTCAGATTGTTTTCTTACTACATTCATTTTAACTAGGCACATAGATCTAACTAGGAGGATTCAATGAATTTGTTTGTCGTGATTGTAAATGTGGACTATTGACGTATCCAATCCCCTTGCGCCATTTAGCAATCCTGGGTGAAAAGAAATCATAGTCCACTTAGTCCTTTGTGTACCTTCTTTTTTTTTAGCTAGACCTGCTTGGGGATTTCATCACCCAATGGATGATCCCAATCACGTGTTACCAGTGGGGTATATAAAGGGGGGAGGTAAAAGCTATACCTCAATCTAGTCACATCATGTCTAGCAAAGTGTCGAAGCTAGGGTGATACCTAGATAAGATGTGAAGATTTGCTTTGAGCTTCCAATATCTCTCTAGCTACTCCTGACTCATGCTTATAAATAGGCTGGTGTTCACGGTTGTGCCCCATGTACCATTCATATATCAGGGACTCCCTTAGTTTCCTTGTTCAACCTAGTAAGAGGATAGTGTTGGCCATGCCTTCACACTAATCTTAGGATTGTGTTTCTTGAACTATATTCTTTGTGCAAACCTAATGCATATCTATTTAGATAAGTCAGTCTTTTCCTTTTGCTTGTTGTTTACTTTTTTTTTGTCTATTTCCATAGTTTTTTTTGCCTATGTCAAGTCCAAGTCAACTCATAGAGGTGACCTAGCCTCAGAACAAGTGACCCTGACATAAAATTGACAACCTGACTCTCAAATAGGTGACCTTTTCCTTAATAGGGGCAACCTGGCCCTTCTATCTGAGTTTTTTGTCACTCTTTTCAAGTCAAATTTGATCAACTTTCATAGAACAGGCGACCCTGCCCAAGAACATGCGATCCTACCCCAAAACAAGTGACCCTACCCAAGAACAAGCGACCCAACCCCCAAAAAAATGACCCTACCCTCAAAGGCGTGATCCTACCCTCAACATACTGGCCTTGCCATAATAGGGGTGACCTAGCCCTTAAACAAGGGTGAAACAACCTTTTTTCTTCTTCATTCGGGACCTCATTCGGGTCCATTTTGTTGTTTGCTCAGTCATTTTTGGACCCGTTCTTCATCCCCTTTGACTTAGGCAACCTTTCCCTTTACTTGGGTGACCTATCCCTTGTCTTGGGCATCCTTTCCATAATAGGGCAACCTGCCCCTCAAACAGGGGTGAAACAATCATTTTCTTCTCCATCTAGGACCTCGTTCAAGTCTATTTTGGTGTCTGTTCGATCATTTTTGGACCTGTTCTTGATCCCCTTGGAATTGTGTGACATTTACCTTTACTTAAATGATCTTTACCTTGTATTGATTGTCCCTTCCATAATAGGGGTGACCTGTCCCTCAAATAGGGGTGAAACAACCTTTTTCTTATTCATCCGGGACGTCGTTCGGGTCTGTTTCGATGTCTGTTCGGCCGTTTTTGGACCCGTTATTCATCCCCTTTTACTTATGTGACATTTCCATTTAATTGGGTGAATTTTAAATTGTATTGGGATTCCTTTCCCTAATTGGTTTGACCTAGAACTTAAATAAGTGCAAAACAACCTTTTTCTTCTACATCGAGGACCTCGTTCGGGTCCGTTTTGGTGTTCATTCGGCCATTTTTGGACTCGATCTTCATCCCCTTTGACTTGGGTGAACTTTTCCTTTACTTTTGAAATATTTCACTTGTCTTAAGAATCCTTTCCTAATATGGGAGACCTAGCCCTCAAATAGGGGCAAAACAACCTTTTTCTTTTGCATTTGGGACCCCGTTCGGGTCCGTTTTGGTGTTCGTTCAGCCATTTTTGGACCCATTATTCATACTCTTTGAATTAGGAAACATTTCCCTTTACTTGGGTTATATTTACCTTTTATTGTGTGTCCTTTCCCTAATAGGGTCGACCTGGCCCTTAAACAGGGGCGAAACAACCTTTTTCTACTTCATTTGGGACCCCGTTCGGGTCTATTTTGGTGTCCATTTGAACATTTTCAGACCCGTTATTTATCCTCTTTGACCTAGGAAACATTTCCCTTTGACTTGGTCATCCTTTCCCTAATAGGGGTGACCTAGTCCTAAACAAAGGGGTGAATCTGCCTTTTCTTTTTCATTTGAAACCCCGTTCAAGTCCATTTTGGTGTCTGTTAGACCATTTTTTAGACCCGTTCTTCCTTCAAGTCAGTGTTCTAATCCCTTTGGGCATATCAAATTTTCTGTAGGTGCTCTTATCCTTCATCTGAGTCTCTATCTAGATTCTTCTAGGTGAATCCATTTTCTTTTCATCTACTGTCCCATTCGTTGTTCGAGGCCCCCTTTGGGCCCGTTTTGGTGTCCGTTTATTTGTTTTCTATCCCATTCATCATTCAGATTCATTTAGATGATTTTGATTATCTGTTGATAGTCCTATCCTCTGTCTGAGTCTCTACTTGGATCTGTTTAGGAAAATTCGTTCATTTTTGTGTATTGTCTTATTTGTTGTTCAAGGCCCTATTTGGGCCCATTTTGGTGTTCATTTAGTTGTTTTCTATCTCATTCTTCATTCGGATTCATTTAGGAAATTTTAATATCCATTGATAGTCCTATCCTCCGTCTGAGTCTCTGTTTGGATCCATTTAGGCGAATCTGTTGATTTGTGTCTACTATTCCATTCATTGTTTGGGGCCTCGTTCGGGTCTGTTTTGGTGTACATTTGGTCATTTCCCACCCCGAGCTTAATCTGGGTCCTCATTCAAATCTATTTAGGCTAAATTTTCATCCCATTAGGAAAATCTTCAAATTCACACTTTCCCACTCTTCGATCACCCTCGTCCGCTCTTCGGTCATATCTATCCATCCTTCAATGTCTTCAACTATTTAGGTGAGCATATTAGCTATTTGGGGTGAACTTGTAGATTATCATCATATTTCTTTCCATAATTATCAGTCTTGTCTATCTGCACTTTCCATAGATCATCATTCCATCAATCAAGTCATCCTTAGATTGCATATCCATCATCAGTTTGTTAATTCGAATCCCCTAGACTTTATTTTTGAGGTTTTTATCCAAGTTGGCTTAGGTGTCTGATCACGATCATTGTCATCAATCACACTTACTTAGGATTGTTATCCATTCTAATTCAATAATCATTATAGTCTAATCAACATACTTCTATCTTGAGGTAGGTTTTGTCTCATAACTATCCTCTTCGCAACCAATCTGATCATTGGAACCTTGCGTCATCTAAGTCAAATCTCTTAACTAGGTCTAGAATCCATTCCCATATTCCTATCTAATAAATCATCCAACCATGTCTTACCAATCCTATCACATCCGATCACGTCCTTTGATCATCCTCATCTGATCTTTAATCCAATCCCAACTTGAGCTTAATCTAAATCCCAACTTGAGTTTTCTTCAACCTATATCTTCTTCCATATTCTCCCAATCCATCCTATTTATCTCTTCATCATCTATTCTTCCCTTCTAATCATCTATTCCCATATTTTCCATCTACATTTGTTCCATCTAATATCATGAATCCTTATCCTCCTCTTGCAAACCAGTAATAGTAGTCAAAGGGAATCCCAACTACGTTGATGATGCTAATGAAAGTCTTGTTGATCAAGATTAGTATAACATAGATCCCCTTGATGCTATCATTTCTAGCAATCTTCTTCCAATCCCCTATCCAATTCCATCCATTCCTCCAAATTATCCCACCCTTCCTTCATCCACATCTAATAATAGTCCTTACACTACCCTTGACAAGGTATATCCTATACCCTCACCATCCACACATCAATCATGTCCTCCCTCTACATCTCTCTCCTATCAAACATCCACATCCTCTTATAGTAATCCACCATCCCCATACTCCTATCCTTATCTTCATCAACCATCACAATATCTCTACCTTAATACCACATCACAATTTTCCCATCTAAATCCAACACCCACTCCTTCCTATCATAATCCACTATCTGAATATTCCTTTTATCCTAATCCTCCACCCATATCCTACTACACAAATACATTACCCATGTCCTCTTATCCTAATCCACCATCTCAATCTTCCTATCCTAATCCTCCATCCATGTCATCCTATGCCAATCTACCATCCATGTCCTATGCCAATCCACCATCCATGTCCTCCTATGCTAATCCACCATCCCAATCTTCCCATCCTAATCCAACACCCACACCTTCTTATCATAATCCACCATCTCAATATTCCTACTATAATCAACCATCCCAATCTCCCCAACTTAATCCAACATCCACTTCCCCCTCCATTGCATTATATCTTAATCCTTCCTCCAATTCATCATACCGTAATCCTCCATCCAATCCTAACCCACCAGTCTCTAATCCTAATCCTCCATCATACCTTAACCCTCCATCCAATCCTAACACACCAGTCTCTAATCCTAATCCTCCATCATACCTAAATCCTCCATCCAATCTTAATCCACCAATTTCTACTCCCAATCCTCCATCTCCTCTTAGCTCTCCATCCAATCCTAACCCACTAGTCTCTAGTCTTAATCCTCCATCTCCTCTTAGTGCTTCATACAATCCCATCACCCCACATAATCCTATGCTCATTCCAGGTGTCATCCAAGGACTCATGACAATAGAGACATCCCCAAATCCACATCTTGATGTTGTGGAACTAGGCCCTAATGCTCTATCATGTTTGGTCACTAGTGATGAGACCCTCCTCCATTCTACACCTATCACTACCATTACCATTCCTAACACCGCAACCATTGAATCTGCCAAACCCATCGAGGCCACTGAATCCCCATATTCTACTCCTAGATCCACCCATTCCATTAGAGCCATACAGAACCAATCCACTCCTCATGTTCCTGGTATCACCACAGTCCAACCCCAAGACTTTCATGAATCCTCCATCCTTTCATCTCCCCCACTTGAGGATTCCCTCCAACACTCTTCCCTCATCATGCCTCCTGCCCAAGATGAGTCATTCCCAAAGCGTGATCCAAAGCATATCAACATATTCCCTCATCCAAATCAAGGTCCTACTATCCTATCTACCCCATCTCAAGATCACACTAGCTCATCCACTCCATCCCATGACCCCCTTTTCACTGAAGATCTAATCACTCCATCTCATGAACCCTTATCATCCACTACCACAAATCCAAATCCCAACATATCACCTAATCTCTCTCATAATCCCTTACCACTCATTCCCCCTAATCAAGATCCTTCCATCTCATGAACCTTCATCGTCGCCTACCCCTACTGTCCTGACACCACTTTTATAACACCTTGATAACATTACCCTCCTCCATGGTGGTCTTCTTGCAGAAGAGAAACAAATTCTATGCACCACCCATCCTCCTCCACCTACTAATGGACTCACATCATGCTTCCAAAAGAATAAGCATCCTACCATAGATCACATTCTCAAGAACATGAACTATCAAAGAAAATATTTAGGCCTTCATGAGCAAGGTATCTTAGAGCCCATCTAGGTTAAAGAACATCCAAGTGTATAAGGTCTTGGATATATCTCCCAAGACTCTCACTCCAAAAATGTTGGTACAACCTCCATACACCCTAAGTGAGCCTCTTCCAAAGGAATGAGAGGAACTTCCCATCACTCTACGAAACCATTCATTGCCATCTCCCCTCCTCCATCATATTATCTCAGAACAACTATCCATCTTCCTCCTTCATCCTCTAAGTCCATTTTGGGTCCTTATGTCCCTCCATCCACCATCGCTTCATCCTCCCTCTACTGCATCTATTGGGGGTCCTTACGTACCTCCATCCACCTTAATATATCCTCCATATACAACATCCATTTTGGGCCCTTATATTCCAAAATCACCTCCTCCATCTTATCCTCTTCCTCCTCTCATCCATCCATCCCCTATCCCTAGCACACATCATAAGAATCCTAAATGCATAATCCTTGATCAAGATCAACAAAGATACCCCTCCATGCATGTTTTTTCGCATCCTCCATCCACACATCATCGTCAAAAGCCTACCTCTATCACTCCATCCACGTCCTCTCCACATCATCCATCTCCCCATACCCATCCCATTGCTACTAAAATCACTTTGGATGCCAAATAAAAAATTTATATATCCAAACATCCAGATAAATCTAAATCACCTCATGTTCCCTTCAAAAGAAATGTTGAAGAAAAGAAAAATCAAATCCACAATCCAAATCAATCCAAATGGCCACAAAGGCCCACTAAAGAAAAAATCAAAACCATGTGGATTCCCAAGAAAAAAGATGCCATGCCTTCAAATCAAAAATCCCTAATGACATCCAAATTTGCTAATCCCAAAGCTAATCATTCACATCCTCCATCTCCTAAATCTATTTTGGGTCCCTATATCCCAAAATTCACTATCCCAACTCCTCCCTTATCCCCACACTCTCCACATACACAACAAAATGTGCCAATGTTGGTCTTGAACACCCATCACATATCCACTCCATCATTCCATCCATATCCTTTCTAGTATCCCACATATCTAACCCATCAAATCCCTTCAATCCATCCTCTTGCATAATCCATCCATTCTAATAAGGTTGTACCAACATTTAATAGTCGCTTTACCCATGGGCTATTTTTACCTCATATGAAACTTGGTTCTTGATTCCTTCATCTATCCCCTTATCACATGTCTTCTGAATCCACATATCCACATCTCTATCCTTATCCATCTCTATCCGCATTTCTGTCCAAAAAGTAAAAAACAACCAAAATCAAAAAATAAAATAAAATAATAGAGAAAATTATTCTTCCAATGGTGAAAACTTGGAAAACAAGTGACCTGGATAAGTACCATGATGAAAACCTGGAAAATAGGTGTCATGCGTAAATCCCCCATCCAGTCTACTTCCACAATTGGGGGCAACTTCCCCTTTCTTTATCCCCTACATCTACCTATCTTCCACCTCCTACCCATCATATCCCATTTGTATCTAGTCCCTCCATCTTCCTTGTGATCTTGATCAAGACAAGAACACATATATATGCTTTGGATACCTCTTGGCATACTTTCCCCTCATCCATATCCCATCATGTTCCTTATCCTCCCCATCTACATTCCTTACCCATGCCTCTTATCTGTACCCATTTACCTTCATCATCCATCCAATCATGCCAAAATCCATCTCCCTTCCTCATCAATATCTCCTATCCATGTCCATCTCAATCCCTTATCCACCCATCCTGCTATCCATCTTACCTCATCATGCACGACACATCTAGAATGGGGGCATCTCCTTATTTGCAACAAAATCCTTGGAGACATCGTCCATCCATACCTCCAAGTAATCCCTCCCATATTTCCAATCCTTATCTCTCCATCCTTCCCATCCTTATCTCCCCATCCATTTATCCATCCAGTAATCCATTCCATCCTCCCACATCCTTATCCCTCTATCCATCCATCCTCGCATCTTTCTATCTCCACATATTTATCAATCCATCTATTTACCTCTGTTTCTCCTTCCCTCTCATAATCCCTTGTCATTGGTATCTAGCTATAGGCTACCCCCATGCAATGCAATTCCATTCTATCTCACTATCATCACTCCTATGTATCACTCGTCATCACTTCTCTATCCATCATATCATCCTCCAAATTCATCTTCTAATAATATAAATAACTATCCCATCCCTAAGCTTCACATAATCCACATCCGGCATATCAACCATCCTATCTGCATGGCCTATCCTAGCTCATCATATTAACTCTGTCATCATTTATCCTTATCA
Organism: Sequoiadendron giganteum; assembly: GCA_007115665.2. Classification (NCBI taxonomy): domain Eukaryota; kingdom Viridiplantae; phylum Streptophyta; class Pinopsida; order Cupressales; family Cupressaceae; genus Sequoiadendron; species Sequoiadendron giganteum. The sequence continues at coordinate 441,127,684 of CM021103.1, read as the reverse complement.
TAGTCATCCCTTGTCCCTTGTCTATCGAAAAATGAGGGCTCTATGCTTTCACATAGGCAAGGATTGTCTTTGATCAACCCCCAAGCCCCTAGGTCTTTAGGGTCTTGTGTTATTGTTTTTATGTCTTGTCGTCTAGTCATTTGTTTGTCTTTTCATGTCATCAAGTATGTCCATATCCTAGCTAGTATTCACAAACAAAGGTCACTTGTATCATGAGGTTCAATCACTTTTTAGTATCCTGAGTCATGTTGATCTTTTAGCCTAGTCACCATCTCAACATGATGCATCCTTCCTAATAGACTACATCAATCCCATCCACCCTTTTGATCTCGTGAAAAATGATGTTTGAACTTTGATTGTTATCTTTTGATGCTTTTGGCATTTTTTTTATCATTTGAGCTTCCTATTATACCTTGTCGTGATTTCCATAATCTATCATATCATGGTGTGCTTTGACTGGTCAACATAGGGGTGTATCTTGATCTTTTTGTCTACTTTTGTCTTCTTGGTTGTCCCACATAGTACCCACCAAGATTCTTCTGGTCTTGTTTTACACTAGGGAATCCTTTGTGCTTGTGGTTATCCTAATACCTAGCCCGACCAAAGTCATCGTGACTTTGGGGTGTTGGGATAGCCTCCTTGTTTGTTGTGTTTGTGTATGCATTAGACACTAATCCACCTTAGTTTCACATACCATGGTACCTGGTGTCTTATGCTATATCAAACATTAGTGCTCCAAAAATGGAAAGTTTCATTAGGAATGCATTTCATTTTCTCTTCCATTGTATTGCATGTATCCTCTCATCCCTCCTCTTTCATCCTTCTCATCATTTCATCATATTTTTTATGTGCTTAGGATAATAACGATTTGTTATTATAATCATCTTTCCCTCCATCATCTTCATTCATTTTTACCATCTCATATCTCCATCCAATCCTAATCCATTCAATCTAGCACAAATCATCTAAACACATCATTGGTCTTGTTCCTAGCCCTGCTACAAGCCTTGATCTAATCATCATCATCAGTCCATCCTGGCTTGTAGTTTGACTGGGGAAACATCATATCTGTCATTGAATCCATTTGTGCATACCTTTATTTCTTTATCTTACCATCCTCTATTCCCTCCATCATTTTGCATTATCTTCCCCATCTACCTTTGAATCATCTCATCCATTTCGAGAGCACACTCATGTTCTCTTGAACCTGCATATCCTCTCGAGGGGGCATCCTCAATCCCTAATCTTCATCTTCACTCCCATCATCTTTCCTCTTAGTCACTTCTTTGAATGACTAGGTCATCTTTCCAAATCTAATCATCTTATTCATGGTGCTATCTTTTAATATTCTTTGAAATGATGCTACTTTGTAACATCTCAAAGAGGGGTAAAATGTAGACATCTAAATTTGACCACTCATATTTGGCCAAATTTACTCTTTTCGTCTAAATATCCTTTTATCCACATTAGTTAAATAATGTTACTATTATTTAATTAATACCCCTAAAATATTCTAAATCCATAAGGTATTTAGTTAAATAATTAAATACCTTACCCCTTTATCCCTTTCTTCCAAGGAATTGAATAAATAACCCACTTATTTAATTCCCTTTATGTCCCATCCACACTTAATCCTAATTCATCTCCTAATCCAATCATTAGGGATGTGACACATCCCTAATCCATGATTGGGATGTGTCACATCCTCCAACTTTTACAAGTTGGCTCCTAGTCACCATTAACACCTAACCCTCTTCTAATCCTTCATCATTAGTCTAATCGATCCTTTATTCAACTCTTCCCACATCCCAATGGAATTTTTAATTCCATTTATAATCCCACTTTCCTCTTCCCCATGTGATGAATCACATCAGTTAAATGGACAAGGACCTCCTTTAGGAGGACCTTGTCTTATCCATATGGTACTTCCAATCATGTGAATTTAAAATTCACATTTATTTCTCCAAAAACTTCTCCCATCCCCATGGTGACAAGAGAGGAATTTCTAAAACTCCACACTTGTCACCATCAGCCTCATATGAGGATAAGGACTTCCTTTTTGAGAAAATCCTCTCCTAATCCCAAGGTACTTACAAGTACCTCCGCCTCACATGTCCTATTCCACATCATCTGTCATCTTCACACCTCACATTCCACATGGAAAGATGCGAGGACTTGTGATTCTTCAACTTACCACAACCCTCCATCTTGTCCATGATGGCTAAATCATAGCCATCCATTCTTCTTTAAATTGGAAGACTTGGTCTCAAATTACGGAGGTTAGACAAGAGTTAGATCATTGTTGCATTCACTCTCTAGCATTCGAGCCATTAGCACACTTTAGCATTTGCAGCCATTTGAAACTTTTATTGCATTCACCTATCACTCTCATTTCAATATCCATTTCCATTATTGCAATCCTTATCATTTCCTACCTATTTTGCATCCATTATTGCATTCACTTGCCATCAAAGGAGCATACAATCAAGCATCATCAAAGGGCCAAACAACTTATCAATCCAAGCAAGGTATAACATTTCATTTCTTTGTTTTTTTTTTTTTGGATTAACTTATGCTAATATTGAGTGTTTTTTTGTGTTTTTCCTTTGGTATTTAATTTGGTTTTGGAGTTTAAAGTAGAAAATCACTTGCACATAGTTGTAAAATTGTCATATGCAAAAATGCAAAATTGCAAAATAGGGAATACCAATGGTCAAAGAATTTAAAATGCTATTTGTAGTCATTTGGTGAAGTCGAATTAAAGGTTACAATTTTTAAAAGGCCTCAAGAGGCTCGAGCAATGTTAGACAAGTTTGTATTGAAGATTAATCATCAATAGGACATGGTTACTCTGTAAATTTCTTGTATTTTCTGTTGTTGCAAGTTTGGTACAGCCTGTACGAACCTTTTTTTTCTATGATATGAATTGGAATTAGTAATAGGCTGAATCTAATTTCAAGTATAGTTGGTTTGGTGCAATATCATTGAGTCTAGTGGTTTCTAGAGCCCATTTTCAAGAATCTGCCTGTGTGAGTTCCTCTTTGATGGTTTGAAGTAACAAAAAGATGTTCTAGGCCATTCCACCAATAGTATTCTACTATAACTTTTTGGAATGGAATAATTATGCGTAGGGGGCATGTGTGCATGATTTCAGGAGTAGGGGTGGCCATTTTGGGGTTTGGGCATGATGCCTAGTTGTCAAAATTATGTGTTTTGAGTGAAATTTAGAGGTTAAGAGTAGGTAGTGATGGAAAACAATTGGGGAAACAATTTGTAAGATTTAATTAAGCAAGGGTAGACATATTTGAAGGTGTTGGAGGCCCATTGAAACATTGATGAAAGGTCTCGAGGTGATGTTTTCAATAAACCCCCTCGAAACTTGTCAAAAGTGAGGGTTTTGAGTTTTGGAGTGTTTCTTTGGAAGATGATTTTTTATTTAGTTCTTATGTACCATGTTCATGATTTTCCAATGGTTTTTTGTGTCTAGAAGGAATATTAAAGGGTAGTTTCTTTGTAAATGTGGTCTAATTGGCCTATTGGAACAATGTAGAAGCATTTGGTTGAGGGATTTGGTCTGAAACAACCTATTTCCCCTTTGAGATATGTTTAAGAAGAAATTAATAAGTATCTAAAAAGTTCCTTCTCTTGTGGAGAGATGGCCTTCTCTAAAATATATCCATGAAAAACCACTTTTGGAGTGCTATAAGGAACCTAGCATGAAATTATGAAAATTTGATGAAATGGAATTGTAAAGGATGAATTGTTGATTGAACCTAATCAAATTGGATTTGTTGAGAGTTTTCCACCTTGATCTACATCACTTTGGCATGTGTATCAACATAAAACTATGATATTTTTTGAATTTCAATATGTAATGATAATCCAATATGAAATATGTAGTGTGAGACAATGGCATTTGTGTATTTAAAATTTAAAGTTAAAATGCTAAACTTTACCATTATTCTTTCCTTCAAATTTTTTTAAACTATATAATATACCCATAATATAACTAAGAAATATATGATATAATTTAACCATTATTCTTTTTTTTTTATTGTGAACTATATAATATAATGATTATCGTTTATGCTATTCTACATTGATATTAACCATTTCTCAAGATTAAATTTTTAAATAGTTTAAACATGCACATGAGGAACAAATTATTTTGATTCTCAACTTCTATATATCAAATAATCCAATAATCAAGTGTATGTTCATATACAAAAATGGCCTCAATGCCAACTCAAACAAAGTTTTACAAAATGTGGCATATGACATCTTGATATCTATTCAAAATATACATGCAAAACTATCTATCTCATCCTAAAATACTGGTGGATCATCAAAATGGAACATCTTTGAACCACTCTTTGGCTCTAAAGGTATTTGCATAAGAAAAATTCAAACCACAATTGAGATTAGTTATATTATATAATATAAAATTGAATAATTAACATCAATATCAATATACATTGAACTATAATTGAACTCTTAAATTGATATCTTGATTACCTCATATCTACATCTCTTCAAACCATCAGGAGTCCTAGAATATGCCCCTCTCAAAGAACCAATCAAACCAAATTTTGCAATATCAATCTATATATGTGAAAAAAAACATAAAATTGATACAAGTTAGCATACAATTGTTGGTAATAGGAACATATTTACCAAACACAATAAAATATACACATACCTCTTTAGGCATCTCTTTTTCTTTATCTCCTTCAGGTGTTTCAACACCTCCTGCTTGAGGTGTTTCAAAACCTATTCCTTGAGGTGTTCCAATACCTACTCCTTCAGGTGTTGTGACACTTGTCAACAAGGATGTGTAGCTCATAACCACCTGTACATAAAAATGACAAGTATATGAAACTACCAATATATGTTGATGTATGTATAATTACTTTAAGATCTTAAAAATATTAATTCAATCAAATTTGAGTTTAATTACCTTTCCCTTATCTACCATTGTGCCTCTAGAGTCTGGACAGCGCTACACCTGGCTCGCACTAGGTGATTCCTACAAGAGGAAAATAAGATAAAAATATAATTTAATATATAATTTCATTAATGAAAATTCAAATTACAAACAAGTATATAATAAAAAAATGCAAACAATTGAGTGCGAAAATATATACTGTGTGCATGTCAAGGCCAAATGAAATGGCCATGAGGGTGTTATCAATAACCTGCAAAACCTCCTCCTCAAACATCAACTATTCAATAGACCATGTAAATAAATATCAATACTTGATACTATCTCTTATTAATATTCATTTAAAAATAAATGAAAGTTATAAAATTACAACTTAAATCTTACCTATGTAACTATTCCAACATCCCCCTCTCTAGCACAAGAGGACTTTGTAGTGTGTGCTCCAATCCCCTATGTTTGATCTCCTATATCATCCACATCATGGAGGTCAAAATTAGATGTGTCGAAGGGATACTCAATGGGTTGTACAAGAGGACCCAAGCATATTTGGTGGCACATATATGTGGACTCGAGGAGGATGATGCAGTACCACTCGATCCATTGCCAACATCAACAACATGTGGCTGAGCTATTGTAGCAGTATGGGAAACCAAAAGGTCACTCAAAGAGTGAATAGCCATAATAGTATTTGTGGCTACATCCTCGATAATATTTGGATGATGTACTAGAGGTGGCCGAGGAAGGGGAGGAGGTGGAACATATGGGCCCTGGATTACTCTAACTACCACTGGTCTATCTTGGGGCATACCTCCACCAACACCCTGGAAGGGTTTAATGTCAAAATAATTGACATGTTTCCCTAACACAAACTCCATATAATTTTTTAATGAAGTAAAATGGTACATTAATATTGTTGTTGGGTGATTTATCAAATACCATCCACCAACGATCCCAAAAGTTGTCAACAATGTCCTTATCCATGCACCATTTTATAGAAATTTTTGGTGTATTAACATTAACTGGAAAATTGGTGTGGGGGTTAAGAAATAAAGATGCTATTTGGGCTTTTTTTATTTCGAGATCTTTCACCTCTTTGTAAGAAAATCCATTGGAGTAATATTCCCTCATGGTTTCTCACTACAAAAGAATGGAATTATGTTCAGTGGAGAGGGTTTCTATATTTTTAATTATTTATTTCAATGTGTTTGTCATTTGGGATAATTGAGGGATTGTATTATAATCATAACAAATGCCCCTCAATTGCTCCAATTTTTCACCAATTAACTATTCAATTGATGGGCACGTAGGTGGTGGAGAGTTTGGTATTTGTGGGTTTTGATTCTTAGCCATAATACCTGATTGAAGTTGAAAAATAATTAATCTAATTGAAATTACATAATATAAATGAAATTATTGTAAAAAACCCTAGTTTTTAATACAAATCCATTAAAAACTAGTTAAAACTATACAAAACTAATACAAAAATTGATTAAAAAAAAAAAACCAAAAACTTACCTTATAAATCGGATATCAGAAAAAATCCAATATTGGATACATCCTTGTCATCGTTGTCTGAGCCATTGTGGTTTAAAATGGTCGTTGCCAATTTTTTAAATGGGCTATATAACCTGATGCAAATCGGATATCCGATTTGTATTACATTGGGTTGGGAATTGCTATGGAGCAATGTATTCACACCCAACCCAAAAAAAATTCAACTCAATATTTTTGCATTTTTAGGTGAATGCAAAACACTAATTTTTTCATATCGCCAATTTTTAGCCCATCATGATCCTACACATATCCTATACAACATCGATTCTCAACACCTTACTACCTACAATCTAATGGACAAGCAAAATCAAATAATAAAACACTAGAACAAATTCTAAAAAAGACAGTAAACAAACATAATAAAGATTGGCATACACAATCAACATACACATTATGGGCTTATCATACTAGTATTAGAACGTCAACAAGAAACACACCTTATAACCTTGTTTATGATGTTGAGGAAATTATGCCCCTGGAATTAGAGATTCCCTCTTTGAGGATTTCTCTTCAAGGTTTGATTGATGATAATACTTATCAAGAACAATGATTACACCAACTTGAAATACTTGATGAAAGGTGCATCAATGCCCTCGAACATCTTCAAGCTTATCATAAGAAAATGAAATGAAGTTATAATGATCATGTCATCCCTTGTTCATTTAATAAGGGTGATTTGGTGCTATATGAAAATCAACAAAATGTCAATGCCAACCCGACAAAAAAAAGGAAATTTTAACCCTAACTTGTTAGGACCCTATATAGTTCAAGAAAGATATGGGTCTGGATCATACATAATATCCTATATGGATGGCACACCTCTTTGTGAACCCATTAATGTTGCACATTTGTGTTAGTATTACATCTAGCCTTCACTAAATAGTGTGAATGTTAAAGTAGTGTTGTTAGAGTCACTACAACAAATCCTTGTGATTAGCTCCCTTTTTTGCTCTATTTTTTGCTTCCACCCACTATTTTAATGTATTTTTCTCTATTTTATTGAAAAAGTCACTGCTATTTATCGGGCTGGTGCCATTTTTGGCATTTTTTGTGCCGATCAGGATAAGTAGGCACTAAATCAGGCGCTACTTAGTGCCAAATTTAGCACCGGATTTAGCATTGAATTTAATGCCTACTTTAGCACCATATTTAGTGTCAAGTTTAGAGCCAAGTCAACAACATCATCCAAGTTGTCAACCAAGTCTGCATATACCCCGCACTACTACTCAACATGTTGAAGACTTCCATGGTATGGTGGTAAGCACACTACTGCTCGACTACTAGAAGGCTTCTAGGGGGTGGCGGTATACCGTGCTACCACTAGACAGTCAAAAGCCTCTCACGGTATGGCAGTATACACCGCACTACCGCTGGGTAGTATGAAATATCCCATGGTATGGTGGTATGGATTTAGTGCTGGATTTAGCACCAAATTTTGGGCTGGATTGAGCACCAGATTTAGCACCGAGTTTAGCACCTATTTTAGTGCCAGATTTAGCATTGGGTTTAGAGCCATGTGAGCAGCGTCCTCTACTATTCAACGTACACCTTAGCTATCAACCAAGTCCATGTATACCCCGCACTACCACTCGATAGGTTGAAGACTCCCATGGTATGGTGGTAATCGCATTACCGCTCGACTACTAGATGGCTTCCACGGGGTGGTGGTATATCACGCTACTACCAAACAGTCAGAAGCCTCTCATGGTGTGGTGATATACACCACACTACCACTAGGCATTAAGAAATCTCTCATGGTATGGTGGTGTAACTATGGATTTTTCCTGCAAGATTAGATGTTAGCAACACACATGCATATTATAGAAAATCCATAATAAAATAATGAAGTGCAAAGGAAATGAAAAGAAAACACAAATGGAAAAAGCTCACCAAGTGTCTTCAATCTCCATGGATGACCTCCAATATACCTTCTAGCTTTTTGAAATGTGAAGTGCCCTCAGATTTTGTTGAGCAACTCTATGTTATGGACTGCTCCTAAGAAAAGTGTTGAAGGATTTAATTACTTATGCAAGAGAAAATCAATCCTACATGCAAAACTAAGTGACTAAATGACAAAGGCTAAATAATGCTCAACTCAAGAGAGTGCAAAATACTTTTCAAGATACTAAGAGATTCAAGATTATTCAAGATGTCGAAATGAGGACAAAATTGGCATTTTATAGAAAATACAATTTTGGATGGATGGATGAGATTGAAGATTGAGAAATGCCCTAAAATCAATGGTCAAGATTCAAAATGGAAACTCTCAATTAGGGTTCGGGTAAGATTTCAAAATAAGTGGACAAGATTTAATTTAAGAAATTAAATCAAGGATGGAGAAAAGATGTGACAGTGAGATGAAAATTAGTAAAATCAAGAAGATCAAGTTTGAATAAGAAGATAAGATTTAGAAAATCAATAATTTTAGCAATTACTTGATTTATAGAAGAATATTACCATTTTGAATTAAAATTAATTTAAAATATGGATTTAGTGTGATAGTAAATAATTGATTTGGAGATTATTTACTAAAACAAGTGGCAGTTAACCATGTGAGGCCATTTTAAATAAATTATTTTATTTAAAATCAGGGAAATGTCAAATAAGGCAATTAAATAATTAAAATAATTATTTAATTTAGAGAAGGTGATTGATTAATTAAATATATTAATAAATCTATTTAATTATAAGAAGACTTGAGAATTAGTGACATTAAATAAATAAATAAAATATATTTATTTAATAATCAGAAGGGCGTAAATGACAAAGATTAATTAAATAAATTGAGAACTTTATTTAATTACACGAAGACATTAGATAATTAGTGACACATTAAATCAATAAATAAAATCTATTTATTTAATAATCATGAAGAATAAAAGGACATGAATTGATTAAATAATTATGAATTATTTAATTAAGAGTCAAAGGTGGACAAAAGACATAATTAAAATGTCATAATTATGCTAAGACGAAAGTGGTAAAATAGAGCTTGCAGGGCTAGGTCATTTTTATGTGTCTATAGGTAGTATATCATGTTACCACACCTCTCTCAAAATCATCCAGTGGTACAGAGGTAAAAGCATGAACTTAACACATTATCTATTTATATGTTGAATATTAATCATTATTTAGAATTTATTTTTCACAATAATATATGAATGGTTTGGAAGAAATGCAAGAGGCAAATCTATTTTAATTAAAAATAGTCTTAGGGTGCAAGGAATCTAATTTAATATCACAATCACAATCACACATTTTTTTAAAATTATAATAATTAAAATCATAATTTAATGATTAAATTATATATTTAATTCAATTTCATTTTAGTTTTATTTAAATAAATATTTTTTTATATATATTTTAAAATTAAAATTAATAATTGTTAAAGATATTTTTCATATTTTTTAGTTTCTATAAAATAACATCAATAGTTTTTAATTATTAATTGAACATACAAATTAATAAATTTAATAGATAATAGTATTTTTTAATTATAAAATATATGTATTTTATTTTCTAGATTTGTTTGAATATTTGATTAAACATATTTGAGTTTTTTCACATCAATATTTTTTTTTCCATGATGAGTTAGAACAAAATACCCAAGCAATAATTTTCAATTCTCATTTTCACTTGGTTTTTACAAGCTCCCTTGCCCTTCACATGTCACCATCATTAGAGTTTGAAACCTCGAGTTTTCTAAAGGAGTCTCTGTCAATTTTTTCACTGCTTTTGAGAGTTTTCTTCATAGAAATTTCTGTTGAGGCTAAATCAAGTAAAGCTTTCATGGTTCATCATTTGTTTCCACTTATCTGAATGTGTTTTCAAAGTCATTCCTTCATGGATTCTCATGCATTTTTCTCTTTCTTTACTTTTTCAATGCCTTGCTTTGTCTTGAGGTTGACATCAAAACACCTTTGGAGCTCACATTTCTTTGAACAACAAGAAGTTGAGTAAGTTTCTATGCGCCATTTCTCTATATCTTACCTTTGTTTTCTATCAAAACAAGATCGATTTGGACTCAATAGATACAAATGAATGGGTGTTTTGTTTCAACCATGCATCCTTATTTTGAAACCCTTCTATCTTGGCTTGGCTTCTCTAGACTTAGCTCACTAGAAAAATAAATGAAAAAAATCATACTCTCCATATTTGGTTTGATCAAACAATTAAATATTTTTTTATTTCTGCATTTTTTCTCTTCCCTGGTGATATCTTGGTCGTGGCCTCTCTAGAATATTTTTTTCTATTTCCAAAAAGAACAGAGTGTAAAATTTTCTTTATTATATTTTTGAGCCCCCTTCATGGCTCCAGGATTATGGTTGTGGGCTCTATTTAATAGCATTTTGGGTTTGTCTTTGATCTGGGATTTTTTGAAAACCCGTGAATCATTTTACTTGGCAACTTTGGAAGAAAAGAATTATGTATTTGGCCACCGTGATGAACTAGGGTTTGAGCATTCTCCATGCATTTTTTAGTTGATTCCTTCATGTTTGAGTTTGAAATCCTCCTACAACTAGATGGTAAGTTGCTTCTTGAGTATTTTGTAGCATTTTCACTCCATTTTCGAAGGGTTTCGAGGCTTCTTGGCCGCGACCTCTCTAATTCTTCTGATGCATTCTTCTCCTCATTTCTTATGTGGAAGATTTTCTTGCTCTTGGCTGCCATGATTGAGTTTTTTGAAGCTTCCCATGGTGAAAAATAACTTGCATATTCAATGAAAACAAATAAACTTGAGATCAAGTAAGCTCTATGCCGATGTATACCTTGATTTTCTCTTTTGTTTTCTATGAATCAAAGATCATTTTGAGCTCTCTCCATTCAGCACAATGGTGACAATTCTCTATTTTTCTATGTTTTCATGCTTCATTCTTGTATGCTTGATCTTTGGTCTTTCTGTAAGAAAAATGAAAAACCCTCTATGGAAATTGTATTTTCTTCAGAAGATAGTATTTTATGTACAACAATGGAAGAAATAACTTTTATCATGGTTGCGGCCATTCTTGCATTTAGTTTTCATTTCCATAAGAATTTTCTTTAAATGAAATATGATAGTGCTCCTTCATTTCTAGGTTTTTTTTTCTATTTTTGAGGGTTTGTTTCACATAGGCCAAGGCTCTATATTTCCTTTCTTGGAGAAAATAAATACTTAAATCTTCATCTTCTTTGTCATCTGTTGATTTAAATCATAGCATCATTATGCATGACTGATATAGGCTTTCATGAACCTTTTGAGTTACATACACTTGTTACATACTTTAATCTTATGTAGCCTTTAACAGTGGAAATGACACTACATTACCTTATATTGATGATAGCTTGTCTTTGAATCAACAGAGTTCTTGTCATGTCCATAGTCTCTTTCCAACATCATTACTGTCAAATTTTACATCACTTTATGCTTCATGTAGTTCTATCACTTTGCAATACTTCACATGTATCTTTTCACACTATTACTAGCAAGATGAGTTGCTTTACCAAGTCTGCCCTTGACATGACTACCAAGAAATCCTTCTCAAAGGCTTCCCTTCATGACTGTCCTACATTCATTTGTAGAATCATTGGTATCTCCTCAAACCATCATGATTTGGTTGTTTATCAGACTGTGCACTATAGTTGTTTGTGAATACTCATTGTATCAGTAGCAAGATGATTACCAATGCATGTTAGTTACTCATCTGCATCAATGTGCTTTCCTTCTCATGCATTTCTCTTTGGGAAAACATACTGACATGATGGCTTTGACCTTGCATTCAATTGTTCACCTTGTGTTGCTCCATGTAACTCATGATAGATCTTGATAGCCTGTAAGACCTCATTGAGTAACTCGACCATAATGATTATCCATAATTGAACATGATGCATCTTTTCTTCAATGTTCATATTATCATAGAAATCATTTGTTTCTTGGGAAGAGACAAACTATTTCATTTTTGAATAATTGTTGTCCTTGTTCTTGTTCCCTTCTTTACAGGCTCCTTGAAAATGTTCACAATGAAATACAACTCATATCATTATTAAAATGGAATTTGGATGCAGCTTAAGAAGATTGAAAGACATATCCAGTAGAGTAATATTTCCAAGCAGCCTATTATTTGATTCATTATGAAAGATGCAGAGTAAATTTATTGATAATTCACACCATTTGGTTGCATCTTTTGAATCTGATAATGAAATTTGATCAACTGGTATGATTCCATATTGATTTAATGTATCAAGAATAGGCTTATCATTGATTTGATCAAGTTGCTCAATTTTCTATCCCTCCTAAAACACGAGGGAAACATGTTGGGCTCAACCCTCGTGGGAGCCACATTTTACTCCACATGCTATAATCAACTGAAACAAAACAGTAACAAAGTTTTATCCTATATCTACACAAAAAGAAAACATTTTAGATAAATAGAGCATATGATATATGTGTTTGATAACTCTTTTTTTTTCTTGGAAATCTATGATATGCTAGCTAAATTAATGTTTATAAGGATCAGATTATATGTTTACAAATGTTTTCCTATGTACTGATTGATGATCCTTCATTACTCTATCTAACTTCTTCTCACAAATATAGGGAAACTTGGAGTAGCAAGGGCAAGTGAAAACTCGAGGCTGGATGTGTAGGAGGACTAAGGCTGATGCAAGGAAAATCAACCAGGATCGTTCATTCAGAATGACGGGTCCCCCTTCTTTACATATGCATTTCCTTTTATCTGTAAATGTATAATTTTTTCTTTATATGCATAAAAATAGCCAGTTCCTCGGCTTGTGAGGGACACTATACACTTATGGTTATCAATAAAGACTACCTTTGTAATAAATGTTGACTCTCTTTTCTATAATATGCAATTTTCTTAATCAAATAATACAATTTTTTGATACTCTCCTTTATGAACATGGATGAAACTTAGCATAAAATGATATGTACCTCTTATTGTTTAAATGCAAATGCAATCATAAGTCTACCTGATCTAGTTGGAAGAAAAATCAGGTAACAATAATTATCTTTTTATTTAATCATATGAGTTAAATAATTAAATTACTTACTCTATAATCATATGAGTTATTTAAGAGGCGTGATATATTTAACTAATTAAATTGAAATAGAACATATTATTTAATTTACTTACTCTATAATCATATGGGTTATTTAAGACGCATGATATATTTACCTAATTAAATTGAAAGTAAACATATTAAATTAATAAATGGAAGCAAAAAAGAAGCATTTTTAGAAGAAAAATAGGAAGCAACAATGGAAGCCAAACTAGAAGCAACCTTGGAAGCAAAACTTGGCATTATCTAGGAAGCAAAACAAAATAAATTAACTGGAAGCAAAAGTGGAAGCAAAAATGGAAGCAAAATTGGAAGCAAAACTAGAAGCAAACCTTGAAGCAAAACTAGAAGCAAAACTATAAGAAAACTTGGAAGCAACACAAGAAGAAAAACCAGAAGCAAAATCAGAAGCCAAACTAGAAGCAGCAAAATCCGACACTAAATCCGATGCTAAATCTGGTTCTAAATCCAACGCTAAATCTGGCACTGAAGTGAGCATGCCATTTTGTGCCAATTTTTGTGCCAACAAAAGTGTCCAATTCATGAACTCAAATGCACTAAAATCTGGCACCATTTTAGGTGCTAATTTCATGTTTTGTTGTAGTCAGTTAATGGATAGTATGTCATTATCTCTCGCACTTTCTTCGTTGCTGACACATGGTTCTCTGTGTCTTGAATTCTAGGGTAGTGGGTCTAGTGTGGAATTGGATTCATACTTTGGTTATCATGCTATTCAAACCCCTATGGTGTATGTTGTGTTATGTTAAATCCTTATGGTTAAATCATAAGTGCATTTAATTTTGCATAACATATTGCATCATATAAGAAATTTTAACAAGAAAAAGACATGTTAGATCATCGAGACATTTATTGAATATTCTAATATAGATTATTTAATAAATCACATAGCCATCTAACACATAAACATAAAATTTATACATGCTCATATATAGATGTCAAAAAGTATTAATACATCTCATCAATAGTACAATGTCACTATTGCCTATGATTGCTAGATTCATCTAGATGTGGTGTCCGCACCTATCGAGAGAAGTTGGTGTGTGGCCTGGATATGATCATGTTGTCCATCTATTGCATAGTCCATAGTGACCCATGTAGCTCACCCTCTTGTATCAATGCCTCTACTCGCTCTTACTCGATGTGGTCTCTATCAAAATGGATCCTCACAACTTCTCTCTGAAGTTGCTCAACTTTTGACTATAAGACAACCTCTTTTTTGAATCTTCAAGCTGCTCAGCCTCCTCTAACTCCACTACCAGTGTTGATACCTAACCCTCAATGTGCTTAGTTCATTGAGATACGCCAACATATGCTCCCCTTAGCCTCACATATAAGGCTCAAATAGGTCCATGCACTCTACTACAAATGTTGGGGGAATGAAATATGTGATTGTAGCCTCATTTTTTAGAAGGGGTGGCACTATCATTGTAAATGCATGGAGGAATAGATCCTCAGACTCTATCACAGGTCCTACAAGATAGAAATCATAAGAATAATTAGTATCCATCATCATAATATATCCATATATGAGCATGATATCTATAAAAGCATAAATCATAATAATAATAAAAAGATCATCACTTGGGTCTGTAGCATGATTCATAGGAATCTAAAATTCCTCACTACTCTCTCTATGCTCTTGGAAATTGGCACACATAGATTGTGACCTAGTAACCTGTGTGGGAACTATATCTCTCCACTCGCGGCTAGGAAGACTAGCCTCACCGTTGTCACTATCCTTGCTCATAATTTGGCTTTGCTCATTCTCTATCCCCTCATCATCCTCCTCATCTCCCTCTCATTCGTAATCACTATCCTCCTCCATCTCCTCCTCATCCTCATCTGGAAATAGATCCATTGGATCTACCCTCCTCCTTGACTCCTTGTCCTCCTCCCCTGAGTCTAGTATAGGCCCTGCAAATCCCATAGGATAATCCATAGGAAAGATGGACCTTTGTCATATCACCTTCCACCACTCATCATACTCTTATGTCATGCCAACATGATTTATGTCAAAGACTAGGGGCATGTTTTTTTCCTCCTCCTCTACATCGCTCATGATGACATCATCTGCTATTAGTCATTTAATATCTCCAAGTCTACAAGCACTCCGTACTGACTATTTGTATGAAACTCATACCCATGGTAGCCTCTATACCTATCCAAACTACCTCATGATGTGATTGTAGTAGAAAGGTCTCACTAAGTGATCAAGTCATCCCAGTAGTAGCCTATCTCTCGACTCCATGAGGTAGGGTCTCCATACAATATCCTCCTCACTTAGTCTATCAAACCTCATCCTCCAGAATAGCACATCATTGTGTTGCCATGCCTGTCTCAGAGGATAGCTGAAAACCCATGGATATTGCATTGTTGTGGCAATAAGAAATCTTGTAGGTTGGGTACAAGTGATATGCTCAAGTTCCCATGTCTATAATAGGGTATAGTGTAGCATGCTATGCATCTCCCCATAGGCAAATTGACCCAAGTCATAGTATAAATGTGCTAGTATGCTTTGACCCTAAGCATAGACCACCTGGTAGTGCTCCATGTCTCTAATCATGTGTACTAATACCCCCTCCAAATGTCCTCCATGGCCATTGGAGACTAGTGGTAGCGCTATTATGAAGATCATGATGCATCTCACTAGTGGTGAGTGTGCATGCAGTAGCCAAGAAAGCTTGATGCACATTCCCACAATCCTGCGGTGACCTGGTTTTCCTAGGCAGTACTCGGTTTCTTCCCGTATATCCTTGAAAATCCTACCTTATGCTAGAAATACCCTCTCTCCTCATATGGGCACCCACAGTATACGATGCATATCCTTTAGTGTGACCATCATCTACCCTATTGGCAAGTGGAAGGCATAAGTGTCTATGTACCATCTCTCCGATAACACCATCAACATGGCATCATGATATTGCATGGCCCCTATGAGATAGGCCCAATAAAGACCCATCTCCTGGAGGATTTGCATGTCCTCGTCGAGTAGCTAATCGACAAGCTCTTGAAGTCAGGTGAACATTCAGCTACCCAGATGTTGACATGACTAGGGTGCAGCCTCCCATAAAAACAAAAATAAAATGTTAGCTAAACCATCTTAAAATACTGAATTTATGATTTAATGTTCAAAAAGTGTGCTAAAGTTTCTCTAGGATATCTTAATTAAGGATTCTAGACACTTTATTCCTTAACTAGGACATTTTGTAACAAAGTGGGACACTTTGAGACAATCTAAAAAAACTGAAAGTAAAACCTTCCCTTCCCTATAATTCTCTTTAAAAACTTCATAAAACCATTAAAAATTGATTAAATTGAAGTAAAAAGAAGGAAAAATCTGCTCATAACATGTTGTAGCTCACCCCATGTGATCTCCTCCCATATAATCTCAATATGTGGATGGGTGGATGGATGTTTTCTTGGCATGGTGGCTCACTCTACTCCTTGCTTACTCTGCAAAAGGTAAAAATATGAAATGAATGTGACTTACTCTTCCTTTCACCTTTTATATATGCACTTTTAGGTTATTTTTGTTAAAACAAAAAAGTATTTCTTCAATCGAATTCACATATTTTGAGCTAGCGAACTCCATTTTCGACACTATTTATTGCGTTGGAATCGTAGTTCCACTCCTATTCTCATCAAATGTATATCATTATGTGGCATGGTACTTGGAAATTAGCTATGATGGACTCATCCAGTTCGATGTGGTGGATCTACTACCTTAATTCCACCTTCGTAAAGCAAGCAGAATCAAGGAGGGGCATACATCTACCCTCGAGTGTAATTTTCTAGGTGATAAGAGGATTATATTTGAACTTCTAATGAATATCTGATGCAGAATATGGGTCCTGACATTGTGGTTTTGTAGGTAACTATAGTGAGGGATCCATTCTCCCTAATGAATCCATATGAGTATCCTTTTATAAAGTTACTTATTGAAGTACTTTAGATTGCATATGCATGTAGTGTCATATGCGTGCTAAGGTGGGCGCTAAATTTAGTGTAGTAAAATGCATACCTTGGAATTTTCACACTTAATCTAGACCTATTTTAGCATCCCTTGCATTAATTCCCCTTTATGTCACTTATTATGGACCCTTAAGACCCCTTTTTGTTCATCTTGAGGCCTATTTTTACACTTAAACTCAACCAAAACCCTTAAACAATCATCAATCTTGGCAACCCACCTTTTGAACTACCAATTTGAGCCTTGTGGGACCAAGACACTACCTAGAGCATCTTAGTCCTGAGGGCTTTGTTTTTGGAAATTGAAAGCGAAAAATGAAAATATTTGAATTAATTTGACCTTTTGTCAACCTTTGAGATCAAATTTTTGGGGTATTAGGTAGAAATTCCTATAAAAGTAAGATTCCCCTCTCATTTTCACCTAAGTAAGAAATAAGTAGCTAGGTAAGTGAGAAGCAAGCAAGTTGAAGGTAGTTTCAGAGTATTGAAGCAGCCTTCAATTATGTTTTTGTAGGTTTTTCAAGTCTTTCCAAGTCAAGATCTAGCATTAGAAAAGATTAGTAATGGATGCCTATTGTGGATCATGAGAGATTCTAGGATGGAGATGCAACTAGCCATTTATCCAAGCCTAAGTAATTGTTTCTTGATTGATTCCATCTTCCATTATTGCTCTATTTTCTTCCTAATGAGGGTATACTTCATGTTTATGACTTCTTAGGGTGATTAGAGATATCCTTCATAAGTCATTTCCATTTGCATCTAAGGAATCTTATTCTAACATATTTGAATAGGGTTTCTTCATATCATAGCTTGCATAATCTTAGACACACATAAGATTAGGGCACACACATTTCCATTTTTAGATTCATTTTTTCTTCTTCAAGGTTTAATTACCAAACAAGGGGTTTTACCAAGGCAAACCCTCATAAAAAATCAATCCAAATTCCTTTGTTTTGCAAGATTTTTTGCAAATTCAGATCCAAGAGCTTGGTGATAAAAGAAGTTTAGATCTCAGGTTTCAGGATCACACTTAGAAATTCTATAAATTCAGATCAAGACTAAGATGAGAGTAAAGGAATCTTAGTCCTCTAGGTGGAATCTTTCAGTGATTTTTCAATAATTTGTTCCATTATCTGAAGATTCTATATCTGCCTCAAAAAAACAATAGTGGGACTAAGACGGGAGTAAAGGCATCTTAGTCCTCCAAGGCATATTTTGGCAATCTATTTGCATTTCTAGAATTCTTTTGGCATCTCCAGGTTTCCCAGGTACACATACCCTAACTTGGAGTTGTTCATTTTTAGTATTAATAATCTTCATTTTATTCCACTAGTAGAATTTAGCAAATAAATGACTACGTGACTAAAAATTTTAGTCACATGGCTAGTACTAGTAGAATTTGGCAAATAAATGACTAATTTGATCATCATAAGTGACTAATTTGGTCATCGGGTAAAATCACAACTAAATGACTAAATAAATGACTAATATCACATAAATAAAAATGACTAAATAAATGACTATTACTCATCCATTCTTTTTTCTTTCAAGTTTGATCATAATCCATAGAGCTCAAGCCCGCCTCATGGGACCCCTACCTAAGTGGGCCATTTGGCCTCCTAGGTTGCTTGATGCACGAAAAATACCTATTGCGTGTAAGGAATTGCCTCTCGGTGCAGTCTTAAGGCCTTCACATATTTTATAAAAAAATTAACATTTACATTCTTTAACTTTTATTACTCATTATTTTAATGAATCATTAATGTTTCTAACTATGATTTGAATCCAATTTTATTTTCATGTTGTGTTAGCATGTCAAATGTATCAAAGAGAAAATGTGGTCAATTTCACTAATAAAATATGATTTAAACAATCCAATTGCATTTTGAGGGCTATCTTGCAAACACTTTCATTTCAAAAGGTCAAGTAGTTATTTCTAGAAGCAATTAGATTCAATTTACATGGATTGTAGAAACGTAATGTCTATAAAAGTAATTATTTCTAGAAGAAGTGCCTTAAAAACGTAAGGTCAAGCGGTTATTTATAGAAGCAACTAGATTCAATTTACATGCATTGTAGAAACGTACTGGTTGAGTTTATTGAAAATTAAGATTTTTCCCTTAAAGAACATTTTTCTCTAAAAATGAAGATTTTTCCCTAAAATTGAACATTTTTCCCTAAAAAATGAATATTTTAGCCTAAAAATGTAGATTTTTCCTCAATGATGACTCTAATAGTTATGGTCTCTCCACAACCTTGAGAGATGCCTACCCAACCACCCACTCTATATAATAATATATTAATTATTAATTATAATAATTTAATATTTATATTTAATAATTTTTATTATAGTATACAATATATAATAGTAATATAAAATATATATACTATTAAATATAATAATAAATATAATTATATTATATATAATTTAATCTGTATTATTATTATATTAAATATATATAATATATAAATTATATTTTATATTATATAAAAAAATAAAAATTATTAACTCTAATAATTTTATGTATGTATTTAACATGCCAAAATGTGCTCATTATTAGTTCCCACTGAGAATGATAGTGGAGGCTATAAACTTTAAACAATGATTAATCTGTCTTGATTCAACCAATCGAATCAATGCAATTTATTTCCACAGATTTATTTTGCACTAAGTTTATAGACAAGTTGCAAACTATTTAACAAAAAATTTCATGGAGAGTGCTTTGGCTGCTTGTGATTGGAGCTAGAGATGGAGGGTAGGTGTAGTCACATCTACCCAAGCAAGAGAGAAAACAATTTTGCAAGGATGCTCCTGTACATTGTCACATGGGTTGAACAGTTGACAATTAGGGTAGGATACGTGGTTAGGAATTTGTAAAGTAGTTCAGGTGTGTTGTCTATCCTTCCATATTTTTCAAACATGCATGCATCCACTTAGGGACATATGGCTTTAACTCCCCTCTTCAACTAGCTTTCTATCTATCTCCCTTGCTTCGGTTGTTTCTTGTTCCATTCTATTGTAGGCTGGTTGGGAGAATATCATGGAAACAAAAGTAAACGAGGTCAGTATTTGTTCATATCATGTTGTATACTCCAGGGTTACATCTCCTGCAATGGGGACTACATGATAGGAAGTTTTCAAAATAATCAATTATATTATCCTTCCATTCAATTATATCTTCTCTCTGTTTTTTGTGCAATACGATTTTTATTTGTAGTTAATGTTTGCATATATGTGAGAAACTTTATCATTCCTTCCAAGGTTAAGGTTTAAGAAATATTTCATAGATGAAATTTGAAACCAAAGAAACTCATTGTATATGTCCTTTGTGCTTGCATTTTAATTCATAATCTCTTAGCCTTTGGTACTATTCCCTGATCAATTCCACGTTGATGCAATTATTGCTTCCTTGAACAAAAATGTTTTGTAGTATTTTCTCATTGCAATGGCCTCAGTTTTGCAAGACTAAACATAGGGTATACCCACTATGCATGTCATCCCTATCTGCATGTTTAGAGAAACCTTGCATTGTTATAGGCATTGGAATCATTGGAAATAAATTTCCTTCTAAAAGAGACCCATTGAATAGCTCTTATTTGTGATTGTGTGTTACCCTCTGTACAACTATGTTACTTTGGGATTTTCCATCTTTAATGCAGTAACTCTCAGTGCAAGAAACCCATAAACGACATGGGTTTTGTGCTAACATTTTGCTACCAAGCCACCTAAACTCCCTGCAGATTTAGCTCCATGAATAATGAAAGAAAAAAATTACCCTCTTGAATGATTTCTTTCTCATCTGGGCATACTTATCTTGTGGGAAAATCTTGGATGTAAGTGTCATGATTGGTTTTTCATTTGAGCCCTGAGCCATAGCAGCTTAAAAAAAATAAAAAAATAAAGACAACAAAGAAAAACTATACACTTGAAAACCTCAAATGCATTGAATATGATTCCATCCGATATGATCAAGGATCAATTATTGAAAAGGGACTTCTTGCTCAATGGCGTGAACGGTCCTTCTCAAATATTTCTCTCTAAGACACCTAGGTGGTATAGAAAAGCAAGATAAGAGAACATCCCTAACAACCTTTGGCCTTAACCATTGAACTGCTCTTGACTTAAGAAAAATTTAAAGAATGTGTTAGGAAAAGTAAAGTGCAGAATAAAATCTCCTAATGTGAGAACTCAGAGAAGAATTCAGATATGACTTTAAATTTTACAATTACAGTTCATTAAGATGTACATGAAGGAAATAACAGAATGGAGAAATAAAATCAAACACAACTGACACTAGATTTACGTGGGAAAACCCTTACGGGAGAAAAACCCACCACACCAAAGAAAATTACTTTTATTACAGTAATCTAATTACATACAAATTATAGACTCTGCTTTTTAGATGACAATATTACAACAATGACATTTTCCTGATCAACCTCGTACAGAACAACATTGCTACAATGCTTTCAAAATATAATACAATAAAATTTGCTAACAGATCATTCGATTATCCAACCTTTGAACGATCGAACTCTTAAACCCCTACAGAGTTAAAATATGTTGCAATGTATAGCAACAACCATGATCAATTCATTCTATGTACAAATTGATTCAGTTCAAATTCCTTTGTTGAACAATCATCGAACCTCCCAAGAATTCAAATGGCCTCCTTCCAAGTCAGCAACATCCTCCAATTAATGGATTACATATTAGAAATTCATCAAGTTCATGCTCTTAACCTTACACCACGCTACCGCTACGCAGTCAACAGGCTCCCGCGGGATGGCAGTAACTGTGCTACCTCTGGATAGGTTGAGGGCTCTCGAGGTATGGAGGTAACCGCATTACCACTACATGACCAGTGAACTCCTACGATATGATGGTAACTATGCTACTGCACCCCAGTGTAAATACACCCTTGGTATGGTGGTGTCCACTGTACTACCGCTTGACAGCTAAGAGGCTCCCACAGTATGGTGGTAACTACGTTGCTGCTCCTCTCTCTCAATCATCTGGTGGTATAGAGGTAAAAGAATAAATAGAACAATTAAGAGACTTTTCTACTTGGTGACAGTATTAGGGTTTCTACAAGTGGGTTTGAGACACATATTCTAAAAAATCTCCCACTTGCCAAAGAACTCACTAAACCCTTTTCAATACATGAAGTCATTGAATATTCTGGAACCCAAGGCCCATCAAACTTGCACACCATATGAACTTGTCTGTTCTCACTGGCTTTTTCAATGCATCAACAACATTCTTCAGACTATCCACCTTTTCCAAACAGACCTTTCCATCCTCCACCATGTCTCATAAAAAGTGGTATTGCACATCAATATGTTTCATCCGAGCATGGAAAGTAGGAATTTTTGCCAGAAAAATGGCACTCTAACTGTCACAACAAATAATAATCTTCCCTACATCAAAACTAATATCAGAACACAATCTTCTAAGCCAAATGGCTTCCGTATAGGCATGAGTTTCTACCATGTACTCACCCTCTGTAGTAGATAAAGCAACTACAACCTATTGCTTGCTCAACCAACTAGTTGCACCGACATTCATCATGAAACAATATTCACTAGTGGATATTCTGCTATCAATGTCCCCTACCAACTCAAAATCCACATATCCATAAATTTTGAGAGTCCTCTATGATTCAACCGAATTACCATGGTAACACAAAGCATATTATGAATTGCCCTTTAGATATATGAAAACTCTTTTCAGAACATCCCAATTTATCCTTCCAGGAGTAGCAATAAATTGACTAAGTAATCCCACTTCTTAGGAAATGTTTGGCCTTGTATAAACCATTGCATTAATTAAACTACCAACTACAATAACATAAGGCACTCTAGTCATGTCCTCTATCTCAGTAGGAGATTTTGGACAATCTTCAACATATAGCTTTGTTACCTGCAAAACTAGAACAACTAGTTTCTTGCAATCAGTCATACAAAATATCTCTAGAACAATGTTAATATACTTACTCTGGCTGAGCCAAAGTTTTCTAATCTTTTTGTCCCTGATTATTTCCATTCCTACAATATACCTAGCTGCACCAAGATTCTTCATTTTGAACTTTGTAGAAAACTGAGATTCTAGATCAAAAATCATAGACTTACTATTCCATATGAACAACATATCATCAACATAGAGTGCAATAATAAGAACCCGATCATTTTCAGTCTTAAAGTACAAACAATGATCTGATTTTGATCTTACAAAACCTAGTGACAAAACAAACATGTCAAATTTTTGGTACCACATTCTAGGTGAATATTTTAATCCATACTAAAAGAAATTTAACTTGCAAACTAGATTTTCTTTACCTTTTACTACAAAGTGCTCAGGCTGGGACATATAAATTTCTTCTTCAAGATCACCATGAAGAAATTTTGTCTTCACATCCATCTGCTCAATATCCAAGTCATAAGCTACTGCAAGTGACAAAAGAAATCTGATAGATGTCAACTTTGCTACCGGAGAAAAGATTTCCCCATAATCAATTCCCTCTACCAGGGAATAACCTTTTGCAACCAACCTCACTTTTTACTTTTCAATACTTCCATCTAGACCAATTTTAAGTTTAGAAACCCATTTACAACCCACAGGCTTTCTACCTTCGGGAAATGGAACTAGATCCCAAGTGTCATTCTTCTTTAATGATGCCATTTCTTCATTCATGGCTTCCAACGAAGAATCTGAATATGTCATCTCGATTGCCTCTTTTACAGTCCTAGGCTCATCAGTATTAGTAATCAAAGCATAGGCACAACTTGAATCCAACATAGAGAATCCATACCTATCAGGTTGCTTCTTTTCATGTGTAGACCTCCTCATAGGCTGAGGCTAAGGTTACAATTCTTCTTCTTGTTCAGTTTTCTCAGAGCTGCTCAAACTCTCCTCAGTTTCAGGCACACTATCAATGTGTTGTTCCTTTTTTTCAAGAGTTAGAGGTATTTCAACAACATAATTTTTCTCTTCTTGTTCTTTCATCTCTGACTATAGTTCCACTGAACAAGGTTTCAGCTCTTGAACTATTATGCTCTTTTTGTATACAACCTTTTCAATCACAAGATTCCAAAGCTTGTATCCTTTCACACCAACATCATAGCCAATGAAGATGCACTTAACAACTTTGTTCTCCAATTTAGATCTCTTCACATCTAGCACATAGACATATGCTTCACTGCCAAAGACATGAACATGTCTCAAAGAGGGCTTCTTACCAGACCAAGCTTCCATAGGCATTTTATCAACAAGTGTTGAAGAAGGAGATAGATTTAGTAAGTAACATGTTGTAGCCCCAGCCTCAACCCATAACTTCTTCTCTAGACTAGAATTGCTCAACATACTTCTTGCCTTCTCCATCAATGTCTTGTTTAACCTTTCAACAACTCCATTTTTTTGTGGAGTGTACGGTGTTGTTTTATGTCTCTTAATTCCATGGTCTTTGCAATATCTTTCAAATTCTGTAGAACAAAATTCACCACCGTTATTTGTCCTCAAGCATTTGATTTTCAACCAAGTTCTTGAAGTCTTTAGACTGACCAAACACTTCTGATTTACTTTTTATAAAATATACAAATGCCCTTCTCAAATAATCATCAATGAACGATACATAATATTTTGAATTCAACAACGAAGGAACATTCATTGGACCAAAAACATCAGAGTGAATATAATCTAGACCACCAGAATATTTATGAGGACTAGAGTAAAAAGAAACACAATGATGTTTTCCATATATACAATGTTCAAAAAATTCAAATTCTAGATTATAATCATCAAGCCCCTCAATGAGGTTTTCATTTTTGAAGGCTTTTAATCCTTTCTCATCAATATGACATAGACTTTGATGCCAAATCATAGTCTTCTCTACAAGAATTTTAGCTTCCAAAGAATCATCCCCTATAGGGGCTTCAGTCTCCTTTGCACGAACAACCTTATGTGACTTTATAGAGACACTATTACATTGAACAACAAGTGCATCTAGCTTATACATAGTACCTATATGGGCATCCCTAGCCAACACCATCGAGCCTCTAGTCATTTTACAACCATTTCTAGAGAAAGAAACTTGCACTCCAACATCATTTAGCTTACTTATAGAAAGTAAATTTTGAGCCAGACCTGGTATATGCATTACACCATCAACTCCCTTAATTTTTCCATCGGGAAACTGAATTCTGACTCTTCCCCAACCAAAAATTTCCAAAGATGAATCACTTGCAAAGTACACCTTTCCACCATCCTATTTTTTATACTTCATGAACCAATATCTATGAGATGTCATATGGAAATATGCTCCAGAATCAATTAGCCAGACATCATCTAATGCACGAGCTGTCAAGGCTGCAATGAAGGCATCTGCATCACTCTGAGAAGAATCATTGTTGGAAGAGTTATTCTTCTTCTTATTTTTCTCCTCTTTGCAATCCCTTCAGACATGACCAGGTTGCCCACAATTCTAGCACTTCACCTTGGACTTCCTACCAAGAGAATTTGATCTCCCTTTTGATTTCGATTTGGACTTCTTATCCTTCTTCTTGAATTTTTCTTTTGATCTACCTCAAACAACAAGAGCCTCCTTTGCCATCTCAAAAGATTTTTTTCTCATTTCTTCAGACAACAAAGAAGAAACCACATATTCCATCTTGAAAGTGGTTTTTGTGCTCCCAATCACCATCACTAAATGATCCCAAGAATCTGGTAAAGAACACAACAAAAGAATACAATGATCTTCATCATCAATTTTCACGCTCACGGATGTTAACTAAGTAATCAACGTGTTAAATGTATTTAGATGATCAGCCACAAATGCCTCTTCCTCCATTTTCAAAGAGTATAACTTATTCACCAGGGACTTACCTTGATAAATATCTTCAAGATTCTTCCACAAAGAAGATGCAGTCTTCTCTTCATGAACATTCAGGAGAATAGAGTCTACCAAATAGAGTCTTATCAACCCTTTTCCTTTTCTATCTATGAGGTCCCACTATTCTTGCTTCATGCTAGAAGGTTTCTTTCTAAACATAGCAAGCCAAAGATCTTGATTCACCAACAAGTCTTCCATTTTAAGTTTCCACAACTCAAAATTGCTACCATTGAATTTCTCAATTTCAATCTTTCCTAATGTACTCGCCATTGCCACCTCAATTTGTAATTTGACAATTACGAGACTTCTACAAAACTTCCATTGAAAAGAATTGACAAACAAAACCCAACCTACCCACAAGGATAACACAACTAGCTAGGCTCTGATACCACTTGTTAGG
Organism: Sequoiadendron giganteum; assembly: GCA_007115665.2. NCBI lineage: Eukaryota > Viridiplantae > Streptophyta > Pinopsida > Cupressales > Cupressaceae > Sequoiadendron > Sequoiadendron giganteum. Next base: position 441,100,854 of record CM021103.1, on the reverse strand, counting down.
AACAGTAAAGTGTGGAATAAACTCTCCTAATGTCAAAATTTAGAGAAGAATGTAGATATGAATTTAAATTTTACAATTACAGTTCATTAAAATGCACATGAAGGAAATAACATAATGGAGAAATAAACTCAAATATAATTGACACCAGATTTACGCGGGAAAACCCTTATGGGAGAAAAAACCACCACACCAAATAAAATCACTTGTATTATAATAATCGAATTACATACAAGTTACAAACTTTCTTTTTTAGATGACAATATTACAGTAGCAAAATTTCCCTGATCAAACTCATACAAAACAACACCGTTACAATGCTTTCAAAACAACATACAATGAAATTCACTAATAGATCATTCGATTATCTAGCCTATGAATGATCAAACTCTCGAACCCCTATGTAGTTACAATACGTTGCAATGTATAGAAACATCCATGATTGATTTATTCTTTATACAAATTGATTTAGTTCAACTTCCTCTATTGAACAACCATCGAACTTCCCAAGAATTCAAATAGCCTCCTTCCAAGCCAACAACATTCTCCAATTAATGGCTTACATATTATCAAATCATCAAGTCCATTCTTGTCACCTTAGACCACACTACCACTATGCAGTCAACAGGCTCCCGCGAGATGGTGGTAACGACGCTACCTCTAGATAGGTTGAGGGCTCTTGAGGTATGGCAATAACCGCACTACCCCTACATGACCAGTGAACTCTTGTGGTATGATGGTAACTGTGCTACCGCACCCTAGTGTAAAATCACTCACAGTATGGTAGTGTCCACTGCACTATCGCTCAACAACTAAGAGGCTCCTATGGTATGGCGGTAACTTTGCTACTACTCCTCTCTCTCAATCACTTGGCGGTATAGAGGTAAAAGCATAAACATAACACTTCAAAAAATTTATGCTTCGTGATAGTATCATGGTTTCTACCAATGAGTTTGAGACACATATTCTCAACAATCTTCCACTTGATGAAGAAATCATTGAACCCTTTTCAATACCTGAAGTCATTGAATATTCTAGACCTCAAGGCCCATCAAACTTGCACACCATCTGAACTTGTTTGTGCTCACTAGATTTATCAATGTGTCAAAAACATTCTTCAAAGTATCCAACTTTTCCAAATAGACCTTTCCATCCTTCACCATGTCTTGTATAAAATGGTAATGCACATCAAAATGTTTCATCCTAGCATGGAAAGTAGGATTTTTTGCCAAACAAATGGCACTCTGACTATCATAGCAAATAATAATCTTCCTTGCATCAAAACCAATATTAGAACACAATATTCTAAGTCAAATGGCTTCCTTACAGGTGTGATTTTTTGCTATTTACTCAGCCTCTATAGTAGATAATGCGACTACAACCTACCGCTTGCTCATCCAACTAACTGCACCACCATTCATCATGAAACAATATCCACTAGCGGATCTTCTGTTGTCAATGTCCCCTACCCAATCAAAATCCACATACCCACGAATGTTGAGAGTCCTCTGTGATTCAACTGAATTTCCATGGTAACACAAAGAATATTTTGAAGTGCCCTTCAGATATCTAAACACTCTTTTAACAACATCCCAATGTGTCCTTCTAGGATTAGCCATAAACTGACTAAGTACCCCCACTGCTTGGGAAATGGATGGCCTTCTATAGACCGTTGCATACATTAAACTTCCAAATGAACTAGCATAAGTCACTGTGCTCATGTCCTCTATCCCAGTAGGAGATTTTGGACAATCTTCAATAAATAGCTTTGTTCCCTGCAAAACTCAAAAAACTAGCTACTTGCAATCAATCATACAAAATATCTCTAGAATAGTGTTAATATACTTACTATGGCTGAGCCAAATTTTTCTACACTTTCTATCCTTGGTTATTTCCATTCCTAGAATATACCTAGCTTCACCAAGATTCTTCATTTTAAACTTTGTAGAAAATTAAGATTTTAGATCAGAAATCATAGGCTTACTATTCCCTATGAACAACATATCATCAACATAGAGTGAAATAATAAGAACTTGATCATTTTCAGTCTTGAAGTACACACAATGATCTTCTTTCGATCTTACAAAACCCAGTGACAAAATGAGCATGTCAAATTTCTGGAACCACATTCTAGGCGACTCTTTTAATCCATATAGATATTTTTTTAACTTGCAAACTAGATTTTATTCACCTTGTACTACAAAGTGCTTAGGCTAGGGTATATAAATTTCTTCTTCAAGATCACCATGAAGAAATGTTTTCTTCACATCCATATGCTCAATCTCCAAGTCATAATATGTTGCAAGTGGCAAAAGAAATCTAATAGATGTCAAATTTTCTACCAGAGGAAAAATTTCCCCATAATCAATTCCCTCTACCAAGAAGTAACCCTTTGCAACCAACCTCGCTTTGTACTTTTCAATACTACCATCAAGACCAATTTTCTTTTTAAAAATCCATTTATAGCCCACAAGCTTTCTATGTTCAGGAAATGGAACTAGATCCCAAGTGTCATTCTTCTTTAACGATGTCATTTCTTCAATCATGGCTTCCAACAAGGAATCTGAATCTATCATCTCAACTACCTCTTTTACAGTCCTAGGCTCATCAATATTAGTAATCAAAGCATAGGCACAAGTTGAATTCAACATAGAGAATCCATACCTATCAGGTTGCTTCTTTTCACATGTAGACCTCCTCACAAGCTGAGGCTGAGGTTGCAATTATTCTTCTTGTTTAGAGCTCTTAGAGCTTCTCAAACTCTCCTCAATTTCAAGTACACTATCAATGTGTCATTCCTATTTTTTAGGAGTTAGAGGTATTTCAACAACATTATTTTTCTCTTCTTGTTATTTCATCTCTGACTATTGTTCCACTAAACAAGGTTTCAGATCTCGAAAGATTATGCTCCTACTATATACAACATTTTCAGTCATAGGATTCCCAAGCTTGTATCCTTTCACACCAATGTCGTAGCCAATGAAGATACACTTAACAAATGTTTTCTCCAATTTATATCTCTTCACATCTAGCACGTAAACATATGCTTCACTGCCAAAGACAGGAACATTTCTCAGAGAGGGCTTCTTACCAGACCAAGCTTCCATAGGCATTTTATCAATAAGTGTTGAAGAAGGAGATCGATTTACCAAGTAACATGTTGTAGCCACAACCTTAGCCTAAAAATTTTGCTCCAGACCAACATTTCTCAACATACTTCTTGCCTTCTCCATCAGCATCTTGTTCAACCTTTCAGCAACTCCATTTTGTTGCAAAGTGTCCCGTGTTATTTTATGCCTCTTAATTCCATGATCTTTGCAATACCTTTCAAATTCTGCCGAAAAAAATGCACCACCATTATCTATCCTCAAGCATTTTATTTTCTTACTAGTCTAATTTTCAACCAAGTTTTTGAACTCTTTAAACCAACTCAACACTTTTGATTTACTTTTCAGAAAATAAACAAATGCCCTTCTCGAATAATCATCAATGAACGATACATAATATTTTGAATTCAACAACGAAGGAACATTCACTGGACCAAAAACATCAGAGTGAATATAATCTAGAACACCAGAAGATTTATGAGGACTAGAGTAAAAATAAACATGATGATGTTTTCCATATATGTATAATGTTCACAAAATTCAAATTCCAGATTACAATCATCAAGCCCCTCAGCCAAGTTTTAATTTTTCAAGGCTTTTAAGCGTTTCTCACCAATATGACCTAACCTTTGATGCCAGAGCATAGTCTTCTCTGTAATAATTTTAGCTTCCAAAGAATTATCCGGTACAAGGAGTTTAGTCTCCTTTGCATGAACAACCTTTTGTGACTTTATAGAGACATTGTTACATTGAACAACAAGTGCGTCCAACTTATACATAGTACCTATATGGGCACCCCTAGCCAACACCATCAAGCCTCTAGTAATTTTACAACCATTACTAGACTTGAACTCCAACATCATTTAGCCTACTTAAAGAAAGTAAATTCTGAGCCATACTTGGTATATCCATTATGCCATCAATTCCCTTAATTGTTCCATCAATAAATTGAATTCTGACTCTTCGTAGGCCAACAATTTCCAGAGATGAATCACTTGCCAGGTACACATTTCCACCATCATATTTTTCATACTTCATGAACCAATCTCTATGAGATTTCATATGGAAATATTCTCTAGAATCAATCAGCCAGACATCATTTTATGCCCAAGTTTCCAAGGCTACAATGAAGGCATCTGGATCGGTCTAAGAAGAATCATTGTCAAAAGAGTTCTTCTTCTTCTTATTTTTCTCCTCTTTGAAATCCCTTCGGACATGACCAACTTTCCCACAATTCCTTCACTTCATCTTGGACTTCCTACCAAGAGACTTTGATCTCCCTTCATGTTTCGATTTGGATTTCTTTCCTTTTTATTTTAATCTGACTTGAACAACAAGAGCCTCCTTTTCCATCTTAGAAGATTTCCTTCTCATTTCTTCAGAAAACAAAGAAGCAACCACATCTTCCATCTTGAAATTGGTTTTCATTCTCCCAATCACTATCACTAAATGTTCCCACTTATCAAGATTGATGATTATATTTTATAGTTTATTGTATCATTCACTTTTTTCTATTATTTGAATTTCACTTCTTAAGCAACTCCTTCCACTTTCCAATGGTTCTTTTACTACCAGTGTTCATGTCTTAGCATCTTCTAGTTTACTTCATATGGTCATTTTATTGCACTAGAATACTATAGAGTGCTTCTTGTACATATTTTGTTTGTATAGAATTACCTTTTCATCTCCTACCTTGGCATATGTTGGAAAGTGGATTGCTTATTTGATGAAATGAAATTCATGTGATCTAATTTTCATATATTAATTCTAATTCTATCATTTGTGCCTTGAGAATGTTATCTTCTTTCAATCTTTCTTGGTGTCTATTTTTTATCATTTTAATATCAACAGAGATAGGTTCAAACTACTATTGCTTTTAGCCATAGCTTGATACTAGAGAGTAGTGTAACTCCATTATGAGCGTGTGAATTATCTTAGTTGATCTTAAAATATACTCATAGCTCTTTCTTATGTTGTAAACACAATGCTTTAAAGCAATGTTTTCTACTTTTTAGAAATTCTAAGTTTCGGCTGCTACATTCAACTCTCTCCTAGTGCTAATAGGAAAACCACAAACCCCCAAATCACCTATTAGCACTATTAAACTTTTGTCTCCTACCATAAAAAAAAACACGCTTGCACAAAAAATGAGGTTCAGAACTCTAATACAACTATTGGTTTTTTCAGAGTGCAAAATAGGGGATAGTAGATCAACATAAAATCTGATTGATAAATAGAGCATAACATAAATTGATAGAGAAACATAGAAAAAAAGAGCACACCTAAAAATTTTTGTAGCAATTGATTAATTAGTTAATCATTAAATCTGATACAAATAGTTTATATAAATAAAAAGTAAGCTCTGGAAGAGAAAAATGGTGGTGCCCAAAAAAAGGTGTTCTCTTAATAATAAACAAAACTAGAAGCAACTAAAAATTATGAAAATATATTTGAGGCAGTGAATAGGGTGGCAGTCATGTAAATGTGGAAGTGGATACTAACATGAAATGGGACCTATTGGAAAAACATGGATAGACAACTAAGAGGGGGGGTGACTTTGTTGTTACAAAAATAAAACTTATACAACATTAACCAATCCTTATATCATAGATCTGATAATTAACAGTGCAAGCATAAGAAAAACACATCAGAGACACAAGAACACCAAGATTTTATACATGGAAACCCTGTCAGGGGAAAAACCACAGTGGATGTTAGTCCATAAGATTATAACCTGTTAGAAGTATAATGAAGAATAAAAAGGGAATGCACTTGCATTCAGGCACACTACCTAGAGCATACTACTCAAAGGGAAGGCTCGCTGCCTTATATATAGTAATTAGATTAAATCCATCTAATGAATTTGAACTGATAAAATAGCTTCTGCAAAAGCCTAATTATAGTTCCAGGTAGGCACACAAAAATTCTTCAAACTATTCCACACTCTGCTCTGAATGATTTGACCTTTATTCGCACTTGTACATCACTTATACACTTGAAAACTTGTCGTAAATGAGGAAAAAAATCTTGTATATGGGATGTGCAGGATCATCATGAAAAAAATAGGCCCTTAACTGGCAAAAAATTCAGAAAAATAAGAGTTAGGCAACTTGACATAAATTTTTGAATAAGTTATCTATATTATATCAAAAATATGTAAGAATATAATTTTTAGCAAATTGAATGTAGTTTCTAAATTACTAGTTTTATTTACAAAAAACTAAAATCTAGTTGGTGAAAATTTGAAATTTCAATATAGTAGTACTTAAATTTTAGGGAGAAAATAAGAAGTAGGTGTCTCTCTGACCACCCTAACCACACTAAAATGATAATATTTTAGATATAAGTAGAGGACTCATGTCCCGATGTGATGCATATTTTTTTGTGATTTTTTTCCATGTAAATAATTAATAATAAATTTTTTATGACAACTTTTAAAAAATATAAAGACTCGTATGTCTAACCACCTTAACTTGGTATCATTTGAAATCTTATAGATTTTTTTCAATCAGCCTAAAAATTAGGACTTTAGTCGTAATTCAATAGAAAATGAATAATAATTATTTATTAAATTCAAAGCAAAGCATAATTTATATTGGTGGAAATCTGAGAATCTCCTTTAAAAACCCTTTTCGTTTCATCAATTTTGGGTAAAAAAATAGTCGTCAGCCACGTACCCATCATATTGCCACTTTTTGGCCCATAATGATCCTGCACATACCCATATATATCCGCTACACAAATTTGCATCCACTATTTAGTCAGCCACAAATAAAGAATAAATTATAACTGTCGGCCTTGATACATGAATAAATTTCAATGTGTACCAACACAAGTTGGTCAAAACATAGTGAGGACCCAAAAAAACATCTCCAAAAATGCCAAACAATAAAATATTAATCCTCATGGATCCACAACACACTAAAACCACAATGTTGGCCAAGAACATGAACACTCGGGCACATATCCAAAAAATTCTCTAACTATGAACACTCCAATCACTGCGGATGTATAACAAGGATAGAGTACAGTATAGACTCATCCATGAATGCCATAGGTACATGTGCAACACATGAGATTACCATAATTTCATCTGCTTTGACCAAGAACACGATCTACAAAAATTGAATAACTGTAGGCACATAAATCTTCATAACTTCCAATAAACTTCATGCACACCTCTAAAAATTTTAGACAACATACTAGAAAGGCTCAACAAAAAACCCTTTGAATCGAACTTTCAAATCTTCAACACACAGAGCTTTCTAATATTCTGACCTTCTCAGCTCCACTCATTGCTTGCACTATATTTTTTTACAATTTTCTAAATCACCTCGACATATACAACCTTAAGCAGATTAAAATTATAATAGTGTTGACATCAATGACAATAATATATCAGCAAAACAACCACAACATCCAACAATCTCCCCCCTTGGCATTGATGAAAACACATAATGTGAAAAATAATACCATCAACCCAAGTAACTCTTATTCAACAATCTCCCCCTAAGATTGTGCACTTTTTTCTTGTTTACTTCATTGCTCTTGTTTCCCATTTTTTTTCACATTGCTTATCTCCCCCTTTGACATCAATGGAAAAGGTACATTCTCTGATTTCAATTTTGAAAACATCTGACTACTCCCCCTAAGCAGTAGTCACCACAACATCAATCTGAAATATGATATAGCAATGAATTCACTGACTGATGCAAATACCTGCACCTTAGTTCTGATTAGGAGGGGAATTTACCCCTAACTTTCCTCTGAGGTACTACAAATTATCCTTAGGAAACAACATTGTAAGGATATTTGCAATCTACTCTTTGGTAGGTATGTAATCCAGTCTAACTTCTTTGTCACTTACTTTGTCTCTCAATAAGTGATACTTGATGGATATATGCTTTGTCTTTTAATGCAATACTATATTCTTAGAAATATTAATGGTGCTTGAATTGTCACAAAATATAGCAATGGGCTCTTGATACTCAATTTAGACATCTCTCAACATTTGTTTCATCCATAATACTTGGGTACAATTGTTTGCAACAACAATGTACTCTGCCTAAACAATAGATAATGAAACTGAGTTTTTCTTTTTGCTTAACCAAGATACTAGCTTCTTACCTAAGAAGAATGCACCACCACTAGTACTCTTCCTATCATCTACATCTCCTACCCAATCAACATCAGTAAAAGCACTTAGAGTAAGATCATCATTCTTAGGATACCAAAGACCAAGATCAACTGCCCATTTTAGATATTTGAATATTCTTTTCACAACAGTCACATGGGACTCTTTAGGATCAACTTGAAATCTAGTGACCATGCACACAACATTCATTATGTCTAGCCTGGTCTGAGTCAAGTAGAGTAGTCCACCAATCATTGACCTGTATCTTGTCTAATTCTCTTTGGGAGTATCATCTTTCAATGTAAGTTTGCATCCAGTCACCAAAGGTGTACCAACTAGTTTTGAATCTTCCATGCCAAAATTCTTCTATAATTCTTTCACATACTTAGATTGAGATACAAATATTCCATCATCTAACTAAGTAGTTTGCAATCCCAAAAATAATTTTACCTCTCCTATCATTGAAATTTCAAATTCACTTTTCATTTCATCGAAAAACTTCATACACAAACCATCATCACCTTCAAATATAATTTCATCAACAACGACTTCAATGATCAATTCTTTGCTCTGATTTAATTTGAAATACAAATTGTTGTCAACGGTACCTTTATTAAATCCAAGTTTCAACAAGTATTTGTCCAATCTATCGTACCAAGCTCTAGGGGCTTGCTTTAGTCCATAAAGAGCTTTCTTCAATCGAAATACCATGTCATTTTCATTAGTCAATTGAAATCCATCTGGTTGTTCAACATAAACTTCTTCTCTTTCACCATTCAAAAATTACAACTTCACATCCATTTGATAAACTTTGTAGTTCTTGAAAGTAGCATAAGAAAGAAATAGTCTAACAACCTCGATTCTAGCAATAGGAGAAAAATTTCCTTCAAAATCAATACCTTCCATCTGTGAGTAACCTTTGCAAACCAATATTGCTTTGTTTCTAACATCACCTTGTTCATTCAACTTATTCCGGAACACCCACTTGGTTCTAATCACATTTTTGTTCTGAGGTCCAGGAACAAGATCCCATGTATTATTCTTTTGTATCTGCAATATTTCTTCTTTTATGGCTTCCATCCAATGTTCATCCTTGCATGCTTCACTTATATTTCTAGGTTCAACTTTAGAAATTAGAAAATATTCTTCTAGAATTCTTCTTCTAGTTTGCACACCTTTGGTTTTGTCTGCTATGATTTGACTATCAGAATAATTTCTTCTCACATACATAGGAGTTTTGAAGTTTTCTCTTACCTCTTGTTCTTCTAATCTTTCTTTTGCACTTTCTTGCTTCTGCTTCTTGATTTCTTTGATTCACCAGAACAATCTGAAGTTAATTCTTTTTGTGCAGTTTTGCACACATGCCCCTCTGAAAGTGGGGACCCTCTTTTAGCTTGGTCTTTTGGCCTATTCATGTGGTTTTCCCCCTCTTTGTGCTTGCCTTGCTTATGGCTGCCTTCATGTTGAGTTCTTGGTGGTTTTTGAGGTCTTGCGGATGTACTCTTTGGGGTGGTCTTCTTTTTCCTTCTTTTTCTCCCTTGGTGTTTTTGTTTGGGTTCTAAGGGTTGGTTTTCCCCCTTAGCTTTCCCTTGTTTTCCTTTTTTCCTTTGTTCTGCCAGAGGTGGAACTAGGATGGGACTTAACTTCTAACTTTTGCTAAGTTCCTAGTTCTGTTCCCATTCCCGTTCCCTTCCTTTCTTCAGCATTTTGTTTGTTTTCATCCTTGGGGTCACTTTCTTCCCTTGGTCTTTTCTTCGCTTCATTTTTCCTTCACTTGTCAGAGTCGAAACCAAGATGGATCTGAATTTCAAAATTTTGCTAAGTTCTCAGTTTCGTATTCATTCCCATTCTGGCTCCGCCTCCCACATCCTCATTTTTTCGTGGTCTCGTTTGTCTTTGGCCTTTGGATTGGTTCTTCACCCTTGGTTTTTCTTCAGTTTCCCTTTTTGTCATTTTGTCGAGGCCGGGACTGAGATGGAATTTTGCTTTGAACTTTGGAAAAGTTCATGATTCCTTTCTCGTTCTCATTCCTCCTCCACTTCTGTCGAGGTCGGTTTTGGTTCCCATTCCGCCCGGTTTCGCTTTGGTTTCCTTTCCCATTCTTGTTCCACCTCTACTTCCACTGAGGTGGGTCTTGTTTTCGTTCCCACCTATTTCCCTTTCCTCTCCATTCTCATTGCATCTCCACCTCCACCTCCACCTATCTTGGGTCTCTGTTCATGTGTTGCTCGTGGCTCCACCTCCTCCTATCTCTGGTTCTACCTCTGCCTCGATTTATGCATGATTATCTGACCTTAGGAACTTTTTTTGGACCTGTTCAGATTATGATGGTGTATTTGGCATTAATGGTGTCCCATTTGGATGCAGGTTGGATCGATTTGGGATTTGCGGGATGTACTTTGAAGATTTGGGAGTGATTTGTGGGTACAGTCAGGTACACTTTGTGGCTACTGTCACCAAACCCACTCTTGCATGCAAGTTTGACACATTTGGTATTCATTGATGACGAGCAGATTTGGTTGGTGGTTTACAACCTTGTTTCATTCAATCTGGGCCATTCATTGGCCTGGCTCTGGTTCAATCGGTGGTTCATATTCCTCCTGATGTTCATGCACATTGTTTTTTGTGTGGGTGTTCATTGATGGTGGGCGTGGCTCAAGGATTCGTCTCCTTGGATTTGTGTGATCCCAGGTTGATCTAATGGGGTCCTTATTGCATTCATTACTAATCAATGGGTTATTGTTGATTGTCGGGGCTGATCTAGTTGGTGGTTGACTCTCTTGTAACCCTAGCTCTATTTCACATGGGCATGTTTTTCTATAAGTGTGGCCTTTGGCCTCGTTTGTAAAGGTTCGGTAGAGATTTGAGATCAGTAGGTTAGGTTGGAATTGGTATAAATTGGCAGACTAAGACAAAAGACTTTTAATCATTAGAGTTAGTAGTAGAGTAGCATGTTAGAAGATTAGAAGTTAGTTTTTACATTTCCAGCAAGTGCTGTAATAGATTGGAATTGGTGAAAATGTGATGATTTAATACAAAGTGTAGACATTGTATTATGGTTGGTGCCTCATTTGCATTGAATAATCTTGCATTTTTCTTGTTCTATCTTTGAAATCACTTGGAAATGTTTGGATATAGCTTATATTTAGTTCGTAATGCTTATGATTTAATACTTGGAGTGTTGTAACAGTCCCTTGTTCATATCTTGGGTAGCTTCTTGATTGTGGGAATGTTGTGCAAGGTCAACCTGTACCTCATATTCATGTGCTTAGTTCAACTGTAGATATTCATTCAGTCTTATTAGATGAATTCCTATAGCCTAAAGATCTTTAACACCTTAGAAGATTGCACTATTTTCTACAAGATTACAGGTATAGCCTGAGTCGACTAGGAACTAGTTTAAGGGATTGGTCCATTCCATATATTTCATCATTTTCATGGTTAATCTTAGAAGTAGTGTTAACAATTAGAAGTTATGAAACCCTCATCTTTTTCTATTACTTTTATTAAATGGTTAAAACTTGAAGTTAAAGCATCACTATATCTTAAAATCTAATGAGTTTAGAGCTTCCAGCATTTGTACGTAAGACCCGTTCTGATTACCAATATTTTCACATTTTATCACTGAGTTTTTTCTACTGCATAGTCATGATCTGACACCCGTGAGACCTTGGGGTTATCTCTTTGTTCATAGAGACCAACCTTTCAAGAGAGACAGGATAAATTTTATTCTGTCTGAGTTGTTGATGTGCAGAAACACCAAACAACTATTTTGTGTCTGAGCATCATAGTCAACATCATCATGTTGATCACTTGAAACATAATAACTAACTCTAGATGATTTACCAGCATATTTATCAACCTTAACATTTTCACTTTCAACCACTTTCTTCAACCTTTTATTAAAACACCGGTAAGATTTGCTTTTAGTAGAGTATCCTAGGAAGATTCATTCATCACTTCTAGAATAAAACTTACCTATATCATCATCTCTCTTGATGTAGCATTTTCTTCCAATTTTTTTTAAGTATTTGATAGTAGGCTTATAACCAAACCATAGCTCAAAAGGTGTTTTAGTAGAATTACTGTTGAAATTCACCCTATTAATAGTATACATAGCAGTACTTGCAACTTCTCTCCAGTAGAAATGAGGAACATTTTCTTCCAACATCATGGTTCTAGCAGTGTCTAGAACGGTTTTGTTATTTCTTTCAACAACTCCATTATGTTGAGGGGACGGGGAGAAAATATTTGTCTTTGAATTCCATGCTCTTCACAAAGAGAATTGAATTCCCATGAAGTAAATTCACCACCTTTGTCTGACCTTAGAAATTTGATCTTTTGACCTATCTCATTCTTTGCCATAGCTTTGAAACTTTTCAACTTTTCTAATGTTTCATGTTTTTCTCTCAAGAAAGTGACCCATATCATTCTATAATAATTATCAATGAGTAACATAAAGTACCTTTCACCTTGTAGGCTTCTGATTCTGGAAGGACTACATAGATCAGTATGTATCAAATTCAATACTCCATTAGTTGTACTATTTTCTCCGGAAGTAATTTCTTGTTTTTTATCCCATCTGACATTCCTTGCACATAGTGTTAGTATGCTTCACTAACTTAGGTAAATATCTAACTGCTTGAGTAGAACTTATCTTGACAATTTTATCAAAGTTCACATGACATAACCTCTTATGCCATAACCAACTTACATCAATTGGAGAAATCAAACAACTTTGACTAGTAGTACTTAAATGAAAGATAATACCTTTTGTCTTTGTTCTTGAAGCAAGTATATTTCCTGAACTTCCTGTTATTTTTCACTTACCATTCTTGAACTGCATATTGTATCCTTTTTCTACCATTTGTCCAACACTCAAAAAGTTATGTTTTAGGCCTTCTACATTAAGAACATCATCAGTATTGTGCTTACCACCAAAAGAAATAATGCCTCTACCACGAATCACACCAAAAGTGTTTTCACAAAACCTCACTACACCACCATCATAGTTTTCCAAGCTTACAAATTTTCTTTTGTCACCAGTCATATGATGTGAGCATCCGTTGTCAATTAGCCACTCATCTTTCTCTTCAACTTTGGCTGCAAGAGCTTCCTCGACATTTACATTACTAGCAGATTCAATGGACACTTGACCATTTTCTTTGATAGCAATAAATACCCATTCATCTTCATTTCCATTTTTTTATTAGATTCTTCATCAGTTACACCTTCTTCAACATAATAGCACTTTCTTTGAAATCTAGTATTCTCGGGCTTATATTTTGAAACTCTTTAAGGAAATCTAGAAGAAAAATGACCTATCTTACTGAAAGAAATGCATTTAATAGGTAACTTTCATTTGTACTTACCATGACCTCTTGATTCTCTTTTCACAATCAATGCTTCAAGTTCTTCCAATTCCCTTTCTTCATCTTCAATCTGCTTCATCTCATCTTCATATCTGAATGTTCTCTGGGAACTCTCTCTTGCATCATATCTATTTTTCCCAGATCTAGTGGCCTTGAAAGAAAATTCAGTAAAGGATGTAACAAAGCATGAATTACACAAAATGAAATAGGTAAGTATGGTGTTTTGGTCACCCAGTAAAGGGGAGAGCATAAACCTATTACCTCGTAATCACAACAAACAAATGGTTCAATTTTAAATCCAAATGACGGTTTTCTACACTAAGTGAAGATTTTTCTACACAACAAACATTGGATTCATTTTTCATAAAGCAAAACATAACATTTGGTGACTATCCTAGGATTGCTTAATTTCATATTTAAGTGACTAGCCTAGGATTGCTTCATTTTACTTTAAAATTGAATTGAAAAATATCTGTTCATGGATGGCATCAGAATCATGATTTATTCTATTACACTTATGTATACACTAAAAGAACCATCAAATGCGCTAAAATAGACTACAAATGCACTAAAAGATCAACCATAAATGTGCTAAAACAGTAAGTAAATGTGCTAAAATAGACTGTAAATGTGCTAAAATAGATTGCAAATGTGCTAAAATAGAGCTCGTATGCGCTAATCTATGACTCGTATGCACTAAACTGAAGCTCCAGTCTGTCACCTATCAGAAAACCTGCAGTAAAAAGATTAATAATGGGGCAAGGCCCCACGGTGGGCACCAAAAATGTTTGTGAGAATAAGTAGTCTAACTAAGAAGATAAACTAACACACCAATGAAACATTAAATTGAAGGAAGCTAATTAAAAAGATAAAACAAACTCTAAGTAACATCATCTCCTTCAAATGTGTCCCATTGTCCTCTATCTCCAAGGATTCAATGCAAGTTATTGGCTCTCAGTTGGTATAAGCAACAACTTGTTGAAATGACAACTTAGGAGAACGGGATTTATGCAAAATGTATGTTTATTTACTAAATGATTGAAGCTATGAAGTTAAAAACTATAATGCAATGCTATGAACTTGAAATTCTAAATGTTGATTTGAATGTAAATATAGTAATCATGCTTAAATTCAAAAAATCTAGGATGCTTTTCAACTCACAAGAGGGTTGTATTTATAGATTTTTGGAGGCAAGAATCTAGTTGGTAAATGTCAACGGTTGAATTCAAACCTATCAAGATGAATGGTGAGAGATTGAGAAGTTGAGAAAAAGATGGAAGGTTGAGAGAATAATGGGAGATGTTTCCTCCTACACAACCTTCTCCATTCAAAAATGAAGGAAAGTTGTCATTTGTGCACTTCATTTATGAGAAGTTAGTTGATAGTTGAAGATAAATCCTTAACTAAATAAATAAATTTATTTAATTACTTGTGACAATGAATTTAGAAGTTTCCATAATCAAATAATTAATATTTAATTATGTGTGAGAGATGAAAAAGGCAAGTAATTAAATATTTACAATATTTAATTAAGTGTGAGGTGAGGAAAGTTTCTAATTAAATATTTTAGAATATTTAATTATAGATGAAATGAAGAATTTAGAAAGTGTTTAATTAAATATTAGAAATATTTAATTAAATGTGGAATGAAGAATATTATTTAAATATAAAATTTAAACTTGTGATAATTAATATAAATAAATTGTGAAATCTATTTAATTAATTAAGAGGAAGATGATAATAATTAAATAAACTTATTTATCTAATTAAATTGGAAGAATTTAGAAAGTGAACGATATAAATAAATAATTAAATTTATTTATATGTAGATGAGTTTAGAAGAATATTAATTAAATAATTCATATTTAATTAATTAGCAGGTTTGATTAACTATGACCATTTTTAGATGTGTACTTTTTTCCCCTCTTTGAAGTGATGTGTTTCACTCATTGCTTCAAAGAGTTTTTTCAGATAATGAAAATTTGCCCCTGACTTTGAAAATTGATTGATGCTATATGCCCCCTCAGGAGATAAATCTCATGATTTGAATGATGATGATGATGATTGAAAGAATTTAAATGATTTTTAAAGCGAAATTGCTGATTTATCTCTCGAAATAGCGCGTTGCATAGTAAAAATAAAAATAACCTCTCTTTTTTACCCCCTTAAAAGGTGGAAAAGGTGAAAATTCATTGTCATTTGAACAATAGCCTTTTTTAGTTTTCAGAGCTCTGAGAAGAATTTCTGAGATGCCAATCCATTACAAGTGCCACCGATTTGAGCGAGCCCGCCGTTATAAGAGACCAGCTACAAATGGACCTCTGGTAAGTTGATCTAATCCTCCTTTGTGAATTAAATTGTATTTTTGAAGATTTTTTTTAATTTTTAGGATTCTCGAACACCTGGTTTAGAGCATATGATTTTACTTTAGTGCATACGAGCCATAGTTTAGCACATCAAAACTTGCGCAACGAAAAGTTGTTTTAGCGCTAGATGTTAAGATTGGTGCATTGATGGATAGATTAGCACATCGGCTAGAATGGCACATAGGAGCTGATAAAATAGCGCATAGGCTAGAATAGCACATAGGTGAAGCAGATTAGCGCATATCCTTGATAGATCAGCACATCGATGATTTAGTGCATTTAACCTCTATTTTAGCACATCCATGGATAAAGTAGCGCATTGATGATTTAGTGCATTGATGAACTGTTTTAGCGCATCCATGAAATTTTGCCAATTTTGAAATTTTGAGATAGATTTAGTGTTTGCTTGATGATTGTTGCGATATTAGTCAACTGATTTGATTTTTTTGAATATCACCAAGGATAGATTAGCCTGATTGGAGTAATGATCTGATAAATTTGTCTTCATGCTTAAAAGACAAATAGTAATGATTTGATAAATTTTCTTTAATGATTTGATATTGAGCCGATTGGTTGTTAAATTTATTTCCATGTTTGAATGAAAAGAAAATAGTAGATGATAAATTTTCCTTCCTACTTGAAGAACAAATAGTAATGATTTGATAAATTTTATCTCCTGATTGAAAGACAAATAGTAATGATAGATTGATGATGTTGATATGATTCACTTGATTTGATATGATTTGCATGATATTTTCTTCTGATAATCCTTGTTGATTTATTTGATGTGCTTGATGTTATAGGAGGATTTAATATTCTCCAGATCAGAGAGTGATTTCCCTATACACGGGACATGATTCCTAGACTATCTTAGGCAAAGATAGGGGTGATTGTGAGATGTGGGTTGGGTTCCTTGTTTAGGATCCCATAGTATAGGGTCAATAGGGCACTGTTGATTGCACTAGCTGAGAGATGGCACATTGAGCATAATAACTTTCACTTGCCTACCAGGGAGATTATTGTGACTCATAAGGATGAGTACAGGATTCTAGGCATCCCAATAGTTGGTGAGCTTGTGATCTACGATCACAAGGAGATTGGACGGATAGATGCCTTACAAAGAGTCTTCTTGGATCCCCATGTTAATGGTTATGAGGTTCCGTGGAGAGACATGGTTCAGAGTTATGCCCCACTTCCGTCAGTTCTAGCAGGTTTCATCGGTGGCTTCCTCTGTCCTGACATAGAGCTTCCTTATTTCAGGATAGTTAGATATATGATTGGTTGTACTCCCTTCATCATTGAGTGGTTTTTGGTTATGAGAGTACTGAGACAGTATGGACAGGTACAGATGATGTCGTAGGGTGTGGCTCACTATGTGAGACACTGTGAGGATGTGCTAGAGTGGGGGCCATTTATCACTTTCGAGGTAGCGAGGGTTGAGTACATAGATCTATAGCCAGAGTTTTGGGTCATACATCTTGAGGTTATAGATGCTCACATGATGGATGATTATGCCACTTACTTCTATTCACATCCATTTCTGAGGCTGACTAGTCCAGATGAGCTTGTTCCACTATTAGGTGGACTAGTTATATGATGCGCACGACAGAAGCCAGAGGCACATGCATAGGAAGGGCAGCCACGAGGTTAGGCATAGGGACAGATAGGGCAACCATAGGCAGAGGATATAGGTGGGGTGGCTATGGAGGTGGATGATCAGGAGGATGAGTCAAATAGCTTCAATGATAGTGATGATGATGGGGATGATGGAGGTGGTGGTGGGTAGAGATTTTTCTTTGATGTTCAATTTAGGATGAGGCCTCGCACAGCCAGAGTGGTGGACTAGCCGAGTACTTTGGCTCCACGCATTAATATCAAAGCTTCGTCATAGGGACAGATGGGTAGCTTCCAGGTAGAGGTTCAGACTCTTCAGAGTTAGCTAGCACAAGCATAGGCTACCATTAGCTAGCTATAGGAAAAGGTTGCACAACCACCACCTCCTAACCCACAAGTAGCTTAGCTCATAGCAGAGCGAGACAGTTTTAGAGAGCGTTGCATTTAGATAGGTGGAGTAGCAGAGAGACTCCCAAGGTTAGTTGAGATAACTTCCATTGGAGAGGTTGTGGTAGAAGGACTAGAGACTGCTTGACAGGCCGAGTATTATAGGATGATATATTTTGAGGCAGTGTCACCTGAGTGGAGGATAGCTTATACTCAGTCAGGTACCCAGTCACAAACTCACTCATGCAATCACACCAGGAGTGCCACCAAGAGTGTGGTACATCCTATCAAATGAGAGATCAAGGCCTCCAGAAGCAGAGATATAGTGAGACCTACCACCTTAGGAGGCAACAATAGTCATGTTCCACGTCCGAATTCCCCTAAGTGATGATTTATGGATAGACTTGGCCATTTTGTTTTATATATCTTGTTTAGACATTTGATATCCATGTACACCTAGACATTTTTTTTGATGAGATTTATGATATGAAGTGGTGATTCAACATGTATGTGTTATGGATTTATGTATGCAGTGTTATTTCTATATGCTTCGTTGTTATGATTATGCATGCTTATGTATGATGATATATGCACTTTGATATGAACTGCAAATGATGATGTTTTATTTTGATGCAATGTATGTTTCTACGATGATGATGCAATAATGATATGATGTAATCTATTTTTAAAATGATTTCTATCATGAGGATATCATGCCATATGAATGATTTTTTTCTATATGTTGGTACTTAATGGATGCATCTTTCTTTTATCAATGTATGTTTGTGAAATGAATGATAATGAAAATGAGGTGAAATGAGATAAATGCGATGAATGAAAAATAGTGAATAATATGCACATGATATGATGTAAACTAAAATGGATAATGATTATGATAAAATGAATGAGACCTAATAATGATAATGATGAATAATGATACCAATGATTTGAAAATATGATAATGATAACCTAAAATGAAAAATGATGAAATATGAAAAATGATAATGAAATGAGATGTCTAAAATGATAATGCAACGAGATACAATAGATGTCCAAGTGTACTCAATTGATGTCTTAAAAGATATATGAAGTATTTCGAACCTCCAAAAACTATTATACAGCCCCAAAAATGAAAATCTAAATGAATCATGCAACCTTACAATGTAAAAATAAACTATTCTCCTGTTTGTCATTCCATGAGCCAATTTTTTGTGTAATTTTCATCATTGAGCCTTTTGATATGTTGAAAGTTAGTACAAGAATCAAAGGGGATATTAGCAC
This sequence comes from Sequoiadendron giganteum, assembly GCA_007115665.2. Classification (NCBI taxonomy): domain Eukaryota; kingdom Viridiplantae; phylum Streptophyta; class Pinopsida; order Cupressales; family Cupressaceae; genus Sequoiadendron; species Sequoiadendron giganteum. The sequence continues at coordinate 441,081,596 of CM021103.1, read as the reverse complement.
CAGCGATGACTTGAGTATTGCTTAAATGATTTTTGATGTAGCAAGTTAATACAAGCATCGAGGTATAATTAAACCAAAATGACTTGAGTATTGTTTGCATAAACAGAGAAAAGTTAACCATTTTCCTATGAAAATTCTGAAATTTCATCAATGATACATTGAAGAGCATGTCCTATGAAAAATTTGCACAATACTAGTGATTAGCTCACAAACAACAAGAAATAAAAAATCATATTCCTTCCTTGTGATTCTAGTTCAGTACATCATTGAACCACTCCAAAGATATGATGTCATCAAGTGTTAAAACAACAATTCAACTTATGCTTTAAGTTTGTTAGTCATTTTATTCAGATTAAGATCATCCAATTTGTTTTAGTTTTATGTCAAATAGTCACTTAGACCTAGTTTTCAATGGATAAGTTTGTTGTTTCTGATATTCCAATACTTGACACATGTTGTCGTTTGTCCGCCAAAAAGCTCCAAGAAGCAAATTGCCCCCAATGACCTTGCACTCTGTCTCCTATTAAGACACTCCTATTGCGAAGGATAACATTAATCATCAAGCCATGATGAAATCCTTGTCGTTTCAAGGAAATGTTGGGACGCATGATACAGATGTGATGGCTAGGAATGTATGTGATGCCGATAAAAGATAGATATGCAAGATGTATCCTAATAGATGAGAGAGACAAACAAATCACAAATAATGCTTGTTTTCCAGGTTTTCACCATTTGTTTTTATTGCACTTTTTCTGATTTTTGGTTTTTTTTCTCTTTTTGTTTTTTTTTTTGTATTTTTTGCTATGTCAAAAGATGCCTGTTTGCCAGGTTTTCACCATATTGACACATTTTTCCAACTTTTTATGAATTTTTTCATGACTCTTTATATTGTTTTTGATATTTTTTCATGACTTTTTATATTCTTTTTAATATTTTTTAGGACTTTTTATAGTGTTTTTTATATTTTTCAGACATAAAAATTCTTTAGGTGAATGTTGTTGGTTTGATCTTCAAATAGGTCCCCTTCTGATGTTGACAGCTGATATTCCTCTGATCCATATGCTGCAATGATAACGAATGGACCCAACCAATCAGGCTCGAACTTTCCTTTCTTTTCTCGATCCTATAGATTATGAGGGTTTTCTTTGAGAACCAAGTCACCCACTTGAAAAGCTCATGGTTTGAATTTGTGATTGTATCTATGAGACATAACTTGTTGATATCCCTTTAAATGATTATCTATAGTTTGACACCATTCATCAAGCAGTTCTAGCTCTTGCAACCTTGATACTTTGTAATCCTCATCATTTACTAGCCCTTTCAGTGATACTCGAAGTGAGGGAATCTCAACTTATAATGGAAAAATAGTTTATGCTCCATAAACCAAGGCATATGGGGTGGCACCTATTGGTGTGAGAATAATTTTTCTATATGCCCATAATGTTGGATTTAATTGGACATGCCAATCATGGCCTGCCTCATTTACTATTTTCTTCAAAATCTTCAGAATTGTTTTGTTTGAAGCCTCTACTTGGCCATTCCCTTGTGGATAATAAGGGGTAGAGAACCCATGTTGGATGTGAAATCTTTCACACAGTTCATCAACATATTGATTTTTGAAAGGTCTTCCATTATCTATGATAATGGAGTTGGGAATGCCATACCGACATATGATATAGTTCAAAATGAATGATGAAATATGTTTGTCAGTAATAGTTGTTAGGGGAACAACTTCAATCCATTTAGTAAAGTAATCAGTGGCTATAATAATGAACTTGTGTCCATTTGATGATGATGGATGTATCTTGCCAACCAGGTCCAATCCCCACTGAGCAAAACACCATGTTGTGGTGAAGGGTTGCAATTCTTGAGTAGGAGCATGAATGAGATTCCCATGAATTTGAAATTTTGAACATTTCCTGACAAAGATGAATGATTCTTTCTCCATGGTCGGCCAATAGTAACCCATTCTAACAAGTTTCTTGGTTAAGGTTAGTCCACTTCAATGTGTCCCATAAATACCACCATGTACCTCTTGTAAGGCCTTTTCTGATTCTTTGCATTCGAGACATCGAAGGAGGGTACCATCAAGACCACATCGGTATAAGATGTCAACAATTAAGGTGTAACGATAAGATTGGCATATGAAATTTCTTTTCTGATTTCTAGACAAATCTAGGGGCAAAATAGTATTTGTTAGGTAAGTATAGATTTGGCCATACAAGGGATAATCAGAACTAGTTAGGTGACAAATAATTTGGGTTTCCAAATCGTCATAGGCAGGAGAAGACAATTGTTCCACCAAGAAATTGTATCGTGCTTGTTTTCTGACAACTAGAGCAGTGATGCAATTGTAGCCATGGCGTCTACATCTTTATTATTAGTATAGAAAATTTGTAGGAACTTGATGTCAAAAAAATATTTCTTGAATTCATCCACCATTCTCTTTTAAGGAATTAACTTGTCATCCTTAGTTTGATATTCATCATTGATTTGATTTATGACAAGTTTTGAATCACCAAAAACTTATAGTTTTGTGATTTTCTAGTCTACTGTAATTCTCATTCCAATTAACAGTGCCTCATATTCAGCTATGTTGTTTGTGCAAGGAATTATTAGCCGATAATATTTTGGAATTGTATGTCCTTGAGGTGTGATGAAAATAATTGCTGCTCCTGAACCATGTTGAGCATAGGATCCATCAAAATAGAGTGTCCATGACTACTTAATAGCTATTGTGAATACATCAGCATCAACAAAATCAATGTGTATTGGTTGTCCTTCTTGCATTGGTGCTTCTGCCGACTAATATGCTATTACCTATCCTTTTATAGCCTTCTGATCCACATAATGAATGTCAAACTCACTTAGGATCATGAACCATTTAGCCAATCTTCTAGTTAAGGTTGCCTTACTTAGAAGATATTTGAGTGGATCAATCTTAGCCACAAGCTTTATTTATGGGCTAGCATATAGTGTCGCAACTTTTGAGAAGTAAAGACTACTACTAAGAAAGCTTTTTCAATGAAGGTATAATTTAGTACATGGATTTTCAAAGTTCAACTAATGTAATATATTGCTCGCTCCTTTCCTAAGTTGTCTTCTTGTGCCAAAAATGCTCCTAAGGATACCTATGTGCAAAAAATATATAATATGAGCGGTTCCCCTTGCATTGGTGCAATCAACACTGGTAGATTTATTATATATTGCTTTATTTGATCAAATGTTGCTTCACATATGTCTTCCCATTTAAAAGGAACATTCTTATGTAAGAGATGAGTGAATGGTAAACTCTTATCTACTAGTTGTGCAATGAATCTTTTGATGGCTGCAACCCTCCTTGCAATGAGCATAGTTGATTGATGTTTCTTGGTGGTGGCATATCGAGAATTTCTTTTACCTTTGCTGGATCCACTTCAATTCCCTTTTCTTACACAATATATCCTAGAAGCTTCCCGGATTTTACCCCGAAGACACATTTCTTTGGATTAAGTCTCACTTTGAATCTTTCCATCCTGTTAAAATTTTTAGACAAGATATCTAAATGTCCTTATCTAGTGTGTGATTTGGCTAAAATATCATCGACATAATCCTCCATGAATGTTTGCATCATGTCATGAAAAAAGGTAGTCATTTCCCGTTGATAAGTAGCTCCTACATTTTTGAGTCCAAATGGCATTACATTCCAGCAATATGTACCCCAAGGACATGTGAACATTGTTTTATCTTGATCATCAGGCACAATTTTTATCTGGTTGTATCCTGAAAATCCATCCATTAGTGAATATATAGCGTGTCCAGCAGTCAAATCTACAATTATATCTATTTTTGGCAAAGGGAAATCATCTTTAGGGAATGCCTTAATTAAATTCCTAAAATCTGTACAAATTATGATTCTTCCATCTAGATTTGATACTGGCACGATATTGGAGATCCATTCCACATAGTCTATAGATCGAATGAATCCAACATCTAACAGCTTCTTTAACTCCTTGACCAATAATGCAACATGTGGATGCATTTTTCTAATTTTTTTCTTCATAGTTTTTTCCCCTGGCATGATAGATAGATGATGCATGATGAGATCTGGATCCAATCCATGCATATTTGCGTAGGACCATGCAAAATTGATTTGATTGTTCTTGAGAAATTATGTGAAACCAGGGGTTTCCTCTTTTGTTAGTGACACAACAAGTTGCAATACTTTGGGCTGTTCCACAATACCTAAATTGATCATCATTGTTGGTTCTATTAAAATAGAAGACCTTTCCTCATAATGCTCAGGGAGACTGTCAATTTTCCCATCTTCGGATGCCTTTGAAAGGTTTTCACCATCAGATACGCTTTCTATTTTTCTCTTTTCATGATCTAATACTACCTTTGTTAGGTTTCACCATTAGATATTTCTTTTATATTATTAATTTTGTAGCTGAGAAACTTGGCACTTTCCTGTCTCAAACTTTGATCTTGTGATTCCCTGGTGGAACTTGTTTTTGGTTTGGATGTACAAAGAAATTTTATTATGGTTTCATCATCGGGAAAAGTTGGGATATCAATTGGTGCAAGTTTTTCCCATTCAATGAGTTCAGCATGGACCAAAGGAAATGGATCATTAGGCTGGGTAAGGTCACTAGCCATTAGGTTCATGATACTATCATCACCTTCATTATGGGAAAGATCTATGATGGTATCCTCCTGTTGATGATTTGTCTCACTTTGAATCGAATCGTCCGCACTCGAGTCATGATCGCTGAGTAGAACATAATCAAGAAAAGGCCTTGAGCTTTCTCCTTGTATGAATGTAGGTGTAAATTTTTGTATGACATCCACCTGTTTATCTCTCCAAAATGTATCATCAAAGATGTCGTCCCATTCATATTCATTAGAGTCAGTGTCAGAATTGTCTTGTTGAATTCTAAGAATTGTTTCAGCTAACTCCTCATTGGATGGTCTTTGTACTACTTCTTCCTTTGTGTCCTCACCATATCCTAACCCAATTTTATCCTTTGGGTGCATTGTTTTTAATCAAATAGGTTTAGCAATACCCTCCTTCTGTTTACCTATAGGGTCATTCCTGTCATAACCCATTTGCTGCATTATTGTATAACCTTTTCCATATTGTTCTGTGGGTAACTTGACATGTTGTACTGATTCTTCTTCATCTTTATAGAGCCAATCAAGGATAGCTCTATCTTCCATTTCATTTTATTTGATAAATATTCCATCAAACTTGGTGATGGGAACTGAAGCTGAGGCTAAAGTTGTTGTAGCCTGTTGTATGGATGTTGATGTTTGACCGTGAGATCTTGGAGACATGGGTAGGTTAGAGAGACATAATTAATATTCTCCCACCCCATTCTCTTTCAATTTTAGCTTGGTGCCAAAATTACTTATCATTTATTTTGCTTGTTCCTTTTACTTGGAGGTAGAAATGCCCAATGCCTCTCTGTTATTTGGGACAAATGTGTCTTGAGTTTCTCTTAGATTAGAAGAAGTTTGATTGCTAATGTGATCGACTGGTATTGTTACTTCTTGTCCATCATATGGAAACATCAAGGATTGATGATAAGTGGAAAGAACATCTTGTATCTCATGGATCCGTGGGTGACCCAAGAGTATGTTATAGGATAGATCTCAATCTAGAACCTGACAAAAGGTATTCTTCACAATAGGTCCCACTCTGATTGGTAACATGATGAGGCCTTTGGAAGCTGTTTCCTCATCATCGTATGCTTTGATCATAATTTTCCTTTGTGGATCTATAGATTCTTCTGACTATCCCAAAGAAAGGACCAATTTCAAAGTAATTTTTTTTAATCTAACTCCCCCATCTATTAGGACACATCTAATTCGGGCTTTATGAACCATGACCTCTAGGTAAAGTGATGAATTATGTGGATGGGCATGGATGAGTCATCCTTCTCAGTAAAGGATAAACATGTGGATGAGGACAAGTGTCCCACCATGGCTTGAAATTTATTGATATCTAGATTAGGAGACATAGTTGTGTCGACAAGTGCCCTTTCCAGAATGTCCTTATGTGCGGGTGATAATTTTAAGAGCTCCAAGATAGAAATTTGGGCCAATGTTTTCTGTAGTTGATCAACCAAATTGTATTGACTTGGAGAGGGAATTTATGCCTTAGATGAACTTCCCTTTACAATTATTTTGGCCTATCCCCTTGTCATAGCATTGACCTCTCAATATTCTTGTTTTCCTTTGATTTTAATAGCATTGATTTGTTGATCGTAAGTATAAATATAATTGATAATGGTGTCATAGACATGATTCATATTCTTTCCTTTGTCACCCAAAGATTCCCCTTTTTGATAATTGGGGAGAGCATCCTTGAATGCTTGATGATCATCATTGGCACTATGTCCCTCAACCGTTATGGTATGGTTATCAATCAAATCCTGAACAAGATTCTTTAAGCCTTGGCAATTATTTGTCTTGTGAGCTTTGCATCTATGATAATCACAAAAGTGTGAGTCATTCCATGATGGTGGTTTAACTTAAGGGTCATAATATCTTTTTGGTGGCAATGTAATAACATTTTGGTTCAATAGTTCTTTAAGAATGGATTCTAAAGACTGGTCCAAGGGAGTAAAACTCTGTCGATTTGAGAAAAATTGAGATCGGGGTGCATTTGAATAATGATTATTGCCAAGATTATAACCATGATTGTTGGTCACATTTCCTTGATTGGAATTATTGCCTTGGTTACTAGAATTTCCATCATTATTGCTACATTGAACCCTTGACACATTGAGAACAATAGGCTTTATATTCACATTGTTAGCATCTACCACCCCATCATTCATAACATTTTTATTTTGAGTCCAAAATCATGGCTTGTTGTCATTGTTGTTGTACAAATTTGGACTTTATTTATCGAGCTTTAAAACTCCATGATTGACTAAGGCACCTTCAATGCTAATTGCATTTTCAATCAAATTTTCAAATGATTGAGGACAATGAAGGTTTAGCCTGTAACTCATCTTTTGATTCAGAATATAGATAAATATTTGCATCTTTTCCTTTTTAGGAAAAGGACGGGAATATCCGACAAAAAACCTTCTCCACCTTTGTAAAAATATAGTGAAAGATTCCCCGATCTTTTGTTTCAGTTTACACAAGTCAAGCAAGGTTATTTGATGTTGGATATTGTAGGACTATTACGATATGAATTTATTTATTAACTCCTCAAATTTTCTGATGGGGGGAGTGATCTTGGAAATCCACTCCATGGATTTTCCACCCAGACTTTGTGGAAACAGTCACATTAAGTAGGTATATTCATGAGTGAATTCTAAGCTCATATTTCAAAAATCCCTCACATGATCAATGGGATCTGTTTTCCCATTATACCTGTCAAACTTTGGGATTTTTCAATGTTTTGGAAAAGGAATCATTTGAAGACTCCTATCAAATGGATAGGGGAATATTTCATACAAAACATATTTGTTTGTTGAGTTCCCTTGTATTTCTTTTATTTTCCCTTGCAAGGCTCTTATCTGTTGAGTAAGAGCACTAAAATCATTAAGAAGGACTTCAGGATTTTCTCTAATCTCTTCCATGTCAAAATCTATAGGTAAGTTATCTCCTTGATTAGCTAATGAAAGGAAATATCTTTCCTTGTTTTGTTCTAAAATACTCTCCATGAGAGTATGGAATTGAGGGTCCTATTCTACTTCTTGAAGCTTTTCTTCTGTTATCTCATCAGTATTAGAATTATCCCCTATGGGAAAACGATTTCCTTCCCTATCACTATTATTGATTTTATCACCCATGTTGTTTAATTTACTTTCCCTTTTGTCTCTTTCTATGTTCTTTTGAGATCTTGTGACAACAGGCATCAGCTTTTTCCAAATTTCCACTAACTTTGATCAAAAGAATGAAATAGTGCAATTTTGATGGATATCTAAGTCAGAATAGAATGAACATTCTATTGATATGACTTATGAGATTTCTAATCTTTAGCTCGTGATTCCCTGATTGAAAGGAAGATGATCCTGTTTGCAAGACTTAAACCAAAGATCAAAAATAAAGATGATTTTGCACTTTGTAAGGTTTGATCGTAGTTTTTTCAAAATAAGGATTTTGATAAATACCTAATGTCTCCTAAGCTCTCTATTTTAAAAATTGATTGGGATGATTAGGGTACACAATTTCTGGTTGGGGCATGAAAGAGGAATGAATAAGATGACTGTAATTATGCCTTTGAGAAAGGGCTCTTCTTTGAAAGAAAGCTCATGAATATAATGGTTCTAAAGCATAATCATCAGTGAAACCTCTAGCAAAGTCATGATATCAATGAATAAAGGTTTTGTGTTCAAGCAAAACCTTTCGACTTTGGTATAAAAAATTCTTCTTTTTCAATAACTTCTTATAACTGAGAGATTTATTTGGCTTCTTAATCTTCTTCTCTAGGGACTTTTTGGCAAAAGTTGTAGACTTCCAAACCCTGAGCATAGAAAAAGACTAGACTGAGATGGCAAATTTTCGGGTGCCAAAAAATTACCCAGGCTCAGAATATAGATGCGCTAAAATATCCAACCTATGCATTGGATATTTACACATATGCACTAAAACAGAGCACAATGCGCTAAAAAAGAGCATGAATGCACTGAAACATAAAACAAATGCGCTAAAATAGAGCATAAATGTGTTGAAACAGAGCACAGATGCACTAAAACAGACCAGGGATGCGCTAAACTATCCAATTACTATTATGAGATAGACATGTTTTGAAAGTTTGATGTTTTTGGATGATCTTTATCTGTTTTAAATATGGAAAAATATGGCATACAATAGAAAACAGTTGTTTTGCAAATCCTAAAATCTAATCAAAGAGTGTATGTTCTTGATTTTTCATGGGTATTGAACAAAATAGGAACTTCAAAAAGACTCACTCTTATTTATCAAAAAGGTCATCATAGGAACCACATCCCACATCTTAAAATTGCATCGACTCACATAGCCATGTCACCCCCTAGAGGGCGCCCATATTTTTGTCTTTTCCAGGTGCATACTCAAGGTTAGATTTCTCGATCCCTTGAGCAAAAAATCTGTGGAAATTATATGGTGAGTATCTTGGGGGCCGATTCTTCCCTCCCCTTGCACTGTATTTAATATGATGTTTGGATACTAATAGGGTTGGATTTCTACACTATGGTTCATAGTAAAGGTATCCATTCAGCATGGCAATAGATAAACTCCCTTAGGAGACCTCCCAATATTTAGAAGAAAGATTTTGGGGATGGTTATCTTTCTCACTTCTTTTGAATATGGGTTTCCCCAAAATTCACTTTTGATTAGAGTGGGTTGGAAAACTTGGCTTTGGTTGTTCCCACTTAGGTCCTTCCTGTAGGGTGAGTACTTTTTCCCACTATAGTAGGCCTTCTAAATGATGTAACAAAGCATGAATTGCATAAAATGAAATAGGTAAGTCTGGTGTTTTGGTCACCCAATAAAGGGGAGAGCATAAACCTATTACCTCGCAATCACAACAAACAAATGGTTCAATTTTAAACCCAAATGACGAGTTTCTACGCTAAGTGAAGATTTTGCGTCACAAAAAACATTGGATTCATTTTTAACCAAGCAAAAAATAATGTTTGGTGACTATCCTAGGATTGCTTAATTCCATATTTAAGTGACTAGCCTAGGATTGCTTCATTTTACTTTAAAACTAAATTGAAAAATATCTGTCCGCAGATGGCGTCAGAATCAAGATTTGTTCTATTACACTTATATATGTGCCAAAAGAACCATCAAATGCACTAAAGCAGACTACAAATGTGTTAAAAGATCAACCACATATGCGCCAAAATAGTAAGTAAGTGCGCTAAAACATATTGCAAATGCGCTAAAACAGAGCGTGTATGTGCTAATCCATGACTCGTATGCACTAAACCGAAGCTCCAGTCCGTCACCTGTCACAAAACCTACAATAAAAAGATTAAAAACAGGGCAAGGCCCCACGGTGGGTGCCAAAAATGTGTGTGAGAATAAGTGGTCTAACTAAGAAGATAAACTAACACACCAATGAAACATTATATTGAAGGAAGCTAGTTAAAAAGATAAAAAAAATCTAAGTAACAACAACTCCTTCAAATATATCCCATTGTCCACTATCTCCAAGGATTCAATGCCAGTTACTGGCTCTTAGTTGGTATAAGTAGTAGCTTGTTGAAATGACAACTTAGGAGAACGAGATTTATGCAAAATGTATGTTTATTTTCTAAATGATTGAAGCTATGAAGTTAAAAACTGAAATGCAATGCTATGAACTTGAAATGCTAAATGTTGATTTGAATGCAAATATAGAAATCACACTTAAATTCAAAAAATCTAGGATGCTTTTCAACTCACAAGAGGGCTGTATTTATAGATTTTTGGAGGCAAGAATCTAGCTGGCAAAGATCAACGGTTGAATTCAAACCTGTCAAGATGAATGGTGAGAGATTGAGAAGTTGAGAAAAAGATGGAAGGTTGAGAGAATAATGGGAGATGTTTCCTCCTACACAACCTTCTCCATTCAAAAATGAAGGAAATTTCCCATTTGTGCACTTCATTTATGAGAAGTTAGTTGATAGTTGAAGATAAATCCTTAATTAAATAAGTAAATTTAATTACATGTGACAATGAAGTTAGAAGTTTCCATAATTAAATAATTAATATTTAATTGTGTGAGAGATGAAAAAGGCAAGTAATTAAATATTTATAATATTTAATTAAGTGTGAGGTGAGGAAAGTTTCTAATTAAATATTTTTGAATATTTAATTATATGTGAAATGAAGAATTTAGAAAGTGTTTAATTAAATATTTAGAAATATTTAATTAAATGTGGAATGAAGAATTTTGTTTAAATTTAAAATTTAAACTTGTGATAATTAATATAAATAAATTGTGAAATCTATTTAATTAATTAAGAGGAAGATGATAATAATTAAATAAACTTATTTATTTAATTAAATTGGAAGAATTTAGAAAGTGAACTATATAAATAAATAATAAAATATATATTTATATGTAGATGAGTTTAGAAGAATATTAATTAAACAATTCATATTTAATTAATTAATAGGTTTGATTAACTATGACCATTTTTAGGTGTACAGTTCTCATCTTCGCTCATCTTCAAGCTCTCCCATTTTCCTTTTAGACTTTGTAGCTTACCAGTTTTCACTAGTGCATCTCCTTGATACAATGTTTCTAGTTGTTTCCAAATCTGGTATGCAGTCTTCAATCCCATCACGTTTGTAATTTTTGAATCTGAAAAAGCACTCACCAGTGTTTCTATTGACCTGGTATTAATTTTTGCTTACTTTATCTCATCTTCAAAGGAGGGACCATTCTGAGGAATATTATATGCAATTTGTGTCATCTTCCATAAAGGTTCTCCAATGCATCTCAAATGACATCTCATCCCGACTTTCCATAGAGAGTAGTTTGTACCATCAAATCTAGGGCTATCCTTCTTAAATGATGCCATATCGGATCACCTCAAGCTGTTAAGCTTCTTTCAAAGGAACTAGCTCTGATACCAATTGTTAGCAAAACAAGGGTAGACAACTAGGGGGGCGGGGGTGAATCAGTTGTTACCAAAATAAAACTTATACAACATTAACCAATCCTTATATCACAGATCTGATAATTAACAGTGTAATCATAAGAACAACACATTAGAGACACATGAACACCAAGATTTTATACGTGGAAACCCTGTTAGGGGAGAAACCATGGTGAATGTTAGTGCACAAGATTATACCCTTTTAGAAGTATAATGAAGAATAAAATGAGAATGCACTTACATTCAGGCACACTACCTAGAGCACACTGCTCAAAGGGAAGGCTTACTGCCTTACATATAGTAATCAAATTAAATCCATTTGATAAATTTGAGTAGAGAAAATAGCTTTTGCAAAAGCCTGATTATAGTTCTAGTTAGGCACACAAAACTTCTTCAAACTATTCCACACTTTGCTCTGAATGAACTTACCTTTATTCATACTTGTAAACTTGAGAACTTTTCATAAATGAGGAAAACAATATTGTATATATATCTTCTACACAAATTTGAATCCACTATTTAGTCGACCACAAATAAAGAATAAATGACAACTGTTAGCCTTGATACATGAATAAATTTCAATGTGTACCAACACAAGTCGGTTACAACATAGCGAGGACCCAAACAAACATATCCAAACATGCCAAACAATAAAATATTAATCCTCATGGATCTGCAACACACTAACACCACAATGTCGACCAAGGACATGAACACTCAGGGCACATATCGGAAAATATTTGATCATGAATAGTCCAATTATTGCAGATGTACAACAAGGATAGAGTATGGTCTAGAATTATCCATGAATGTCATATGTACATGTGAAACACATGAGATTGCTATAATTTCATTTGCTATGACCAAGAATACCATGTATAGAAACTGAATAACTGTAGGCACACAGATCTTCATAAATTACACTAAACTTCATGCGCACCTTTGAAATTTTTAGACAACATAATAGAAAGGTTCAACAACAAACCCTTTGAAGTCAACCATCAGATCTTCAACACACAAAGCTTTCCAACAATCTGACCTTCTCAACTCCACTGGCTGCCTATACTATATTTTTTATAATTTTCTCAATCTCCTCAACATATACAACCTTAAGAAGATTAAAATGCTAATAGTGTTGACATCAATGACAAAAATATATAAGAAACACAACCAAAACATCCAATAGGACCATAAATTCGACAGTATATCCTTATGTACACTTTGACTAACCTTTCCATACTAGACCTAGCTATCCTACTCTACAAGGTTAAGGAGTACCAAGGCCTCACATTCTACAATTCGCATCTCTAGGAGCTTGTCCTGTAACCACTCTTTCAAAACCATATGGAGTAGCTATGGAAAAAATTGAGGGACCATTTCCTTCAGCAGGTAGAATTAGCAATACATATTGTGCTTCTTACTATGTGATTTTCCCCGAGTTATTTTCTATCTTGTAGTTTCTTCAAACATGGAAAGTTTGAGTACTTTATTTTACTTTTCAACAGTAGCTTCACCTGTTCCACTACATCAATAGTTCATTGTTACACCACAGTCTCAGCAGCAGTTCACACAAAGATTAGACCAACTTTTAGGTTGAGGACATTCAGAATGTGGAACAAATTTTCATTATCAAGTAAATTAATATACAATTTACCTCACTAAAATATTTTTTTGTACTTTCTATTTTTCATCAAAAATCTGTACTGATGGGAATTAGTAGCAATTGTACTTAATGGAGGAGGATTATTGAGGAATTAATTGCTATTTCTATTTTTTGAGAGCTTCTTGCAATCATAATACATGTTGAGCATTTACAACCCAGCTATTTGTTTTAGGAAAAGTAATTTTGGTTGTGCCTATGTATTAGATTTTCTTTTAATGGAATGATAATGATAATAAATTACCATTTATTATTTTTCTTGTTACAAAAATCATCTAGATCTCAACAAGACTAAGAGCATTAGTATTTCTACTTGAGTGACATGCTTTACATCTCGGTTTGCAAGTTTCTATTAGTCGTTCTAGAGGTAAGGATTGTTATGGAATATGGTTAGATGGAGAAAATTTGAGTTGAACCATTTGAAAGGATTATAATTTTATGCCGATTGCCTATTATTTTGGACATCCTGAGAATTTTTTCTCTTCCTAGTAAAGAAGTTGTATGTTAGGAGCATTGCGCTTTCACAGTCTATATTAGTGAAGTTAAGCCTTTGGAAAAAGACTATGGACCAGGCTTTTTCATCTGCTACACATTTTTTTCTCCAAAAGCTCTACAACTTAACTTGTGTGTTGTAAGAAAAAATATGGCAGCACTAATCTTTGCTTTTTCTTTATTAGTCAATTTCTTGGTTAAGTCATGTTATTAAAGCATTATAGATGAGACTATAGATGGTAGGGCCATCTATGATTTTTTATTTCCATTTTCTCTTTTGAGTAGATATACATATACCCGAACAATACATAGAGCACAAGGGCTCACTATGCACAGTCTTGCATTTGACCCTTCCGTTGTGCACCAACATGGGTTAACATACACAACTTTATCTTAAAAATCAAGCATTGAAACACTTTTTCTATTAAACCCTCTAACACCAAAGAACTCTAAGGTCAAACTAACAATCATGAAAGAAATGGAACAACTTGAAACAATTGCTAGTTGGACTCTTCAGAATAACATTCATTATAAAGAAAATATATCATGTATTACACTATCTACACTGAACACTCACCATTTCCAATCACATAAACAAGACATCTTACATGAAAATGACTTAATGTCATCAAACATTCTATGTCTACAAGAAATCCACTTGAAAAAATTGACAACAGACAATCCATTACCAAACTACAATTGCTTTATAACATACCATGTGCATGGTATAATGACTTCTATTAGAAAAACATACATGTGCCTTGGGTGACTTTTTGTATTTACCCAACCAAGTAATTCTATCTCATATTGAATGTCTTGTTCATTGTTTAAACTGGACACTAGATGGACACTTATTTGGATTCATCAACATATAATTTTGCTATAATATTTTAACTAAAGAAATGAATTATTATAATATTTATTAGTCTATAGGAGTAAAAATTGTGATTTATATCCCATGCTATACTATTTTGAACTAGTAAACAACACAACAACCTAGAATTTGAGCCTTAAAAGCCACTATCAGTCTTTTTGAAACAAAGGTGAATTAACTTGTGAACTATGGAATCACATGTGGATGTTTAGCAAAATATACCCACCATTGCTTAATGCATACTTTTTTTGTCTTTTTTTAACCCCCATTTTCACATTCACAAGGAAGAATCTCAGAGCAAAAGGAGACCAAAACTACTAAAAGGAAAAAAAATCATTTTTTAGTTTTTCAGGTATCTATTGAGTTTTTTTGTTTTAAACCTAGGCAAGTGAATTAAATTTACACATTTTTCATGTTGATAATGTTGTCTAAATGGAAAAATAATATGGATTATTCAATTTACTAATCTATCTTTTTAGACTGCTATTTAGATATCAGAGTCATGTCCTAATTACAAAGTCTGGGTTTTATCTTGAATTTGATTGCTTGAGATCTGTTACATACCAAATTTCTATTTAGTATCTTTGCATTTTTCTTAAAAGTCAAATCAGATATTATCTTGTTTTTCTTTTCAATTTATCATCTTAATATTTATATATGTTAATTTGACATTATAGCTAATATAATTTATTGATAGCTTTTGTCTACAATATTTTCTTTAGCCAAGCATTAAGTATAGTGTTTGCACTTATTTATTTTTGAATGATATTTGAAATTTATTCAGTTACTTTGAATTTGACAAAAAATCCTTAATTTAGCACTGTTTCATTAAAGAGGCTAAGCCTAATTATTTTTTCCAAGAAAAAATTCTTTTATGCATGCATTATCATGTGTATATATCACTTAACCATTTCTAAACTCACAATAGTAAACTTTGTAATTATGCTTTGCCAACTTTTGTGAATATGAAATATGCTCTACACCATGCAACGAGTATGCTTGGAATAATTATTTTTGTATAGTTTTATTCTTGAATACCTTAAAATGTTTTATAATTTGTATCACTTCCTCAATATTCTACTTTTACTCTTTACCCTATTCTCTTTCCAGCTAGTTTTCTTGTAAACTGCATTTCTACTGCATTCCATTTTTACAAAGCATTTCTTGCATGTTTACTAGGAAACTGTAGTATACAAATAAGAATCATGTCCCTATCCTTGTACCACAATATTTGGTGATTAAATTTATATTTAAATTAGCCATGCCTAATGGAATCCTCATTTCTATCTTTGTATTAGTACCTATATTTCCATTTCTCTAGGTAACTATGATATTTTTGTCTTTAAGTAGGAAAATATTCTTGAAAAAACCTACATGCATGATTCTATCCCATACCTATTATGTTTATGTTCTTTTGTATTTTTATCTAGAGCATGAAGAAAATGGGACACTGTGCTTATTCATTATAACCCCTAGTTAGATTATGTGTAGTGTGAAACACAAATCTTCCTTATTTGGTCTAGACAAATGTCTAATGCATCTTTGCCCACTATCAATTGGAAAAAGAAAATCCACTATCAGAATAATTACAAACAAAAGAAGTCAAAGAATTTATCTAAATAGTTGAATGCATAACTCATGTATTATTCCCTCACATTAGTACAATTTTCAAGTCTTTTCATCTTCCCTCTTTGAGAATCCATGACACATAAACTAGAACCAAAATTTTTAGAGGAAGACACTTGCCAAATCTCTTGATGTATAGACTTGGTAAGGATTTGTGTGGGTTTTTCTTGAATTAATGTTTTATTTCTTTTTGTTATTGTTAAGGAATATTCCATCCCTTGTCTACCTAAATGTGAATGTGCATTTAATATGAAGTAGATGGATGGGTTTAAGATTATTGGAAGGACATTGTTTTATGACAAAATTTCAATTTTGTATTTATCACCAATATTTTATGAGTGGTGCATCATCAAACTTGGTAGATCACGATTTTAATTTGTTTATATTTATTTGATTAGAATTGGCTTAGATTTAAGAGCTAGATTAGTGAACAATTGCTTTGTTTTTCCTGTGTTATGCTTGCAATCTTCCTTTCTTTCTTTGTTGTGTTCTTTGACAAGAATCACGAGAGGTTTGGGTAGATTTTTCTATACTTATTACCTCATGCTTCATCACATCTCCCAAATTTCATCTATACTTTCTTGCTTGGTTGTTTCTAATTTAGTTCTTTTCAATTGCTTGTTTCATTTTTAAACAAAAACTAGTTATTAGAGATTCAGTATTTTCTCCTTCATTGCAAACTTCTCAAACTCCTAAGAGACCACTAAAAACAAGTCTATGTTTGTTAATTACCATTCTTCCTTATTTCTATTTCCACTTTAATTGTAGGTTTACTTGAGTGATTTATTGGGATTCAATTTTATCTCTCCCTCAACGATACTATTCCATCATCATTTCAGTATTTTTCAGATTTGCATAGGCATCTATATAAGCTAAACTTCATCGTTCTTGACCAATTGATAATCTCTAGGCCATTTTGGCTTCCCCCATTACTACTTTCCTCATTTCTTTGGTGATTTATATTTTTTACAGATTGTCTAAAGTCTCCAAATAGCCTTACAATTTTCACCCTTTTGTTTCTTCTTACTTTTTTGTTGTTTTGATTCATTTCTATAGTCACATCAATCCATGTTATCAATGTTTTCAGTCTTCCTAAGGTCATATCAATCCTCTTTCATTGCACTTAAGGTGATTCAAGTGAGCATAGCCATTACTTTTTTGGCATGTTTTCAAGTTCTTGATGATGTATTTTACAAATTTTCAGCATTGGAGCTTTGTTATTTTCTAATTTTTTGAAAACAGTATTTTGGCATTTCGCATTGCTAGTTCACAATGAAGATTTTCTATTTTCTTGCATGATATAGAATCACTTGGATACTTCTTATTTCATGTTCAACTAATTTTTTGTCCATCTCTACCTTATTTTCCCTCCGGGATGCTTGCTCCAATGCCAACTTCAGTTCCATAATTTCTTTCTTAGCTATTTCTAGTTTGCTTAACAGATCTTCATCACCTTCTTTGGCACTCATTTTGTTTTTCACATCTTTAATATCTAATTTGATGAAGTTATGCATTCAACACTGGTATTGAAACCTATAGCTCCGCCTCTTTTTCCTTTGATGCTTGCATAACCATCTTATCTTGATCCCATTATTAGATCTCTGTAGAAAATCTGAATTCATGAATCTTGTAATTGGAATTTTAAAGTTTAAACATCAATTCTAAGATAGAGAAATGCATAAACCACCAAGATATTATGTTAAGACCCTAGCTAGAACCTAGTATAGAATAAATCTTGCCAAATCAATATCCTCTAACCTGACACTTTAGAGCACAAGATTTTTCCATATTTATTCAACCCCATAATCTCTATTTTAAAGGTAGTGAAAGCTGACTAAAAGTGACAATTTTGTCCCAACAAAAGTTGTGGAAATAACGAATGCATATGAAACATAAACTATGAGATATAATTACATGTAACATAATCAAGTAACAGTTTAAACTCTAATAGTTTGTGAAAAAGCTTTAATGAATGTTCATGTTTTATCATTTATTGCTCCCATAAAATAGTCACTGATATTTAATTTGCATGGAATCAGAGACTAATGGAACTTAAAATATAGAAAACATAAAAAAAATGTAGCCATGAATCCCAAATAATCCTTCAACCAACTTAAAGGATATGGATAACTGAACACAATATAGCCATCAGATTACTTTTGAAAAATACACATATAGTAATACAAAAAGGGTTTCTAGTAATTTCTTCTTAACTAAAGTTCGAGATTAATTGACATATTTATGAATCTCAGGTTTTTCATGAAGATCAAGTAGAAATTTTTTTTTGTTGTTTAAATAGTGGTGAAAGCCATTGACCCTTCTAAAATTCCTATGTAAATTAAATTATACAAGGTTCAATAGTACAAGGTGGCTAGTCCTTAACAATTTGAACAATGTAGTTGTTCATAACCAATGTGAACTTATTGTGGATTTGGAATCTATGCAATAAGAAAACTACTGGTGAAATGTCTGCTCTGTATTGTTCATATAATATTTTTGCAATTTCTAGAAAATGTTGTTCAAGCAACTTTCCTTGTAGACAACAATCGATGTTGCCCTCTTGGCTATATAATGTGCAAACAAAATTGTGGTGATGTGAGGGTTGTGTGTCTTTATTGCAGTGTGTGAAGTGGCCAAAACCTACATCAATGGGAGGGTCAAATAACAATGGGTGATAATAGGTAGATTCAAGCATTTTTAGAGAACTGAAAACTTCAAATACTAGGATCATCAGGCTAGTGGCTAGAACAAATAGAAAAAAAATAAATTTATTAATTTTGAAGATAGAAATTCATTGCTCTGAAACTTGAGATTAACAGTAACACAAAGTGAACTTGCAACTGACTGGAGAGGATTCTCAAATCAATGAAAAAGGAACTCCATACACATTTCATAGCTATGCAAAGCCAAAAAAAAATACTAAGGCTGAGGGGCAATTGTATTAGGTTAATATTGCCCCACAAATGTTAGGAGTTAATTGTGGACTAAGTTTACATTTCTTTTATCTGTTTAAGTAATTTATCTCTCTCATTCTTAGCATGATTTATCCTCTAGCTCCTTGTTTTTGGGCTTTAAAATAGTCACTGTGAGTCCATTTGTTCACATGTTGGTTGTGACCCTTTGGTTGATTTGTTATACATTTTTGTGGGGAATAGGTATTATATATGATATTGTATGTGTGTTTACAACTGTTTCACTTTGCCTTCTGTATGCTTCATCTCCTATTTCTTTGTATTTGGAAAATGGAAACATGAATTTCATTTTATTCAAGAACATGCAGTTACAACTATTTTTGTTTTCCTTCTACATGTTACACATGCTAGTTGGAAATTATGCATTTTTTATGTTTCTTTTTTATGAGGCTCATTTGTTCGACCCATACATGTGATCCGATTATTAAGGTTTTAAATTTTTTTTCTCATTGCATCCTTTTGTCTATTATCAAATTGTATGTCATGAAGCTTGGTGTATTTCAAGTTTTCAACATGTAAAAATGATTGATTGAACCAAGATATGTATTGATAATTGCATTGTAAATATTCTTAAATCCACACTATTTTCAATAATCAATTTTGTATGTGTATATCAGGTAATTTTTCAATTATCCTTAAAATTCTCCACTATATAAAAAAAATCCTTAGAATTATAGTGCAATATTGTCCATGCCTAGAATTTGATGATCCTTGAACAGGATGTAGTACATTACCTTCAATAAAATAACTATCCACACTTCAAATATATCAAGGTTCAAGCTTTCTATCATGCATTAGATCTCTATGGTTGTGATTTACACTCCGCAATGCATTTACAATTAGATTCTATGTAACTGATGGTATTGAATTAATCCACCTCTACTCTTGATGTCTAGATGAGATCTCCTATTTTTAGAAAAAACATTTTTAGTTATGAATGGTAGTACCAGTTTTCTACCATAGTTTTTAAAATTTATGTTAG
>CM021103.1:440903920-441061311 GCA_007115665.2 Sequoiadendron giganteum | reverse complement strand
AACAAAATTTAAACAAGAAAATATAGTAACACAAATGAGTTTTACCTTGGAAACCCATGTGTGGTAGAAACAAGCTTGGTAGTGTCATCATTAATCTTTTCTTCCTTAAACTTTATAAATATCATTGGAGTTTTCTTATAGTAATTCAACATTTTTCTAGTATTATCAACTTGTGATTTCCCCCTAGACTTCCATTGTTTACAATTGAATTCATTTTCTCAATCACTCCTATGGTCATGGCTCTACAATTAGGTGTCGATACTTGCATATACAAGTATTTGTGATGTGTGTAATAAATAACCCTTAAATATCAAGAAATGGACAAGACATCGTTTCTTGGTTGTCTTTGATTGTGTTGTCCTATTTGGGTAGCACTACCACTTTGTAAGGTAAGACTTTTGGTGACATTTTCTAGGTTACTAGTACATTTACAGATTTGTTTCTTGCTATTGGGTTGTTGATACATTGATGCAACCATTGGTTATGTTGTAGGACCAATGATACACTTGCATAATTGTTGCTGGTGACACTTCCACAAGTGTTCATGACACTAATACATTTGGTTTGAAGAAGGTTAGGGTGGATATATCATTATATAATTTTATTGTTTGTGGTAGCTGAATCCTATCCTGTCCAATCCATGGTGAAAATATTATAATTTTCTTTTTTCATATATAATTGCTTTTCATAAAATGAGTAGAAGTAAACCCCCTCCTACACAATGCTCTACAATACAAAGCCTCCACTAAAAAATTTATTAATATGGACAAATTACATTAGATCCCATGAGTTTATTTACAAGATAACAAACAACATTTGTTGTTTGAACTTATGTGGAAAAATGATTCATATTACATTAGATTAAATCTCTTCAATTTATGGTTGAGATCTTTACATATGAGACTTGTTTACAAATTTTTTTAGAAAGGGAAGATATATTGAGAACCAAAAATGAGTTGTTAGGTGTGTTAGAATATAACCCAAGTCTCCTCCTCTATAAATCATGGGTTTGATCTTTTTGAAGTTCTGAGAAGCCCTTCCGAATGCAAAATGATTCAGATTCCCGAGGTTCTACATATTTCAAAGCTCACCCACATATTCCATGAGATGGAATCTCTTTGAGGTATTTTGTCAAGAAGTTCATGTGCCTTTTCTATGCTTTCACATTTTTCATGCATGTCCATTAGGGCAATTGCATCTACAACGTTTGAAAAAATTCCTCTATTTTTCATGCTTTGATGGATGTCCATACCCTGTTCCAATTCTCCTATTTTAGCACAGGCAGGGAGAATACTAGAAAAAGTTGTCTAGTTTGGCTTTACACCTGCAAATTGCATTTGCTTGAAAGTTCCTAAATATTTTTGGAAAACTCCATTTTGGGCATATCCTTCAATCATTGCATTCCATGAGATAACCTCCCTTCAAGAGGAATTTTTTCGAATAGTTCACATGCCTTTTCTATGCTTCCAAATTTTGCATACATGTCTAATAGTGTAGTTGCAACTACAACATCCATACCCTGTTCCAAATCCCCCATTTTTGCAAAGACAAGGAGAATGGTAGAAATATTTATTCCATGAGAAAGTGGGGAACAAGTGGGGAGTATAGAACAAGCAATATGATAGTAGGACTAGATGATGAGAGAGTTCATTAAGATGTAATGGATGATCCCAAGCAAGGCTAGCAATAAGCTAAAATTGAATGCAAAGGAAAATTTAGTATATCAGACGTAGAATAGCTATAGGAGAATAAGCAATGCAAATGCAAACCTAAAGGGAGAATGGATATTATAAGGCATAGGAGCATGTTTTCAAAAATACCGAGCTTAATTTTTGCTACAAATATGCATATATTTACGGTTTTTACATGTTTTTGTATGCACAAAACCAAAATGAATCAAACCAGATTTTTTTGACCAAATCCAAAAATTGCACCCTTGAACCCAAACCAAGATTGATAACTTAGATCTATACAATTTTTTTTTAAAGAATTAGAATATGTAATTTTTAGAGAAAAGGAATCATATTGATTCAAACAAGATGTTTCATATTTCTGATTGTGGCAGTTTATTTTAGGTTGTAAAGAAGCATTACTTTTCCCATAGGAAACTCCACACTCACATCCTATGTTACTTCCAACAAGAATTGTAATTTAATTTCTTAACATCTTCATCTTTGGAATTATCCTTCCAAACTATGACCACAACCTTCATAATCTTCCACATGATCTATCTACCCTTTGTGGTTTGTCTGTTTCAAACTCCATCATCTTGTTATTTCCATGGCTCCCCAAATAGATTTATGACACCCAATGGATACACATTCCATAGGGCATTGGAGGTGTTCAAATTACAAGTTTGGGTGGTGCTAATACCATATGTCTTCACTCCTTGACTTCCAAATGATGCTCCAATCACCTCATGTTTTTTAGTACATGAAATTATTTCCCTCATCAACTATAAATGGAATTTTGTCTTGAAGTGTGACAGAAGTCCTCATTTAATAAATATTAAGACTTCATTATTTTATGTGACCATATTATTTATGTTTTTCAACTCTTAATCTTGATTAGAAAATATTATGTTATTATTCTTT
This sequence comes from Sequoiadendron giganteum, assembly GCA_007115665.2. NCBI lineage: Eukaryota > Viridiplantae > Streptophyta > Pinopsida > Cupressales > Cupressaceae > Sequoiadendron > Sequoiadendron giganteum. The sequence continues at coordinate 441,058,717 of CM021103.1, read as the reverse complement.
GGATCAATTCCCAAGGCTATTTAAAGTTCTATAAGAAAATTAAAATTCAAGGATAAGCTTGATACGAACAAGTGGATGTAACACAAGTAATGAAATATTGATCACTATTTTATTCCATTTCTTACAAAGGATCATTGTCCTTGGGATGTGTCTTGTCAAAGGGAGCTTATTTTTCACTAGAAAGAGGTGGAGAGAAACCTTAGTGGTATTTTGATTTGAAGGATTGATATGAACTCTTAATAGCTTCCCAAGATTCTGGAATAGCACTTTCATCTGAAATTTCCTTGAAAGAAGGAAGATAATTAACATCAACAATAACATGGTCTCTTGTGCTAGCTTGAATCTATGAATGAGATTGAATAACTATTAGCCAGAAATAATATAACAATTACAAATGATATACCACATACACAAACTCTTCAAAAGGGTAGGTCATTAGCTTTGAAAAAAATTGCTTTAGTCTTGTAATTATGCAACAAAGTGCCCAATAGCATTTTCTACAAAAAAACTCCTAATTATGGCTTTGTCAAACTGTAGTTACTAGATTTGGTCAAATATTGTTCAAATCGGGTTTAGAATTTTTTTTTTGAACTGTTTTGATTAAAAAATAAAATCGGACCTAAAAAATGTGACTAGAAAATAATGTAATGAGTTAAAAACTAAAATCCATCTAGATTCTAAACCTAAAACATGCCCATACTATTTAAAAGAGTTATTGCTTATGAATTGTTTGTATGTGTGTGTATGTATATTGTTAGGTTTATAAAAATATATAATATCAAATTTATTTTTAGTTTTTATATTTATCTAGATCAAATTGGACAATTTAACAAATCATGATATTTTAAACCTTTTTCTCTTATTTCCAAACTGAACTTTCTATACCTGGTAACTATGTTTTTGACCATAGAAACTAACCAATAGTAAGTTGAGAGAGTAGTTCCATGCTTTATAGGAGTTCATAGAGTAGGTATTTATGTTAACAAGCATATTTTGTAATAGAGGTATGTATAGAAAATGAGAATACAATTAATTACATGCATTACTGAATACTATGATCCATTTTATTTAGAAACTCATACCAGATGGATTTGGTATAATTGCAGAAGTCGACAATCACCCTTTAATGATAATTTTGGTATTGTGGGTTCTTTGACAAGTGTTGTACTTCAAAATTTTAGGTCATGGTTGTATCTACTCTTTGCATGTGTATTTTTTTGTGACTATCTGTCACAGTATCTAGATTTGTACTAAACACACACTAGCAAGGGTGAAGAGTAAGAGTACTAAAAGTACGCAAAAAATGTTTAAAGAACTTAGTCCCTAAAATATATAGAGTTAGAAATTTAGAAAATCAATTTGATTATTTGTCCAATAATTTGATGAGCTCTTTGTGAGTATTTCAGTAAGTCATGAGTTATTTGATACTATTTATATGAAACTTTGGTGTGTGATTCAAGCTTACATTGGTTGAATAATTCCTTAGTTGTTACTATCGAGTTGAGTAGCCACCTAACTTTGGTGTGTGATTCACATCTCTCAGAACAATTTCTCTTGCAACAATCTTGGAGATGAATTTAGATGCAGTGTGGCAATCAAAAAATACTTGAAGGTTCTTAACAACTCTAATAGTTGTATTGGGAACCATGTTTAACAAACCAAATTAAATTTCTAACTTTTCACTATGGTGGAAAATAAATGATTCTTTATACCTTGTTGCCTTCATTTGCCAAGCCAATTTCTCCTACTTTGCATAGCTCTACCATGTTTGTGGATGTGATCTATCTCCTACACAAAAAACATGTACCATTTTATGGCCTCTTGTATACACCTAAAAATGGTCTGGAGAATCCGATTAATTAAATATGATTTATTTAATTAATTATTCTAAATTCCTCTACTGTTTGAATAAATAGAAATATTTATTTATATAGTTCACGATCACATTCACTTTTAAATTCTTCTATTTCTTCTATTTTCTCATCTTAATTAAATAAAAAAAATTAAATACTTTGTTTGATCTAATTATCATTTCCCTATTTTATTCTATCACATCAAATCTTAAATTAATTAAATAAATATTAAACACTTTATTGATTAATTACCATATTATTCTATTTTAATAAACAACTTCTATAGTTTGTTCTATTAAATTATTTACCCTCTTTGGATAATTTAAATAAATCAAAAATATTAAAATAAAGGCATAAAGAATATTCCTCTATATTTCCTCAAAATCAAATTAGATATCCTATGTCTAATTTATGTCAAAATTATGTCAAAATTAATTGATTGAAACTTCACGAGAAGAATTGGAGACAAATTGCAAATTTATCTCTCAATCCTCGTCCATCAATCCTTCCTCTTCTCTTTCCTGGTGTTTTCATGGGTAGAGACAATATCCAAAATCTTCTCAATATCCTCCATCTCTCACCATTCAATCCTCCAGATTGAATCCAAGCCTCTCTTTGCCATCCTTGTGCATTTCTACAGCCAAGAAATCTATAAATAAAGCCTCATTCAACCAAGAAAAGGATCCCCAAGTTATCAAGTTTACTCTACAGGAATTCAAGCATCAAGCATCAAGCATCAAGCATCCAACATCCAAGCATCCAACATTCTAATTTTCATATCATGGCTGCCTCTTGTAGCTTCATTTATTAGTTTTCATGTCAATCCATGCTAAATTAGTTTCTTTGATCATTTAGCTTTATCACATTTAGCTTAATATTATTGCATCAGTATCATTCCATTCTTTAGATTGTCATTTTAATAGTTATAGTGTTATTTATATCTAAGAGCACAATAGCTTAATAAATCTTTAAAGATAGGAGACAATGAGATGCTTTCAGTTGATTAATTGCTTGATCTTTGATACAATGTTTCATTAAAAAGTGTTTTATTTCCTTTATACTTATTTACACTTACAATTCAACACCCACTGTGGGGCACTAACTCCAATTTTTATCATATTTTTCCTAAAAGTGTCGCACAGGTTCCCAGTGTGTTCCGTTTTAGCGCTTCCATCAAAAACTATAGCGCATCTATCAAAAATTTTAGCACCTTCTACAATAGCGCTTCTATGAATTGTTTCAATGCATCCATCACCCATTTCTAGAAAAGTTGATTTAGCACTTCCGTGGAAAACTCTAGTGCTTCGGTACTTTGTTTCGATGCTTTCTATTTTAGCACATCAGGTAAAAATTATAGTGCTTTCGTGGACTATTTTAGCACTTTCATAAATTTGATCTGGATCCAATGCGACTGCGACCAAAATTTCATTTTGATACAGTTAGACTAAAATGAACCAATCCTAGGATAGTCATTTGGTTTAAAAATTTATCAATCCTAGGGTAGCCATTTTTTGGTTTAAAATTTATCAATCCTAGGTAGCCATCGCACTTTTGTTGTATCAATTAAAAAGGACACCATGATTTTTGTGAGGCAAAATCTTCACATAGATTAGAAAATTTGTCTTTTTGGGCTTAAAACAAAACATTTATCTGTTGTGCTTGTGTGGTGATTAGGCTTATTCTCTCCCCTTAACTAGGTGATCAAAGTGCCAGACTCATCCTTATTTACATGCAAATTTATGCTTTATTAAATCTTTTAAAAGGTCTATCGTAGTGGGAAAAAGTACTCACCCTATGGGAATGACCTAAGTTGGAATGACTAAAGCCAAGGATTCCAACCCACTCTAATCAAAATGCAAGTTGTTGATGAAAGTCCAACTTGATGATAGTGAGCAAGATAACCATCCCCAAAATCTTTGTTCTAAAGATTGGGAGGTCTCCTGAGGGATTTTATCAATCGTCGCATCGCACGGAAGCCCTATCTATGAACCATAGTGTAGTATCTAACTGAGTCAGTAACCAGGCATTATCATACTCATGGTGCAAGGGGAGGGAAGAATCTACCCCCAAGACACTCACCATATAATTTCCAAGGACCATTTTCTCATAGGACGAGAAATCCAACTCTGAGTACGCGCTTGGAAATGACAAAACAAGGGCACCCTCTAGGTGGTGACACGGCTGTGTGCATCAACATAATTTCAAGATGTGGGTTGTTGAGTATAACGATGACCTATTTGACCTTAAGTGTGAGTTTGTCTGAATTGTGTACATTTGTCAAAGCAACCTGTGAAAATCAATAAGGACCATTCATGGTTCTTGAATACACACTATCTATTCAAATTAAAACAAGTATTCTACAATTCTCTTGTGTTTTCACAAAATCATTAAGAATCCGATTAAACGATCATCCAGAAAACAACAAGTCAAATCGGGTCAAAAAATTCATGATTCAAAAGTGGAAATCAACCAAGTTTATCAAGAGAAACATAAAAATCACCAAACCCAAGAGACCACTCAGTTATCGAGATAATTTAAGAAGAAGGCATTTTCTATATCAGAATTGAAAGATCGTTTTATAACATAGAACCTTCATTCATAGGTATCACGACTTTGCTAGAGATCATACTCTTGATTACATTGTAGAACCACTCTATTCACAAGATTTCTTCCAAAGGAGAGCTCTCACACAATATCACAACCGTAGTCAATGCATACATCAGTCCTATTTCCCACAACCCATGATAGAATATGCCACAAGGCCAAGTCAAGTTTTACAATAGGGAGTCTTAAAAATCCTATTTTTAGCACTCTAGAAACCTGTTTCAGCGCTTCAGGACTTTGTTTTAGCACTTTCATCAAATAGCGCTTCCAGGCATTGTTTTAGCACTTATGGTATCTATTTTAGTGCTTCCATCAAATAGCGCTTCGATCATCTTTTTTAGTGCTTTGGAGCACTATTTTAGCGCATCTGGAAATATAGCACTTTCATCACCTTTTTCAACGCTTTCCAACACTGTTTTAGCACTTCTGTAAAGACAACGCTTCCATCACCTATTTCAACACTTTGGAACTCTGTTCTAGCACTTCTGAGAAATAGTGCTTCCATCACCTGTTTTAGCGCCCCTAAACTCTATTTTAGCATTTTCAAAATAGAGAGTTCCAAATCATACCAGCTAGTTTTTCTGTCATTTATCCATGGATTTTTATCAAAACACAAGTATCTTTTTATTAGAATCACTATCTAGAAACTAAAATCAGATAGATTCATACAAGTTTCCAATATTTTCAACTGAAACATAGATCTTACAAATCATAAGTGTCAAATCAAATACACAATCGATTATTACGTTGAAGTTTCATCATCAGGATATTATCATCCTTTATCAAGAAATGAGGTATAGTAATCAAATTTTTAACCTAGTCTTATCAATAAGATCTATCATCTTATTTGACTTTGTTAAAAATTCACTTGACATTTTCCAACATAGAAGATCAAATTTTGGAAGAAAGAACAAAAAATTATATGCCAATCTTCACTAGGTCACAAAAATAGAGGCTCTTAGAACAAGCACTTGAAACATCACATACAATGGTAGAAGAAAATCCCTAGAATAATCTACATCAAAGTGACAAGAATGAAATAACTCTAGAGGACATTCAAACAGCCGAATAGGATTCCAAATTCCATAAATTAATGGAAAAGATCTTAGAGCAAGACATGGAGAAATATCTCTTAATGTTGGCTAAACTAGGTGCTAAGCTTCCCAAGGACTTTGACGTAAATCATCTACGAGAAGCACCTGGAACAAGAGAAATTGAAGTATCGCAACCCACACAAGGTATAGATCCAGTTGTTGCCCTAACATCCCAAATGCAAATTTTACAACAAATACAGGATATGACAAAAGTGAATACCAAAAGGTATGCAGTACAGGACATTTGTCCTTATGCTTTCAACTCAATAGTTGACATGATACCTTTTCCTCAACACTGTGAATTCCCCAAATATGACAAATACAATGGAAGGATAGATTCGATCGATCATATTGAGGAATTCAAAACCATGAGCCTAGAGTTTTCCCAAGAGGAAACTTACCTGATGAGATTATTCCCAAGAAGCTTGGGAGGTTCATGTATGGAATGGTTTTCAAAATTACAACCAGGTATTAGGAATTTTGAAGAACTTGTCAACAAGGTCATCTCCTAGTATTCTTTTAACATCCAAAACGATGTCACAATAAAGGATTTGTATAGCCTGAAACAAAACAAAGGGGAGACATTCTTGTCCTTTCTACAAAGATGGTGATGACTAATCACTAGATATCCTCAATCCATTCCTGAGGAAGAAAAAATGGAGTTGTTCATTGACAGCTTGAGGGAGGAGATGAGTTACAGACTTGAATTGCAAAGTCCTCCTATGTTCGAAAAGGTGATAGAAAATGAACTTAAAATTGAAGAAGCACTAATCAAAAGAGGGGTTATTAAACATTTCAGAGACAAATCAAATAAGACAAATTCTTCCAATCAATACCCCAGCAGTGATAAACCAAAATTTTGGCAAAAGAACCAAAATACGACTACAATTGAAACAATAAATGATTCACAAAATGTCAAACCAGTTTTTAACTCGATAGCATCTACTTCAAAAACAAATCAAAACAATGATCAAATTGTCAAGTCAAGTGTGATTCAAAACAATGAAATCACAAAACCACAACCATACCAAAAGTCATCAAATCAGTGTCGGTTCACACCTCTAGGCCAAACAATGGAATCGACGATGAAAGAACTAGTTACCACTGGTCTTATCACTACGCGGGAAGCAAGATTCTAGGATCCAAAGGTCAAACCACAATGGTGGAATGAATCAAATTATTGCAACTTCGACAATAATAAAGGCTACAAAACTAATGATTGCATGGAGTTGAAACACGCAGTTCAAGATCTGATCAACAATAACAAGATATATGTAGAGGGACCCCAAAACAATAATGATCATTCACTCTTCAAGGACCCTTTACCAAACTATGATAAAGGAGCATCATCATCTGCAGACAACAAAGGTAAGAATATCAATTATGTATACGATAAAACAATCCTTTGTCTTTTTGAAGTAGAGAGTGATCATATCGTTGGTCATAACATGAACGACCATGAAACCAATGACACTACCCCTTTGTATTTTCTCCCAAGCATACAAGTCTCTGAAAATAAAATAAATGTTTTAAAAATTAGAGAACGACAGGACTATCAACCAGCAAATGTAATGACTATGGGGCAATCTAAGGTAGTGTTAAAGGGATTTGGGTCTAAAAACACATATCCACCTCCATCTCATTACAACATTTTCTATCAGCTTCAAAACATTCCAGCGTAGATATCGATACTAGAACTCCTCAAACTATCACCATCACATAAGGAGGTTCTAGAACAAGCACTAGTTGCCACTACAGTACCAAAAAATCTAGATGTTTGCCAATTCCAAGCTATGGTAGAGCATTTGACTACCCCACATTGTCTATCATTCTCTGAACCATGTGATGTCTCACTTAGCCATCCCCATAACACCACACTCCATATCGAAGTCTTGATCCATAATCATTGTGTCAAAAGAGTCTTAATAGATGGGTGTGCTGATTTGAACATTTGCACTCTTAAGTTAATTCATGCACTAGGATATTCCGATGACGCTATTGATGCCAGAAGGAAAATTACCATAAAAGCATATGATGAGGAAGAAGATCATCTAAAGGATTAATTGTGTTACCCATTCAAGTGGGACCAATGATGAAACACATAGCATTTCAAGTATTGGAAAAAGAGTTAACTTACAACATACTCTTAGGATGGCCGTGGATCCATGAAATGTAGGTAGTGCCCTCCACATATCACCAATGCTTAAAGTTCCAAGTAAATGGATAGGAGGTGACTATATCTACCGATTATAATCATCCTCGGCATTGTGAAACATGTAGAATCTCTTAAGATACCTTTGTGCCTCACAATTGGGAAGCATCCAGTTCAAAATCATCAAGTGAAGAAAAACATCCACATATCACCACCAAGTGGGTAGAGAAGAAGGATAAAGAAAAAGATACAAGTCTTGTTGATACTCAATTATCAGACAATCTAGATCCCCATACTTCTTTGTCACATAAATTTCAAGAGCAAGTCTAGCTGAAAGACAAGGGAATGGGGCAATATTCTATGGAGAAATCACTTAACCTTTCACAATTAATTCCATCTCCAAAGACATACGGCTAACCATCCATGATCAAAAATCAAACATCATTACCTATCATAGTTCTTGAAGAAAGTGTTGTAAAATTTGGTACCATAGAGGATGAATTAGACAACAAAGCAATCTTGGATTGGTTATACAAAGATGAGGAACTATCTACTTCAAATATCAGTATCAAGAATGTCAATATCAATATAGACAAATATAGAAAAGTGAAAGCTATCCTAGAAAAAATGGGTTCTGAGGGACAAGGACCTATTGGATTAAGGAAGGAAGGTATTGTGGAGCCTATTCAACCACTCACTCTTCATTTAAAAGAGAAGACATGACTGGGATATTTTGAAGAACAAAAACAAGAATTGACAAAGAAGGCTATAGAAAGAATCCTTCAGGTTAGAGATAGCTCTGAAACGGATTCAAATGAATATGAGTGGGATCTATGTTCCGATATATCTTACATTGATATTTAAATTGATGTAATACAACAATATGCACCTACACGTGAGGAGGGACAAAGCTCTGGGTCTAGACCTTTCGTATCAGGATCACTAAATATCGATGACTCAAGTGGGGATGAATAGACTTGAAGTGAACTAGACGATTTGGAAGAGGTACCATCATTGATCTTGATATTCCTAATAAAAAATATGATGACATTGTTTTCCTAACCCTTACCCCCATCAGCCTAACTCAATCTGATGACTTCATGCCTTTAATCCATCCCGAGCTTATTGAATGGGAACATATCGAACCTATGAATGTACCTATATTTGCAAACGATGATGCCATCATGAATTTCCTATGTCATGAAGAACTCGGTATGAGTTCTATCCATAATAATCATAACAATGCAACTCGGTAGGAGGGTTTCAAATCTTCTAGTTGCAAAATTAAAAACAAGGATAATAGATCTAATGGTGAAAACCATTCTATGGCAGCATTAGATCTGGAAAAAGAAAAAATATAGAACGCATCTAACGGTGAAAACCTCTCTGAGGCACCAAAATATGGGAGATTTGACACTCTTCTGGAACATTATCATGAGTGGTGATTAGTTCTAGTAGAACCAACATAGTCTGTAAACATTGGCACTAAAGAAAATGCAAAAATCCTACATCTAGCAGAATCCATGACAGATCAAGAGAGACCATAATTCATCACTTTCTTTAAAGAAAGAAGCATAAAATTTTCTTGGTCATATTCCGATATGCCAGGCTTGGATCCAAATCTGCTCATGCATCATTTGTCTTTGCCTGTAGGAATCAAGCCTGTAAAGCAAAAATTAAGAAAAATGCATCCCCATATTGCATTAATGGTAAAGACTGAGCTAAAGAAATTGTTAGATGCTGGATCATAAGGTCTATTGAATACGCCGAGTGGATATCCAACATTGCACATGTCTCAAAGTGGGATAGTAGCATCAGGATATGTATGGATTTTAGGGACCTGAATAAAGCATGCCCAAAGGATGATTTTCCATTACCAAATATAGACATCATTGTGGATTTGATGGTGGGGCATGCCATGTTTTCAATCATGGATGGTTTCTCCAGATACAATCAAATTAAAATAGCTCCACAAGATCAGGAGATTATGGCATTTACATGTCCATGGGGAACCTTCTATTGGAATTTCATGCCATTTGGTTTGAAAAACATGGGAGCCACCTATCAAAGAGCAATGACAACAATATTTTATGATATGATGCACACCTTCATGGAGGATTATGTGGATGACATCCTAGAAAAATATTGTACTAGGGAAGGACATCTACATATCCTGAGCAAAATCTTCACACAGCTAGAGAAATTGAATGTTAGGCTAAACCCCAAGAAGTGTCTTTGGGGTCTCATCAGCAAAACTGTTGGGATACATTGTCTCAGAAAAGGGAATTGAGGTAGATCCAATGAAAGTGAAGGAAATAATGGAGATGCCACCTCCCAAAAATATGAATCAACTCAGATCACTATAAGGAAGGCTCCAATCAATCAGGAGATTTATCTCCCAGATGGCAGACAAAAGTCATCCATTCAATCATCTCTTGCATAAAAATGTTTCTTTCAAGTGGGATAATGGGTGTGAAACAACGTTCAATCAAATAAAACAATATCTAATGTCACCGCCTATTCTCATACCACCAACAAAAGGAAGACCTCTGATATTGTTCATTACAACAACAAATATCTCTTTAGGGGCACTATTAGTGCAAGAGGATTATGAAGTAAAATAACACGCCATCTACTATATCAGTAGAACATTAAATGGATATGAAGTAAACTACACTTTCATAGAGAAATATTGCTTAGCGGTGGTGTTTTCTACTCAACAACTAAGACATTATATGCTGACTCATACAATCAGGCTAATAGCAAAGATCAACCCCTTAAAATATTTACTTAGTAAAGCTACCTTAACAAGTAGACTAGTAAAGTGGGTCATGCTATTAAGTGAATTTGACATTCAATATGTGGAGAGAAAAGCCATCAAGGGTCAAGAAATCGCTAAACAATTGGCTAAGGCTCCTTTACCAGATGATCAACCCATGATAATGGAGTTTTCAAATGCAAAAATTCTGACAATAATGCCTCAACAATGGATATTATACTTTGATGGATCATACACACAGCGAGGATTTGGAGCAAGGATTTTTTTCATCACTCCACAGGGACACACCATTCCAAAATCATATAGACTGATGTTTCAATCTAAAAATAATATGGCAGAATATGAAGCATTAATCATTGGGGTCAAAATAGCAATTGAATGGAAGATCATAGACTTGCAGGTATATGGGGACTCTCAACTAGTCATTTATCAAGTAAATGATGAGTATCAAACAAAAGATGAGAATTTGATGCCCTACAAACAACAAATAGATGATCTAAAATAGTTTTTTATCAATTTCAAATTTGATCAAATTCCAAGGGCGAAGAACAAAGCTGCAGATGCTATGGCCACAATTGCTTCACTATTACAATTGCAAGAAAAGCGCACTTGTTATGAGTTTATAGTAGAACAAGTATCATGTCCTTCTTACAATAGTTTGGAATACAATACCATATGCCATCTAGATACCATTGAAACATCCATCTATGAAAAAACCTATGCTTACCTGAAAGACAATATCCTCCCTCCCGGTCTTTCCAGGAACCAAAAACACAATTTCATCTGCTAATCCGCTCAACATACTTTATTCACCGACATCCTTTATCATCAAGGTCTTGATGGTACCTTACTCCAATGTTTAGAACATGACGAATCTAAGATGACCTTATGCAAGGTTCATGAAGGTATTTGTGGCACTCATTCGAGTGGTATAACTCTAGCGAATAATCTCCCTCATTTAGGATATTATTGGTCGTGCATGGAGAAAGAATCTTATCAGTTTGCAAATAAACATGAAAAGTGTCAGATTCACAGTAACCTGATTCATGCACCAACTCAAGAATTGCATCCCTTCATATCAACATGGCCCTTTTGTCAATGGGGACTAGATCTAGTAGGAAAAATAAATCCCTCTTCATCCAGTGGACACAACTTCATAATAACAACAACAAAATACTTCAAAAAATGTATAGAAGAAGTGCCTCTTACAACCATCACAGGGAAGCAAATCTAATCATTCATCTTGAACTACATAATTTGTTGGTACAAAATCCATCAATCCACTATCATTGATAATGGATGGCCATTCAAGAACCAAGATGTCCAAGAACTATGCGAGAAGTTCCATATCCAACATCATTTTTCAACACCGTACTATCCTCAAGGAAATGGCCAAGTAGAGGCCTCTAACAAAATGATTCTAAAAATAATCAAGAAGACGGTTAACGATGTTGGACGTGATTAGTATGTTCAACTCAATCCTGCATTGTGGGCCTAGAGAACTAGTATCAGAACATCAACATGAGCTACACCATATGCCTTGGTATATGGATCAAAGGCCATACTACCCATTGAAGTAGATATTTCGTCACTCCATGTATCACTCAAAGGAATAATTTCAGATGAGGACTATAGGGTATCTAGACTGCAAGAATTGGAATTGTTGGATGAGCATCGTCAACAAGTTGTTAATCATCTAATGACTTATCAATAGAGAATGTCAAGGAGTTACAATCATAGGGTAAAACCTAGGGTCTTTCAAGTTGGTGATTTGGTTCTAAAAGATAACCCTAAGAATCAGAAAGATAGGAAAAAGAAAGAGAAGTTTGAGCCTAACTTGCTAGGTCCTTTTGTCATCATATAAGTGTATGGATCAGGAGCATATAAACTATCAATGTCATAAGGGGATTTGTTTGATGAACCTATCAACAGTATCCATCTCAGAAATTTCTATACTTGAATGCCTAGTGCATGGGTCAAAATTTTGAAAAAGGGTTTCCTTGATGAAAACCTGGCAAACAGGCATCTTAGCAAGAAAAAATACAAAAAAAATACAAAAAATACAAAAATACAAAAAATAAATAAAATAAATAAATAAAAAAATGAGAAAAATATGCAAAACAAAGGGTTTAATCAAATAATATGGTGAAAACCTGGAAACAGGCATCGTATGTGATTCTAAATCAGCTTTCCCATCTATTTTGATACATATTAGGACCATTAGTCTGGCAGTCATTACCATTCCATATCATATCATTAGTCTTGCCATCATTTGCATCCATTATCAAATCATTTCACATGGTCAAGTCTCTCTCCAAAGCTTGGGGGCAACATCTGGATATCACTAGGGGCAACAAAAACATCAATTTCACCAAATGGGCAAACAATAATATAATAGGAAAAATGAAAAAAATGATCAAAATGCAACATAGATCACCATCATAAGGGCATCAAACATCCATATCATTTCAAAAAATCTAGAAACATGTCAAAATGTCAGCCTAGGAAAGAAAAAATCCAAAAACATAGGTATGTGTCAATCAAACTACGTGGTCTTTGCGTGTGTAACGTAGGCAAGCCTCATCTTTGATCAGCCCCTGAGACCTCTAGGATAGGTTAGTAGGTTAGGTCTTTGGTCAAAATCTTAGAATATCCAAAAAAATAACAAACTCAAGATGGATGATCTAAATCTGAATAATGATTGAAACACTCTAAGTAAAAGGTGGATAAATTGTATTTTTTATTAATTATTATCATTTGTTTGGATTAACTTGATAATGTATTGAACTAGAGAAACAAGGAAGAAGAATTATATTTTTATTGTCTGCTATCTATACGTTAATCATATAAATGTATGAATTGTCAGGGGATGTGCTATGCAAATGTATCACCGATGACATTCAAAATTCACACATTAAAATGATTAATCACTGCCTGTTTACACAATGAATGCTTAGGTCATCTTGGTTCAATTATACCTAGATGCTTGTGTTCGCTTGCAATATCAAAAACCATGAAAGTAGTACTCAGGTCGTCATTGGTTTAACACATACCATTAACACTTGTACTCACTTTCAACATCCAATAAAAGCTCTATGATGATACCAAGCACAAAGTACTGTTAAAATGACAATGGTTTGCATATAGCTGCATGTAAAAATTAGATTGCATTCATCATAAATTTATTATCTGCAGAGTATTTTTTGCATAAAGGGATTCCAATTAATGACCATCTTTTCTACAAATATGACTAAGTATACTTGACATAAACAAAAAATCATCAAAAAAAACATATAGAGGCATCATTTAATCATTCATGCATATTACATCAAATAGTTATGCATTTATCACACCATATTTTCCACATCATATCATAAATAAATAGATCATGTTCATTACACCATTCATTACATTACATTATTATCATTTGATTAAATACATCATTTGTCATCCATGAATTATATCAAAAAAAATACACCATCATTATATTATCATTCATCATACTTCATCATTATTATCCTTACATCAAATACATCATAGATCATCATTTATAAAATCATACATTATTATCCATACATCATATATTCTGCATATGCATTCATCATAGAATCATCACATGAAATAAAAGCATACATCATTTTTTATCATCATCACATAATAAATGCATCCATCATAAAAACATAAACCATCATAGATCAATGAAAATCAACTTCATCTCATATAATCATCAATGTCAAGTATACAATGAAGTCTGAAAAAGAAAAGATACATAATAAAAAATGAGCTAACTTGAAGTATACATCAGATTTCAAAAAGAATGTCTCGAAACCACAACTAATATCTATGATTTTCTGCTACTAGAATGAGCAGGCCCAACAGGACCAGTACCATCACCACCCTCGGATGGACCAGGATCTCTGGGATCTCCTCATGGAGGTTGTGTCACACCCTCACTAACTGTCTGGGTACAGGTCCAACTAGATCTCAATGGGGCATAGCTGACTCTATGATCAGTAGGTACTGCATCATGATACCTACCTCTATAGAAATCCACTTCTCGGCCAACCCACAGAACCTACCTCATATAATATGCAATTGAGGTACCATCAGCTACTCTCTATAGGGACTTGGTCATCTCCTATGCCCTCTCATAAATCTATCTAGCATTGTCTTGCTCAGCTATCAAGGTATCAACCTGAGTCTGAACAATGGCCAACTGTTCCTGTACCTGTGCTAGTGCCTATGCCTAAGTCTACATCTGAGTCTGTGTCTGTACTAGCAAACCCTATGCCTATACCAACTATCCCTATAGAGTCTATACCTATGTTTGCAGAGTAGCGATCTGTCTTTGCTAATCAACTGACAACACTGTCACTTCTTGCCTCTTACGAGATCTGCTCAATGATGGACCAACACTGACAGGCCCAACCCCTCTGCCACCTCCACCACCACCATCACCGTCATCACTACTACTATCACTAATGATGCTCTCAATACTACTACCTTCCTAAGTATCATCCCCACTATCCTCAAAACCCTCAGCAGCATCCTCCTCCAAACCCTTGGTAGCCTCGTCCTCCATGGGTAATGGTGCTGGCTTATCTAGAATAGTAATGTGAGGATGTGGAGATTAGGCCAAAAATGTTGCATACTCTCCTGTCGCTACTGCCTCTGCAATATCTCTGCGCAAATCCCAGGCTAAAGGCTGCAAATCCTTGTACCCCTCTACTAGTGTCCCATATGATAAACATGGCCGCTAATTAGCTACATCACTCTATCGCTAGGCATAATGGGCTACCCCCTGAGGCATACACTATACAATGCCATATTGCCTATACACTCACCACAACAAAAATCTCTCCAAAACAAAAGGAGTCCTACCAATCAAGCACATGGAATCACATAGATACCCAAGCACTGTGTCATCCTCGTCTAACTGCTCACAGTCTAGATACGGCTGCCAGACAACACTCTCCATGTCATCCAACACTCATTTCAAATGCTCTAACTTACCCATCTGAGCCTTGGTAAGTCTACCTCTGTACCTGAAAAACATAAGGTCTCCCTGTTGGTCTGTCAAGAACTGGAAATGGTCGAGCAATGTAAAAATTCTCCCATGCCCACACCTGTAACAGGGTCATCCCCGTTGATAAGCTGCATGCTCCCAAGTATACCACTGAATGTAAATCGTGGTAGAGATGTGCTAGCATACACATCCCCCACGCATATCTCATCCCATGCACAACCATGCTCTCCAAAATCTGGCCCCAACCTATAGAGAATCCCTTTGACTTGTGATCAGGACAAAGGAAACCTCCAATGAATCCAACTAATACTGCTGGTAGTGAAGCATAAGCATCAGTAATCGTCCGTCATCGGACACTCAATCTTGCAATGTGCTGATCCTAAAAAATCCTATAGAGAGAATCTCTCCCACCAGCCTCATGTGAACCATATACTATGATCTCTCCCAAAAATGGAATCCACAAAATTTGCCACACATCCTCGGGTGTGACAGTCATCTCACCAATGGGTAGATGGAAGGTGTTATGGTCACTGTGCAACCACTCGGCCAAAGCAGTAAGGAGACCCTGAGTAATCCTAATCTTGGGCATATCAAGAAGACTAGTAAGACCACATCGACCTATGATCTGAATCTCATCTGGATTTAGATGAGGAATCAGATCTATTGTCCAAGAAAACCACTCTCGCATCTAGAGAGTACCCAGATCCTCCTATCACCATAAAAAATCTAAAATCAGTGCACTATGTCAGGAAATCAAAAGTCATTCTACTATGAGATCCATTCAAACTTTGGTATTGATTTTTGATCAAAATTCATGAACAAACATCAACAAACCTCACCTATCATGAGGTTCATCACGAACATTATCTAATCTTGCCTATCATGAGGTTTATCAGATATTGAATCGTTCCTCACCTATCACGAGGATCATCACAAATAGGATTATTTCTCACCTATCATGAAAGTAAGTATTATTAAATCATCAAAATCAATCATCAAGATATTTGGATTATCAATCATATCAAACCGAAGAATGGAAATGATTGAAATTGATGAAATGAAGGTTAACTATGTAAAAATCTGCAATTTTGACATGGATGTGCTAAAGTAGGCATCCAAAGTGCTACTTTACCAGAAGTGCTATTTCGACACTTCGATGTGCTATAACAGGCGTCCAAAGCGCTACTTTACCCAAAGCATTGTTTTACCGCATCGATGCGCTAAAACAGTCCATCCAAGTGCTACTTTTATCAAAGCCCTATAATAGACCATCAATGTGCCAATTTAGCACATCAAAGCACTAGAACATTCTAGGCACTAAAGATTCAGTGTCAAAGCACTAGATCTAACTATCTAAGTGCTAAATCATGAAGCACTACATTATCTAGCGAAAGCGCTAGAGAAAATAATGCAAGCGCTAAATCTCAAAGTGCTACAACGCGACATTGATGCGCTAAACTAAAGCAAAAATGCAAAAACATAAAAAATACACGAAAAACAAGAATGCATGAAAAATGAGGTGGATTATGGGTACATATTAGAGGTCCATAGGCGGCCGGCCATTGGTCACATCGCACACGCTTGAAACGATGAGTGTGGTAGGGGATAGGCATCTTGCTCCAACTAGCTCAAATGTCTCTTTCACTAAATGTTGAAAGTCACAAAGTGCAAATGACTTTGAAAATGATCTTTTGATCCTTATATAGATTTTTGAAAAGGGATTTTTGTGGATTTTCTTTTATTTTGATTAATTTTAGTTACAAAATTAATTGAAATTCATAAACGGGTTATATTTTCTTCATCAATGTCGGGGGATAAATTATTTCTTCATCGAATCTTAATCAAATCATCAATCATTAATTTATCTTCCGAGGGGGTATATTATCAACAGTCATCTGAGAATCAATATTTGGGGCATGTCTGGGGCACACTAAGTTTCTTTCATCAATACTAGCAGTAGCAGCAAAATTTTCTTCGAAGCAACATGTAAACACATCACTTCAAAGAGGGGCAAAATGTATACACCTAAAAATGGTCTAGAGAATCCGATTAATTAAATACGATTTATTTGATTAATTATTCTAAATTCCTCTACTATTTGAATAAATAGAAATATTTATTTATACAGTTCACGATCACATTCACTTTTAAATTCTTCTATTTTCTCATCTTAATTAAATAAAAAAAAGTAAATACTTTGTTTGATTTAATTATCATTTCCCTATTTTATTCTATCACATCAAATCTTAAATTAATTAAATAAAGATTAAACACTTTATTGATTAATTACCATATTCTTCTATTTTAATAAACAACTTCTTTAGTTTGTTCTATTAAATTATTTATCCCTCTTTGGCTAATTTAAATAAATCAAAAATATTTAAATAAAGGCATAAAGAATATTCCTCTATATTTCCTCAAAATCAAATTAGATATCCTATGTCTAATTTATGTCAAAATTATGTCAAAATTAATTGATTGAAACTTCAGGAGAAGAATTGGAGACAAATTGCAAATTTATCTCTCAATCCTCCTCCATTAGTCCTTCCTCTTCTCTTGCCTGGTGTTTTCATGGGTAGAGACAATCTCCAAAATCTTCTCAATCTCCTCCATCTCTCACCATTCAATCCTCTAGATTGAAACCAAACCTCTCTTTTCCATCCCTGTGCATTGCTACAACTAGGAAATCTATAAATAAAGCCTCATTCAACCAAGAAAAGGATCCCTAGGTTATCAAGTTTACTCTGCAGGAATTCAAGCATCAAGCATCAAGCATCAAGCATCAAGCATTCAAGAATAAAGCATCCAACATCCAAGCATCCAACATTCTAATTTTCATATCATTGTTGCCTCCTGTAGCTTCATTTATCAGTTTTCATGTCAATCCATGCTAAATTAGTTTCTTTTATCATTTAGCTTTATCACATTTAGCTTCATATCATTGCATCAGTATCATTCCATTCTTGAGATTATCATTATAACAATTATAGTTTTATTTAAATCTGAGAGCACAATAGCTTAATAAATCTTTAAAGATAGTAGATAATGAGATTCTTTCAGTTGATTAATTTATTGATCTTTGATACAATGTTTCATTAAGAAGTGTTTTATTTCCTTTATACTTATTCAAACTTACACCTTCAATCCAAATACATCTAGGTATATTTTTAATTCCTCTATCTTTCATCAATCTCTTTACTATTTGAACCTCATATAGATGTTTTAGAGAAGAACATAAGTTGCAACATTTTTAGGATCCAACTAAAAAAGAAGTGTTGTTTGAAATACTCAACCTATGTTCATACATGATCCACATGTACCACAAATTTAACTAACATCTTAATAATATTTTTTAGGGTGTCCTCAATATAGCCAACATGGGCACAAAGGTCAGCCATGTGCACCTAATGATCAACTATATATGTAAATTGTAATGCAATAAGGGTTTCTGACATGTGAAGTATGTGCAACCCTCATCCACTAAACTTGCATGATTGCATGCACCTAGAACCCAAGCAAAGCTTACAATGTTAGGATGTGTTCGAGAGTGCTTCATTAATTTAAATATTTTTAGAGGTTCCTTGAAAAATCCATTTTGTGCACATTCTACAATCAATAATTTCATTCCATGAGATGACATCTCTTTGAGGATTATGTCAAACATTTCAGGTGTTTTTTCTACGATTCTACATCTTGCATATATGTTGACCTGAGCATATCCAACTATAAAATCTAGGTATCCTTTTAATTCCTCTATCTTTCATCAATCTCTTTACTATTTGAATCTCGTACAATTTTTTTAGAGAAGAACATAAGTTTCAACATTTTTAGGATCCAACTAAAAAAGTAGTGTTATTGGAAATACTCAACCTATATTCACTATCGGCCTAACATTATCAAGGGAACTCCCCTCATAGCTCCACCAATAGACTGATGAAAGCATATCGACAACACTAGAACATATTGGCAGAAGATAACACAATGCCCCACTAATGGGGCGATAGCATGCTTAACCATGATAGCAATATAATAATCAAGTTAGTTAATTGGTCAGCTAGGTTCATTGATTAATGTTTTTTGATAGATTTGTGGGTGCTCAATTGTTGTGCAAGCTCTTTGATAATATGACAATGATTTGATTCAAATATTCATAAATGGATCAGAGACTTTTTCAGAATACTCCCTAAATTTTTGGAAGGAATGATGGATTTATAGATTTAGAGGTGAAAATATGAATGTTTGATTAATCAGGCACACCTAATGATCAACTATATATGTAAATTGTAATGCAATAAGGGTTAATGACGTGTGAAGTATGAAAATCCATCATCCACTAAACCTACATGATTGCATGCACCTAGAACCCAAGAAAAGCTTACAATGTTAGGATGTCTTCCAAAGTGCTTCATTAATTCAAAGATTTTCTGAGGTTACTTGCATGAGGTGTTTAGTCTATGTTTCAATTTAATCCCTTTGTACAAGTATTGCATTGCATGTTTGTTTTTCTATAATATGTCAAAACCCTTTAATCAAAACTTGTAAATATTGTGAGTCTTGTAAACAAAATTATTTGTTTTTGCATAAGAGTTGCCCCTTCTCAAATTGTTTTTAATGAGTTTTCCAACACTGTCAGAGGAAATTATTACTGTCCATTGGACAAGCCATATAAAAATTTGTCAAATAGAAACAAGTGATATTTTTTAATGCTAAACATCCTCCTAATAGTTTTAGTCCTTGTCTGGCCTCCCCCTTGGTGGCCAGATAGGTAGAGTTGAGATGGATTTTCTCATCTGACTTGCTAGCACTACTCTAGATGTCTATACAATAGCCTTGAAGTACCATGCCATGTGGAGGACAATTTGAAAATGCTAAAGCACCTGAATCCATGAGGCCTATGACCAAGTTTTACTCTTCCTTGATCTAATAAAGTTGATTTTAGCATTCTTAACTATTTTAGGTTTGGCAGTGGTTATTTATGAAAAATATAACCTAATGGTCTAGTTCCTACATAATGTGCATTTTCTTGAAAGGTTTCTACAAATCCATTTGTGAATATCCTACAATATCATCAAATCCATTTTGTGCATGTCATGCAATATTGTAATCCATAGACCACATTTATTATAGGGATGATGTCATGTATTTTCTATGCATTGATGGATATTCATATCTTGTTTCAAAGCTCCCATTTTGGCATCGGTGGGGAGGATGTTGGTAAAGGTTGTGGAATTTGGCTTTACAGCTGCGAATTGTATTTGCTTGAAAAAAATTTAAGCCTTTCCACAAAATTCATTTTGTGCATATCTATTGTAGATTCCTAAAGTTTGTCACCTTATCTTTGTTGTAATCATCCCATTTAATCACCCTACTCTCAGTGAATTGATTAACAATCATTCCAATTGATCAAGTCTATCAAATAGTGCAGGTCTAAGCTTGGAAGCATTCTATTGTCTATGCATTCATCTTGTAACTCATATGAGTTTCCTATTTTATGCTAGCCATATTAAAAGGTGTACATTTGTTATGCAGATATTGTTGAAACCACAGGAGAAAGTTCTGGCCAAGGTTGGTATTGTTTCACAACCAGTTCCATTATTTAATTATAATTTTGGACTATAGATATTTTCATTAAGTGGAGATCCTTGTCACTGTTAGTGTCTTGGAAAAACTTCCATCTTGTTTTCTTGTTGCCTTTGATTCAAGGGTTGATGGGGTTTGGCTCAACCCTAGGATGTCTTGCTTTGAGCTTTATTAGAAACCAATGCTGGAAAACTATTACTCTGGTTTTTTTGTTTTCGTCCAGTTTCAAACTCTAATACTTTTGTCTTTTATCTCTTGTCTCCTATGTTGAAAAATTACTTTTTTAAATTGTGTTGAGGTTTAAGAATTGAACATAGTTTTCTTATTTTTTGGATGCTTTAGTAGAGAATATAGGTCATCCTTTTTTTTAAGGATTGAAACAAGATACAATGCAGGTAAAATGTGCTATATGTCTGGATCCATTCAAATGGAAAATGTCTTACCTCTTGAGAATGGTGGTGGCATGTAGCAATGGATTTTTGGAAAGAGTGTTGCAAATATAAAATTCATTAATGTGGGATCCCATGATGGATTTTTTGAAGTGGCAGCACCATCTCTTTCTATAATTCTTTCGGTCTATGATCTTAACCTACCTGCATCTATACTTGTTCTCCCTAGAGTAGGGAGTGTAATGCTTATTTTTTCTTAGATCTAAGTTGAATTCTATTAGCAATGAATAACCTTTAATTTCTAATTTGTGGAAACTTTTCTAGATTGACCTAGCCACTTTCAATGGAGAAATTATTTGTCAGATAACTTTTATTTATGTTCTGACAACAAGTTGATCTCAAGTTGGATATTTTGTGGATCTAGTTTAGGTTATGCTTCTTTTTTTAAACTGAATTTGTGTAATAATCACTGCTGCCAAATGCATTCATTTGCTCACTTAATAATGTGATGGTAAAAACCATGCTCAATAGGAGAGATCTTGGGATATTTGGTGGTGAGGTAATCTAGTGTTGATTATTCACACTCATGAATTATATGTCATGACTGATTTTCTTATATTGATTTCTTCTTAGAGGTATGAGCTTTCAACCTATTGTTTTTATATGTTACTTAACAATTCTTCTGTAATGCTAGGGAATTTTGAGGCAAAATTTAGTTGGGTGTGGCCTTGCATTTATAGCTTCTGGAGGATCTGGTAGGTTATGATCACTCATTGTAATAAGAGTTGGAGAATGCTTCATTATCTCTTTGCTCAGTGGTTGTGATACATGCAATTTGTTGTACAAAGTTGATTTTAATATTTTTCTTATGAATATATTGAAAAACCCTCTGAATTTCTACTATATTAAAGGATTGTATGTTTATGGTGCATAATCTATTGTCTGATGTTGTTTTTTGTTGTATATGATGCTCAGTTTAAGGAAGCAAAAAGAATCTAAAATATAGGAAGAAGTCACCAGCTGATCTTTTTTTTCAATTCTTAGGCCACTTGAATGTTTGTTGTATTTTGTTTTAAAGGGTTGTTTGTACTTTGTAGTATCTAGAGGTTTAGGTAAAAACTAAAAAAAAATTAGAGACACTATAACACGATGGGCATGGAAGAGAAGATGGAGAGTTATGATATTTTTTTTTTTTATGTTCTTATATGGCCATGCCAAAGTCTTATATGAGTTTTGTCTTTTGGTACAAGAATATAAATTAAGGTTACAAATAGACTGAGAGCTCAATTACTAGGATCCAATGGTTGTGATGATGGTCCTGGGGTGGGTTCCTTTTAACATCTTAAGATGCTACATTGTACTAATTTCTTTTTTCCCATCTTATTTTCTAACACTCTTAGCAACTAAAGCTTTGAGCAGTTTCTATCCATTTTTTATACTCTTCATAGTGGTGCATTGTCTTATTATTTCTAGTAATTTTGTGTTCATTCTTAGCATAATTCTTGAAATTCCCAGTGCCTTACTATTTTATCTTCATATCAATTTTATTTTTTAAATTGTAACCTGCTTTTTTTTAACCTATTGTAGATTACAACATGCATCAAAGAAGGAACAAATAGAATATAATTGCAAGCATATGACCCTTGGTATTTTGTTCTAGTTGTAATAATTATGCGTCATCAGACAATATTATTGCAAGCTATGGAGGATCACAAAGGATAAAATTTGGTTGTTAGAATCTCTTTGTTTCACATGGGCAAAGTTGTATAATGGAGAAATGATAGTTGAAGGCATTGTTCCAATTTTATCATAAGTCCACATGCATTTCCTCCCAAATAAACATTTATATAGCTTTTGAATGTGCCTTATCAAATATAATTATATGAAGTGGTAGTGTTTTTGATGCTACACCTTTTAGTCTTATCACCATTGAATCCATTAGTGAGCAACTTCACAGTCATATTCTAGATTAGTGTTCTACCATAGTCACTATAATGGAAAATCTCATAGAATTGAAATAGGTAAAGGATGCCATATTGTAAAAATATAAATGTGCTCATTGTTAGATCTTGGTTGTATTTTAATTTTAATAATTGAGTTTTCCTTTCAATAAACATATTCTAAAACCCTCGTTGAAATATTATTTTTAAGTTGCAGCTCGTCAAATTGGAGAGGTGAACATGCACTATTTACTTTCATCCGACCATGACCAATGAGATTTATAGATAGGAAGGTTCCATCGTTCTCATTTGAATCCTTCCAATCTTCTCTCAAGGACTATCCGACTAGAATGGGAGGGCAAGGCTGCTATGAATTGGGCAATATATGCACCACAAATAATATAACTAAATTTACTATATATTTTCATGTCTTTTCTCCCTTCAAGGTTTGTAGCATTTGTATCATATCTTGGATTTGTCTTCCATGGAAACCAAGAGTATAGTGAAGGATGTATTTCTTGGATCTTTGTTTATGTAGTTGTATGTTTTTTGTAATTCCTTTGGTTATGCAATTGTTTATTGTTTTTATATTCTTTTTTTTCATGCAATACAAAAAAATAAAATTGAATATCTATGATATTTGAAGTTTATATGCATAAATTTAAGAGAATTAATTAAGTTAGATTTGATTTATAACTTGAATCATTGATTCACTCAAATAAATAACTAAACCATGACTAAATAAATGACTACTATGACTAAAATAAATGAATACAATGACCAAATATATGACAACAATGACTAAATATATGACTACAATGACTAAATATATGACTAAAGTAATGACTAAATATGTGACTAAATTAATGACTAAATATATGACTAAAGTAATGATTAAATATATGACTAAATAAATGACTACCATGACTAAATAAATGACCGGTTAATGACAATCAATGACTAAATTAATGACTAAATATATGACTAAATTAATGACTAAATATATGACTAAATAAATCACTACTATGACTAAATAAATGACCAGTTAACAATAATCAATGATTAAATTAATGACTAGATCAATGACCAAATCAATGACCAAATCAATGACTAAATAAATGACTAAAATAGTTTAGTCATAAATTTGGTCATGTTATAAGTGACTAGAAATAAACTACTAATGGTCATGTGACCAAAATTAGTCATTTATATGCAATTTTTAGTAGTTTATTTAGTCATATATTGTTGTTTTTGTACTAGTGTTCATTTTAAGAATTTTGTATATCACAATGTGTTTTCAAACATTGTCTTTTCCAAGAATTTTCTTGGTGGTGAACACCTTAATCTGATAGAACACCCCCTCCTAAGTCCTCCTAGTTGTGTATTGACTCACCTTGAGAGGTTGATATAAAATTGTATTATGGTTCTTAGGATATAATTGAATAATAATTGGAGAAAGAGTGATGTTCAATGTAGAGCTTCTCCTTTTCCATTAATCAAAAATGAACCTACACATACAATTTAATTACAAAAATCTACTTAATACTCCTCAAATATTTCAAACACTATTTTCTTTCTAGAATGACTTCACTCTCCTTGATGTGTGCATAAAAAAAAAAAAATACAAAGTGCAAAACCAACCTAAAGAAGACAATTTTTTTAATCAAATCCTCATTAATATAATCACAATAAAAAAAAATTACATTATAAAAATAAACATTGAACAATATAGAAAACACTAGTACTTCTTTAATAATTTGTGTGTTGCAATATAGAAGTTCAATTTCATCACTTTCCAACCCTTTATAAATGAAAATAATACTTTCTGTATAGAATAAATTATAAGGAAAATCCCATGAATATATGAAAATTTTAAATTAGAAATAAAGAGATGAAGTGTTAGAAAAATTTCTCAAATCTAGACATGTGAAACCATTTTAGGGAAATCACAATTATACTCTAGCTATTAAATTATTTTGTTAGAACAATTATGATTTTATCATCATGCACCAATAACTATAAAATTCTATCATGTAAGCTAGGAAAATCCTGAGAAATTTGTTAAAATAATAGCTATAAGTCTACTTGAAATTCATTGAGACTTCAAAGATAATTTCCACATTAATGGTAGCATGAGTCTTCTTCTTCTTTCCCATTACAAATAGTGAAATAAAATATAAATATATAGAAAAACTATAAAAAATGTGAGAGCCAAGACTTGAATTGAACTTAGAACCTATTCACACCCTCACAAAGCTTATTAAATCATGAACTATGTGACTTTTAAAACTTACCCACTTTTCTCCCCTTTTCTCTCCTTTATTTTCATCTGGGATTTCTCACTTTTGGAAAAAATAAAAACTCATGCACCTTTATGTCAAAATTGTGAAAATTTTGTGAACTATGAACTTTGCAACATATAAAACTCAATGGCTTCAAGAAGACAAAAATATCAAATTCTTCCACAAATCAACCCTAAAACAAAAAATATGAAATAAAATAAATCTCCTTGTTGATAAGAATGGTGAGGTACTTACTAATGATGAGGATATTACTAATGTTATGAAAGAGGGGTTGTAAACATCCCTCTTTTCTGAAAACAAACACTCAAACAACATTAAGAATACATACAAATCAGCAACAAAGTCTCTTGAAATTATTTGAAATTTTCAATAAAGACATTCTCATTATAGAAATTT
Organism: Sequoiadendron giganteum; assembly: GCA_007115665.2. Taxonomy (NCBI): domain Eukaryota; kingdom Viridiplantae; phylum Streptophyta; class Pinopsida; order Cupressales; family Cupressaceae; genus Sequoiadendron; species Sequoiadendron giganteum. The sequence goes on along the minus strand of CM021103.1, from coordinate 441,032,601 downwards.
GATTACACAAACATTTTAAGTCATAAAATGACTTATGGGAAGAAACATATTCCCCTTAAATAATCTGAAATTAAATACAAATCAAACTACATAAAAAAGAAACCAATGTGCTCCATGAGCACCTCCAAATTTGTACCTTTCTCCTACAATTAATCACCTGAAACTCTTCAATCTTAAACAATAGAGCCTTCAATATTTAATGGCTGAAAAAATACTCTCAACCTACAACAAAGGTCTTCAAAAAACATTTAAATAAAACCACTCCAAGCTCTCCTCTTCTCCCAAAATTGCAACAACAAATGAGTGCTAAAACATGCAGCAAAAACCCCTCCAAAAATCAAAATCTGATTTTTTTCCCTTCAATTGGAAAAAGGAACGAACACCTCCATGGAATGAATGGTTGCAAAGATGAAAAATAAATAAATGGTTTTCAATACAATTTAGTAACTCCCACAAACCCAATGCCTAAGTTTTCTTTTTTAGATTTTTCAAAAAAGTGCAACTACACCTCCACTACCCCACTTGCCGACTTGCATAAAAAATGTGGAATTTATTTTATTAAATTATTTTATGTAAAATTTATTCAAATTAATGCAACAACATGAAATAAAAATGAAAATTCCAAAATTTATAATTATTTCTTGATGCAAGATTATTGGCAATCGTGATGCTCTTGCATCAGACACCCATGGTTGAAATTTTGTGAGCATAGGCTCACAAAATGGAGTTACGTAGTAGAACTAATCTTTCAAGTTGCAAGCAACTTGAAGTATACTCCAATATTGAGATGGTGCCCTGTAAAAAAAAAAAATCTTCTTTTCCAGCACTTTTTCAGCATGCTTGCCATCCTCCTCCAATAAATCTGCTTCCCCTTCTTCCCTCCTCTTGTTCTCTCTCTAGTGGGGCTTAACCCACCACAAACCATCCACATAAACCTAGTTATTCCTTCCTTCTCTCCTCTTGTGGGATCCTTCCCACCATATTTCAACCACCTCCACCAAAATTCACCTACACTAAACTTTGAAACACCAAACACCACTAGCAAACTCTAATTAAATCAACTTATTCAAAATATGCAAATCACCATTTTTCTCAAATTTAACAAAACATGAATCAATATTATCCTCTACTACAACTCTTTCATCTACACAAAAATACTCTCATCTTCATCATAAAAATGAAAAATATTGTGTATTACCTCTTTCTCCTTGCCACAATCTACTACCATATCTTCTTCACCTTCACTCTCAGCTGCAATTTCATTTCTCAATAATCTTAAGTCCTTTAAAGGACACTCATCTAGTGCTACAACATCATTTTCATCCTCAATTGTTCTGCCTTATTTTTTCCTCTCAACCTTTGTTGCACTTTTCTCTTCTTTCTCACTCTCTTTCTATATGTCTTCCTCAAAGCATACTTCTACAATATTTTCTCCTTCCTCTTCACCAACATACACAACTATGAAAAAAAAATTGTCTTTCTTCTTTGGCATTTCATCAAACACTCTCCACTCACTCTCAATCTTTAATCTCTCAAATCACACAAATCACATCACCACAGGTCTTAGTGCAAACTGCCTCACATCATTGCTTGTGCCTACACACTCAAGAACTCTTTCTTTGATACCATTGATGAAAGAGGGGTTCTCAACAACCCTCTTTTCTAAAAACAAGCACTCAAACAACCTTAACAATAAATACAAATCAGCAACAAGGTCTCTTCAAATTATTTAAAATTTTCAATAAAGACCTTCTCATTATGGAAATTTGATTACACAAACAAATTTAGTCATAAAATGACCTATGGGTAGAAAAATATTCCCCTTAGATAATCTGAAATCGAATACAAAACAGATTACATCAAAAAGCAACCAATATGCTCCATGAGCACTTCCAAATCTGCACCTTTCTCCTACAATTAATCTCCTAAAACCCTTCAATCTTCAACGAAAAAGTATTCAATATTTAATGGCTGCAAAAATTATGAACCTACAACAAAGGTCTTCAAAACCCGCTTAAATAAAACCACACCAAGCTTTCCTCTTCTCCCAAACTTGCAGCAACAAATGAATGCCGAAACATGCAACAAAAACCCCTCCAAAGATCAAAAATATGATTTTTTCCCTCCAATTGGAAAAGTCACAACCACCTCCATGGAATGAGTGGTTGAAAAGATGGAAAAATAAATAAATTATTTTTAATTCCATTTAGTAACTCCCACAAACCCAATGCCTAGGTTTTCTCTTTTATATTTTTCAAAAAAGTTCAACTACACCTCTACTACCCCACTTGCCGACTTGCATAACAAATGTGGCATTTATTTTATTAAATTAAATTATACCAAATTTATTTAAATTAACCCAACATGAAATAAAAAATAAAATTCCAATTTTATTTTTTATTTTTTGATGCAAGATTCCTAGTAACCGTGGATGCTCTTGCATCATAATTTGACTATATCTTTTTCCAAACATAACTGGTGGAGTTCAATCCTCCCTCTCGTGGTCTTGATTCTCTATTGGATGTCATCCTAAGGGTGATTTCTAAAAGGGATTTATAGGAATTAGGAAAGGTGGTGTTGATTCAAGAGGTCAAATCTATTGTTTTCTCTTTTGGATCCTATAAAGAACCTAGCTCGAGTGGATTACCCCCTACTTTTTTTCAAGAATTTTGGGATATCTTGTCCACTGATCTTCTTCAAAATAGCTAGAGATTTATTCAAATCAGGGAGACTTCTTCACTAGATTAATTCTACCTTCTTTTTCCTAGTTCCAAAGAAAGAGGATGATGTTTCCATAATAGATTATTAGCCAATAAGTCTATGTAATAGTTTGTATAAAATATTCTTATATTATTGTCAATAGGCTGAAAGTAGTGCTTGATAAGACGATCTCACTCAACCAAAAAGGCTTCATCCTTAGAAGGTAGATCTTGGATGCTTCTATTGTTTCCCATGAGTACAATCATTCGATGGAGTACTCCAAGAAACTAGGTGTGGTTTTGAAGTTAGATATTTTGAAGGCTTATGACAAAGTGGACTGGAGCATTCTATTTTTTGTTTTCGAAAAATTTGGTTTTGGTGGAAAAATCATAAAATTGATTAAAGAATGTGTTTCTACTCCCAGATTTCCTATTTTTATCAATGGTATACCTAAAGGCCTCTTCTCCTATGAGATATTTTTAAGGTAAGGTGACCCTCTCTCCCCCTATTTATTCATAATTATCATGGAAGACCTAAGTTGAAACTTTCAAAGAAATTTAGATAGAGGGATATTGAATGGAATCAAAGCTACTTATTCTTTGTCCCTTGGATCTCATCAATGGTATTTTAATGATACAATTCTAGATTTTGGGTTTCTTCTATGGTTGAAGCTACAAATTGAAAATCTATCTTGTATAACTATGCTACAACTTCTGGATAACACATTGATTATAATAAAAGTAAGTTCTTCTTCTTTAATTACATTCAACTATTGAAAAAAAGCATTTTGAGAATTTTAGAATGTTTGAAAGTAGCTCTCTTAGATGCTTACCTAGGGCTTCCATTTTGTACTAGAAAGCCCCCAAATTTCTACTAGAATAACATCATTGAGAGAGTCCAAAAAACTTGGCTGATTGGAAAGGAAAACTGTTGAGCCAAGCCAAGAAGGTTATCTCCTTAAGTCCTCCCTCCATAATGGTCTTGTCTACTTCTTCTCCCTTTTTAATATTCCATCCTTTATCATTAGTGATATTGAGAAAATTCCAATGACCTTCCTTTGGACAATAATTAAAGAAAGGGTGATAATTGATTTGGTTAATTAGGAGAAGGTGTGCTCTCCTAAGCTGGTTGGAGGCTTGGGGATAAGAAAGCTAAATTTTTTCAACAAAGCCCTCCTCTCCAAAATAGGATGATTTTCCATTCAAGGAAAAAGGATTGGGTTAATATCTTAAAATATAAATATATGGATACTTAATATCCTATTGTCTTCTCTATTCATACGAGTGGCTAAAATGTTTTGTTGTTTGGAATAATATGGTGAAAATAATGGAAACTTTAAGACAAGGAACTAGGAGAAGAGTTGGGAATCAAAGAGAGAATATATTTTTGGATGAAGCCTAGGGAAAAGGTAATATTATTTCATCTATTTATTAGGTAAACCAAATTAAACTAAACCTTATTAGGCTCTATGTCATATTTTTATATAACTATGTTATTGGGGAGGAGGAATTCCAAAATGGAAATATTTCAAATAACAAGTTATTGATCGACGGGCTATAAGGGGGATTCTCTATAAGACCTTTCAAAAAAAAAATTCCTTGATGGACTTGATTCTTGGAGACTATGAGTTTTTTTACCGAGATGGAGAACATTTCTATGATTGGAGCGATAATTTGCCTGGTATTTTCTTGGTGAAATCTTCTTATAATTTTTTGGAATAGCCTTTCCTTAATCCTCAAAATGTTAACTAGAGTAAAGTTTGGGATACCAAGTTAATCCAAAAGATCAAATACTTTTGGTGGGCTACTGTCCATAGTAAAATCCTAACAATGATATACTTAATAGGACAGGCTTTCAATTTGTGAATAGGGGTCCTCTTTGTTCAAAAGATGTTGAAAGTATAATACACTTGTTACAATTCTCCTTTGTGAGGGAGTTTTGGTCTTGGGTCCTTGACACCCTATTAACTGATTGGGTGTTTCCTATCAACCTAATGGAGATTCTATCCTTTTTTACATCTTACTATTGTGGAGCTTTGGAGTTAAATCCCTCTCTTTGTTGCACAAAATCTATGGAAAGAAACAAAATAGGGCGTTTAGGGAGCAACAAAGAAGTAGTAGGAAAGTTTTTAGTTACATGAAACAGAAAATTTAGGAAAATATTAATTCCATAAGATTTGGCCTCTCTAAAGTAATGTTGAATTATAAAGATCTAAGAATAAAATATTTAAGGGGAACTAAACAAGACCTAACTAGAATTAAATAGACAAGTATTTTAAGTAGAAGGTTGACTATCTAGATGCCTTCCCTTGAAAGTTGGATTAAACAAATTTGATGGATGCTCAAAGGGAAACTTGGGAGCTACTAATGTAGGAGGATTTCTTAGGGCCTATAAAGGTATATGTATCGAAGGCTATAAAGAAGGTCTAGGGATAGCTACTAGCAATGCAGATGAAGCCACTAGTGTGTGGTGGGGTTTGGAAAGGGCCAAAGAATTAGGATAAAAAAAATTATAATTGAAGGGGATTGAAAGGATTTTTGAAGCTCTGAAGGGTAACACTAACCCCCCTCAAAGATTAAGAGTCTAATCGATGGGTCAAAGAGGATTATAAATTATTTGGATCAATTATTGGTGCAACATACTTTAAGAGAGGGGAATAAGGAAACAAAGGCTACCTCTAATGTTAGTTTATCATATGGCCAAAGGAATATTTGGAACTTTGGGGACCTTCCTGATCAAACTAAAGGTAGAGTCTCTGATGATTCGCTTTGAATTGGAATGAGAAGTTCAATTTTAAAAATATTAATGATCACAATAGCTAGCAAGTATCTAGGGGTCCTAGATTTTTTTGCCTCTTTTGGTGAGGTTTTTATTTAGTTCCCTTTTTTTAATTTTAAATCCTCCTATTTAAAAACAATTTGTCAAATAAAGAACATGTATGGGAATCAAATGGGTGGCCCTCCCCAAATTAGCTGGCATAAGATCTTAGGCAATGTGATCTTTTTTTCCTCACATGCTATTCTCTATGAATTCATGTGTTGGGCAATGAGGACAAGCCTAACAAGACTAAGGGTTTTTTTTTATAATAATTCTATGGAGGGGTTTATTAGTGAAGATGATTGCTTCAAAAATCCAAAGGAAATAAGATATAATATCTCTAGAAATAATTATTCCAAGATCATGTATATTAAAGGTGGGGAGGGATTTGATTTGACTAAGCCTAATGGTAAACATAAGATAAAAAAATTTTGTATTAATTATTCTATCCTCACCAATTATAATAATAATTATAAGGAGGCCCTCATAATGATTTATGTGACAGCTATAGATTGGTGTAACATCCTTAAGCCCTCATATGATAAAACTAACTTAATTTTGTATTCTATTGGCTTAGGGGGTGGTTACTTTACACGAGCTATGGGTCATGTCTAAAATCAAAATGACCTGGCCTAAGATTTAGCTAATCTTGGATCTTGATGTATAAATCATGAAGAAATGAGACTTCTAGAATAAGGAAGATGATTTTCTACTATTTTTAATTTGGTATGTGAGGGTTTTTAATGTTCATACTTTTTTCCAAAAAAAGGAAATATTGTGATTTTATGTTTGGGTGTCTGCATCTGAAAGAGTAGGGTCGAGGTTGTTACCACTAAATTACAAAAACAAGGTTGAAGAGAAAATATGGGGGGACCTAGAAAAAGATCAGAGTTTTTGTCATGTGTCCCTTTAAGTTAAAATGTGGATCTCCATAAATTGTTCAAGGTGGCAGGAATTTCATCTTTCTTCTTGGCAATGAAACATTACAATGATGACTTGACTTTAAAATTTTACAGTTCATGGTGAGAGAATAAATTCAAGATTTTTAGTATTATCCTTTTTGTTACCCCTAAGTTTATTGATAAATCCATGATATTGGAGTGTTGGGGGCTTAAAGTTCCTAAGGTTAGAAATGAAAACTATCAACGTTTTATCAGCAAATTTCTAGAAGGAGAAGAGCAGTTGAAGAGATGCTAGAATGATCACAACAGGGAGAAACTTATAACTCCTTATGGCTTGGTAAACACCCTGTAGACATCCAAAAATAACAATCATGCATCATACAAATTAACATTCATTTCTTCTATTAATCAATTAAAGCAATTTATTGATTAATTTCCTAAGGTTCATTAAATAAATAAATTATTTAATTAAGTTCTTAAAGTTCTTCTTATTTGATTTAATAAATCAAATTGATTTAATCAAATGTCAAATCCCTAAAATCCCCTAAGTTAATTAATCTAAATTAATTAACTTCTAATCATGATTATCATTCTCTAGCTTTTGACTCAACTAGAGTCAAATCTAAACTCTTAACTAACCCACCCACTTGCACCAATAAATCATTTATTTGATTTATTATTTCCTCTAATTACATTCAAAATGGAATCAAAATGGAATATTCTTCCAATTTGAATCTTCCCCCCAAAAGGGACTTGTCCCTTCCAACAAGGTTTTAAATGCTATTTGCACAAGTCAAACATGGCATTTATTGCACCTTTCATGCCCCCTAAACATGTCATTTCATCCAAATTTGAATTTCAAATTGGTACATTGGCCAAGACTTGCACATTCCTCGCCCTCTCACACTTTGACAAGTGGAATCTTTTCATTGGCTCATGAATGATCCCACATTCATCCAAATCTATCACTCTTCCTAATCTTGAATCTATAAAATGCAAAGCATTTCAACACAAATCATCTACAACACAACAACATATTTTCATGCAAGGTCATTCTCTTCACTTGAGAATCAATCTTGTTCTTCATTATCTACAATTTACAATTTAAGCACTATCATTTTAGGCAACTTGAGATCACTTAGGATCTCATTGTCTATCATATCACTAAGCTTATCAAGGATTGGGAAAGGGCTCTTTCACATACTCAAAGAGCACCAATCCACTATGGGATAGATATATTTCATGATTTACATGCTTTGATTATCTTTGTTATTTGGTTGCATTTGAATCATGGAGTATTATTTCATAGGGATATAAATTTCTGTTTAGGTTGTTTTGTCATTCTACTAACCATATGCAAATTTTCATGTCCACAAAATGGCACTAGAAGGAGGGCTTTCTTCAGATCAAAATTTTAACTACAATTTTTATTTTAAATGATATGATGGATACTTCATTTGAATCCATTTCAAAGCTTGTTATTTATTTCCTTATGAATCTATATCTATCACATTGTTGATGCTGACTCTCTGTATTTCTTCTTTCAATCATGGTTTTCAGTCAAGTTTGGCAGTCCCACATTTCAATGCTTTAATAGAAGCTAATGAAAATATAAAAATAGTCAAGAGATTGCTCTAGTATTTGATTCACATGAAATTAGACTATTTAGAGGTTATTGAGAGCTAGCTACAATGTCATATCTTATGCATTTGTTGAAATTTAATGGCAAGTTTACATGTTTGACTGTCTATTTATAATGTCACATCTTGTTTCAGTTCAGGCTTTGTAGGCTTCTTGTTATCCAAGAGAGGGTGGAGATTCATTATACGGTAGACAATAATAGAGGGAATGAAATGACCTTCTCCAATCCACCAGCACTAAGCCAATCCAAAGTTTTTCTATGTAAAACCATTTGGTCCTCACTTTTAACGCCATTGCAATATATCTTATCTACCTCATGACCTCCCTGCGAGTCCAGCAAAGCATGTGTTAAAAAACTTACAGTGATGACTGCTCATTTACTCTTGGTCTTATTGTGCAAATAGGATTGATTTGTTCATATTGGTCTTCCTGTTTATTAATTTTTTGTTGATATGTTGGGAATATTGCGTGGAAGATACATAAGGTAACTAGATCAATTGTGGTTGGTTCATAAAGTTTTTTTATGCTAATATAATCAGCCTGACTGTATTCTCAGTAAATTTCATGCAGGGGTTGCAAACTACTCATAAATTTTGAATTTGAGTATGCTTGAAATTGTTGTAGTAAATGTTGTCAGAGAAAATAAATGCATCACCATCCACATCTCTTTGAATCATTTTGGCTAAACAGTTCATGTGCCTACTCTATGCCTCCCATGATAGCCAATAAAGACATCACTCTCTTTTAAGTTGTTCTGATAAACAACTCAATAACTAGAAGCACCATTTTAGCATAGGCACTAAAGACGCTGAGAGGCCACGGTCAAAGGCTAAGGAATTCGGTCCCACCTGCCAAATGCATTTGCTGGAATGTTTTCAAAAGGACTTTACTCGCTAAGCTTCGCACCTATCAATAGTTCACACACATTGTCTATGCCTTGTCTGTATCTCATATACTTTGATTTAGAACATGTGGGTCACTATTTTCTTTCATCTTCCCAACCAGTTCTATTAATAGGAAAAACATCCAGAATCATTAATGATGGGGTTTATTAAAGAAATGCGTTGTTTTTTTTTATTATTATATCATGAAGACATTTCATTCAGTCATATGATCATTGCAAGTGGCGTAGTAAATGAAGGAAGGCGGGTTGCTAATAAAGCAAGTTGCAGTGGGTACTCACTCTATCTATCACGTGTTTCTCACCTTAACTCTCAGACTTCAACTTCCCATCAAGTCAAGGAACACCAAGCTTGAGAACTACTTTATTCTAGAAATCACAACTTCAGACATTTTCCAATCCAATGAAACATTCGCCTCCTATCTAGGTAGTTCTACGGTTCACAGACTAGGTTGTCTAGCTTCCACAAAAGTCATCCTACACACGTAATGTTTTGAGGGTGGGAAGTTCTTTATTGTGGTGGGAAGCCGTTGATGTCAAGAAGATCACTGACACATGATCTGGGTGCATATTTATTTCAGATATTGTTTTTTTTATTTAAAAAGATCTCCCTCTAATTTGTGTAGGAAGATGGAAGGAGGAAGCGCTATTTGAAAGGACATTTGAAACACTAGTTGCTTGCAGTTTTTGTCAGTTTATTTGACTGTGATATGATTTGACTTTGGGGTGCCTTCACTCTTGTGTTTATTGCACAAATATTTGGTTGGCCGATCTTTCTTGAGAACTGATTCAAAAGGCTTTGCGATTGATTGTGTGTGTATTGAATTTTTGAAATTTTCTTTATGCATAACAATTAATGCATTTATTGATTCTTATTGTTTGGAATATGTCAAGATTGTACTCAAATAATATGGAAAGATATCAATGAGCGTTGGAAAAAGGGGCCATAGGAAAAATCATCTTTATTTTAAACTATGAAAGTCAAACTCAAATTGGATATTTAATTTTATTATCAGTTCATTGAATACTCGGGATATTGTATTTGATTTGATTTTCGATTAAGTGTTTTTTGGGGACCATTTGAATTTTCTCAAAGTGTTACATGAACAAAGGAATGAAAGTGCTTTTTGTTTCTTTTCTAACTTTTGGTCCTTAAATGATAAACAAATTTAAGGTGTTGAATTTGTTTCTCTATGTTTACAAGTTTTGTGTGGGATTCATGGAATAAGAAAATGACCTTTTGTTCAAATCAAATAATTGCAAATAACGATGCTTGGAGAGTATGGTGATTAGTGTCCAAAGAAAGTATTTTATTTTATTATTTAGCATAGTGTCATCAACAAAGTTTTGTTGTGCATTCAGGAGGTTATAAATGCATGATTTAGGTTTTTTTTAGAAAATTTCAAGGAAGAGGAACTCTTGCATGAAACATTGTCTCTGAATGCACTCACTTTATAGGAATTATGCTAAATACTATTATAAATCTCATCTCTAAGAATTTTACTTTGTGATGTTTATAGGTTGACTTTGGGATCAAGCGCAAATGAAGGCGAATGAAGTGGAGTTTGAGATTTCCTTGAAACCAAGACTTGGGAAAAGAGCATTTTTTAATGCTTGTTTTAACAATCTAGAGCTTACACTTCTACTCTCATTTTCTGTTTTAGATCAACTCACATTTCGATTTGGGCTTAAAATCAATCAATGACTTGATCTTTTCAAAGTTGGTTAAAATTGAACCTTAGACACTTACTAGATTTCAATTTGGGTTAAAATTGAACAAGGCAAACTTCACATTTCAATTGGTGCTCTTAAAACGAACTCATCATTGCTTTGTGGTCTAAAAAGAACAAGTGTTTTTCATGCTTTGTAATCTTTTTCACAAAGTAATATCATCAAAAATATGTATGTGCTTCTCTCGCACCTCACGGAAACCTTGAGAATCAAAAGTATTTTTTCTGATATTAAGTTGTCAAAAAGATTGCCTCCATATTTCAATTTGGGCATTTTAAAATTGAACAAAACATGTGAGTGTGAGCACGATATATTGCGGAGGTTCTCCCTTTTGTTTTTCAACAAAGGTTGTGTGAACGACGGGATATGTTAGCTCGCTATTGTTTATCTTAGAGGGCCTACCTTGTGGGAAAAAGTAATCACCCAAGGGAATGACCCAACCGGGAACACGCTAAAGCCAAGCGACTTCCAACCAATATATAAGTGTGGATATTGGAACAAAGGCCAATATCACGAGGATTATTCCAACGAGATGGACAGCAATGGACTCTCACCGATGTTGGATAATCCCCCACGAATGGAATGCTCGAATTAGAACCCCTTGTTCAGAAATTGGCCAAAACCTTGTCTATCTTGTTGGCGCAAAAGGTCATGTCCTTTGAAGCCACCCCACATAACATGTGGTCTTGTTGTGGAAATGGAAAGTATGCCATGGGAGATTCATGGGTACTAATGCTTGGTTGACCTGAATAAGTGAGTGCCATGGAGGGGAGCCAGTGCGGTCAAGCATTTAGCCATTCGCACAAGATATGCGCAACTGGATTCATCCAAGTGGGAACCCAACAAGATATTGCCTCATCATCCTAGGGTTGTAAAAAGTGCTTGGAATCAAAAAACACTTTGCTTGGATTCAAAACATCGAAAAATGAATATTCACAAGAGCCTCAAATTTCAAACACCTTGGAGGAAACAAATACTCTTGATGAACTTGGACACTCTTGCTTTCCCTAGGGATCATATCTCTAGAGGTTTCTAAGTGCACAAATTCTATCATCATTTGTTTTCACTAAGGATAAACCTAGGAAACTTTTGCCCTAATTTCTTTGATTTCCACATAATGGACATTGTGGGATGAAAACGAAAGCAGGACATTAGACATTCAGTTGTGAAAACATAATCAAGCAAGTGTGTTGGTAAAAAGGATTCACTAAGACAAGATAAAAGACAAATTTGATTACACATGTGTTTTCTAACATGATCAAAATCCCAAAACCGAAGTTCAAAAAGCTTAGTCTGAAAGCTAGTGAGGAGCGTCTCGTGATCCTGAATTGTTTGAAAGGTTTGCTTTCCTCCCATAGGAAATATAGCGTGTTCTTCAACACCGAGGTCTTGTAAGAAGAAGTGCTATTCCAGGTCAAGTCTAGGATCAATTTCAATCACTTTCATCCATCTCTCAACCATCAAAATCAGTCAAATTTCCATCTCACCAACTCTTGGAGACTTTGTAAACATCTTTTATGCTAAACTTTTAGGCGAAATAAAAACCTCTTTGTTTGAATTAACACAACTAGTCAAACCATCATCCTATACACAAGTTCTCTCTTGGATAATACAACTTCCTAGGGTTTACGAGTTCATCTTGTTTGGCTTAACACACCTAGCCAAATTATCAAATCATCATCACATTTGACTTGACGCACTTAGTCAAACTATCATCTTGTAGGAGTTCACTCTTGGATAACACAAGTTCCAAGAGTTTTACGATTACATTCATCACATTTTTTTTGACTTAACACACCTAGTCAATCCATCAATCCAATCATGAATCAATCAAATCAAGTCCTAAAAGTTTTAGCATTTCTTTCAAAGTTTCTTTAAGAGTTTCATTCATCCATATCACTCATATTCTATTTATCTCATCCTCATTATCACTTTGATCCTTCAATTATCCTAGTTCTTTGCTTCTTTGAACCTAGGGTTTAGATCGATCTAAAGGATTAGAGGTTCATCTCTTACATTCTTGAAAATTGATCTTCATTTCATGGTTCAAACTCGATCTCAACATAAGAGGAGCATGGAATATAAATTTGATCCATCCATCATGAGTAACCCAGATCAACTAAACTATCCAAGCCTTGCAATACCATTTGATTTTCAAAGCTTGTACAATGCATACATGGGAGAATTATCTCATACAAACATCAATGGTACAACAACTATGAGCATACCCAATCCAAAGTTTGGAACACCTTTCCCAATGATAGATTTAAATCCAAGTCTAAATCTGCAAATCTATCAACCAAACGCTCAATGCATGAGTTTTCCAAACAACATTATCCCACCAAATCCATACATGCCAAGTACAACTTTACCAAACATGACCATTTCAAATCCACACTTGGTAAATTTTGGGGTAGATAATCTTGCAAATCCCCCTAATGTTGTTCAAAATCCTAGCAATATATTGGCAACTCCATATGTTGATTCAAGTCAAGGTAACAACATGCAAAATCAAAGTTACCTAAATCCAAGCAATATGATTCCCAACCACAACAATGTTCAATTTCAACCAACAATTCCAAATCAAAACATCATACCAAATCATCCCATTTTTCCATCGATACCGCAAAAAACAGATGGAAACCATCCAAGCAACCCCAACAATCAACAACATTCCCATTCCACCACCACCACCACCACCAAAATACAACATGACCAATTCATTCTCCATCATATTGCAAACCGCTCGAGAAGCTTCCCGCAAAAAGGCACTCCAAGCCCAACAAGCTACACAGCTAGTTGCTCAGCAAGCACAAGCGGCTCAAGTAGCCCAACAAGCACAAGCGCAAGCAGAATTTTGGGCACTATTGCAAGCAATCCAAGAAGAAGTATCACAACAAAGAGCCCAACAAAAAGCTTTGTTGGCAAAAAAACAACATGATGAACAAAAAGCATTGTTGGCTCAGTAGAAAATGCAGGCCTTACTCCCACAACAAAGCTTGCAACTGATTCCCACCATAATAATTCAAAATGATGATCAAGATCCTTTGACTAATGACAATGTTGAAAATGTCTCTACATCACCTAATGAGTTAGAAGACATATCTCAAGAATTTGTTCCAAAGCATGATCAATAGCTTTCACCAAGGTCTAGCAATGATCCTCTCCAAAACATATGGCCATCCTTTGACCTCATGAAATTTGAGAATATTCCTATGCCTAATGAAGATATCCAAGAAAGAAATCCATTCTTTGAAATTGACCCATGTCAAGAACTTGATCCAAAGCATGTTGAAAGCAATTATGAAATCACTCAAGATCAATAATTTGTATCTCCAAGCTACTACAATGATATAATGGACACTCTCCTATCTATACAAGATGTTGCAAATGATGACCATATCCACATAGCACATACTCTTCCATTTACCCATGAGATGCTTTCTTTGGATGGACCTATAGATGATCCTCATTCAAAACAAGAGTCTCCTACTCTTAAAATTTGTACACATGATCAAGATGTAGAGAAATGTAGAGACATATCAGAAATGGATCATGAAGAAGGCTTGTACATAATTCATGAATCAGAAACATCCTATGAAGTGAGTCATGAGGAAGACTTTTGTGTAGACAGCGAAGCATCAACACTTCTTGAAGAAGCACTACAATTTGATATGTCACAAGATCAAGTTGAAGATATAAATCAGGCATCCATCCCACTTATGGAAGATCCTATCACTTATAAACTTGGATCACTCACCTTTGTAAGGGAAAATCATCTTATCAATGAAAGAGCTATGACATTTGAAGATCTGCCACAGAGCAGAGAAGGAGAAACACCTTGTTTCCAAGGTAAATCATATCTTATTGCAAATAAGTTTTTTTAGCAGATGAATTATCAAGGCAGAGGATTAGGCCTACATGAACAGGGTATCTTGGAACTAGTGAAAATTTTTGGAAATCCTAAGCATCAAGGCCTTGGTTATTTGACAATCAAGGGATCTCAACATATCAGTAATATTTCCACAAAATTGGGGGCAACTTCGTCTCGAGCAAACATCAACATAGGGAGCACGAAGAATCCTTATGATGAAACCAATGCCAATACTACAACCCACCACGTCATGAATCTCCATCCACCCTTCACCCCATCCATGAATTGCCACCAACATCAAAACAAAGACTTGAATCGAAGCATGTAGAATAGTATCAAAGAAAAAGAAGCTAAGAAGCATATTGGACAAATGAAATACAAGTGGATACCCAAGAATACAAAGAAAGACTATCCCTATCAAACTCCATCAGTCAAAGAAACTATGGGCCAAAATAAAAAATGGAAAAGTATCCATCAAAGATGTCCACAAAAGAGAAAACATGATTCCCAAGTGACATACAAAGTGTATCAAGCAGTTGGTCCTAATTCCACACACACTTCCGTATCCATCCATAATTGCTCATCTTCCCAAGTTTGGAGAGTCAAAGGCCCCAAACTGTCAACCAATCCATCTTTTATACCTAAACACACTCCATCCATGCCTCCATGCATGATATCCAATTCTCACATTGACCATGTGTTGGCAACGACCCTTCATCATAAGGATTCAAAAGGTGCTCTATCGCGATGTGCACACAAAGACAAAGTTAACTCCGGTATTGGAAAAGTAGAACAAATTTCTCAAAAGTTGCTTTCAAGTGCACGTATCTTGGCAGAGCAACTTCTTGAAGCAAGATACCGATGGCATGTTATGATAGAAGCATCAACATCAGCACCACTAGGTGGTTGAGCATCAGCCTAAAATCTCTCAGAAAATACAAAAAAATTAGAAAAATGTCCTAAAAAAATGGTCACTTTGATGAAAACCCGACAAACAGGCATCTTGGCGACAACAAAAAAATCAAAATATACAAAAAAATCCAAAAAATCAAAAAAAGGATTGAAAACAGTAAAGAAAAAAATTGTCCTCTAGCGAAAACCATTTCGGTGGCGCTTTGGACAAGTACCATGATGAAAACCAGGAAAACAGGCATCATGTGTAGAATCGAGCATCTACGTGCACCAATTCAAGAGAAAGCATCTTATCACATCCATAATAAAGCCAAAATTCCATCCATATCATCCATTTATCCAGGAACCACTTATCCAATCCATTTTCATATATTTGCATCCATCTTCCACCTTATCTAGATCTTGATAAAGGTTTGGTAAACAGTTTACACTTGCTTATGGTAGTCATCTTGACATGGGTCATTTTCATTGATCCTATCCTACCCAATGCTATCTGAGCCTTGAAGCATTATCTGAATGAGTGTTCCTCTGTTCGAACACCTTATTTTGTCACAAGATAATCCTTGGCATCCTTTGCATGCTTACCATACCCATCCATCTATCCAATAATCCACCCATGGCATTCCATACATTATGTGGAGATCCGAGCATTGGAAAATGTGAAATCAACTTGGTCAAATCATTTGTGAGCCAAAATCCAAATCACTAGCCCATGGCATATTTTGATAGCAAGACGACGTTCCTTATCAAGCTTTACCTTTCATTGAGTATCAATCCAAACAATCAATATCAGTCACGTCTAATGTGTTCTCCAGCATCACATCAAAATCATTAAAACAGTTTTGTTCCAAATCAAGCTTCATCAATCTTGATCAATCGAATCCAATCAATTATCACCTTGTTTGACTTATCACACTTAGTCAAACTACATTCTTGTGTATGAGTTTTCTCTGGGATAACACAACTTCCTAGAGTTTACGAATGCATTATCATCTTATTTGGCTTAACACACTTAGCCAAATTATCGAATCAACATCACCTTGTTTGGCTTAACACACCTAGCCAAATTATCCTTTTTGTACGAGTTTACTCTGGGATAACACAACTTCCTGGAACTTACGAGTGCATTTTCACTTTTGTTTGACTTAACACATTTAGTCAAACCATCAATCCATCAATTCAATTGATCAACCTAAAGTTTTATTTTTAACAAAATCCCAAAATAGAGCACTGATATCATCACATATCCATATCCAAATCATCAAGAAAATCAAAAAATCAAAAACATTCAAAACTCATCAAAAACTCAAAAACATTTGAAAAATCAAAAAATAAAAAACATCCAAATCATGCAAAAAACTCAAAAACATCCAAATCATGCAAAAAACTCAAAAACATCCAAATCATCATAAAATCCAAAAACATCCAAATCATTCAAAAAAAAAAAACTCAAAAACATGTCAAAATATCATAAAATCTTCAAAAATTCATCATTAAGTCAAGTTTGTCACTTTGTCGAACTACGTCATCTCTGAGCTTGAACGTAGGAAAGGTTTATCTTTGATCATCCCCCGAGATATTTAGGTCATTCTTTATGTGTCCGTCACATTGGCATCCATTTTCCCATCCTTTAGGCATCCGTCGCAATGGCATTCATTTTCTTATCATTTTACATTTAGGTCATTCTTTATGCATCCGTCGCATTGGCATCCATTTGCCCACCTTTAGGCATCTGTCGCAATGGCATTCGTTTGCTTATCTTTTTTACATTTAGGTCATTCTTTATGCGTCTGTCACATTGGCATCTGTTTTCCCATCCTTTAGGCATCCGTTAGAATGGCATTTGTTTGCTTATCTTTTTTACATATAAGTCATTCTTTATGCGTCCATTGCATTGGCATCCATTTTCCCATCCTTTAGGCATCCATCGCAATGGCATTTGTTTTCTTATCTTTTTTACATTTAGGTCATTCTTTATGCGTCTGTCGCATTGGCATCCATTTGCCCATCCTTTAGGTGTCCATCGCAATGGCATTTGTTTGCTTATCTTTGTTACATTTAGGTCAGTCTTTTTGGCGTCTGTCGCATTGGCAATCCGTTTGCCCATCTATCTTTTCATTGAGTCAGGTTTGTCATCCGAACTAAATCATCTCTGAGCTTAAACGTAGGCAAGGCCATCCTTGATTGGCCCCTGAGACACAAAATACCAAAAACATTCATAAATCTAAAAAAATACAAATAAAAAAATAAAAAAATTTGTAAAACATCTCAAAATTCCAAAAATAGCCTCAAAAAATCTCAAAAACCTAAAATGGTCCATCCATTTCATTTTGTTTTCACCCATGATTGTTGCCACTCATAATAAATCAATTGTCACCTTCACCCTTTGGTGAGTCAGTCAGAAACAAGTCTAGCAGGTTCCAAAGTGAACACTTAATCGTCAAAGTCTCAAGTCTAAGTCAGTAAGTCAGCAAGTTGGTCAACTCAGAGTATCAATATCTTATCACCCCAATCAGTCTCACCAAAACCCTGATCACTACATGTCCTAGGATGAATCTTTCCTGCGATAGACATAAGCATCAGGTACCCCATAGTAGTTTAGCCTTGGCTAGCGATACAAAGAGCATTAGCTTGTTTGTTTACTTTATTTGGTCTTTTTGACTTATCTTATTTTGCGCTCATTCCAAGGACCTCTCGATGATGCCTAAAAAAAATAGGTTTAGAGAGAAAGGAATGGGGCAATGATCATTATCTTTTTATTTGCTATGCTTGTTGGATGTTCTTGTAAAATAACTTGGCGAATACTTGCTTTGTTGGGTCCGTCCTAGCAAGGTTTCCATATGTCAAGTGTGAACAAGAGCACTCCTATCTGATTGTCGAGTCAAAGTCCATCACACTAGGTGCAACGCCATCCTGGTTCTTAATACCTTGATGCATCGCACCTACATGTGTTATCAAACATAAAGAAAGGTATGCTCTTTTCCCATCCTTGGATAAGCAATACATCATCATCATTCATCATCATATCCAATAAAGTCTCAATGACTGCAGGACTTGTTGGACTTCTTCATCTTCTTGGATTTAAGGGTTGATCCCTCTCATTCTTCTATCCTCTTTCATGCTAACAATGCATCCATCTTACATCCATGCTACATTCATCCTCTTATCTTGCATAATCATGCCATATCCATCTCATGCATAATCACGTCATCTCATTTTCATCATCATTATCATATAGTCTAACCATCCATACATCCATTTTGAACCTCTTTGTCGTGATATCAACCTCAAATTGAATCTTTTCGCTCGATCTCTCGAGGGGGCAATGTACTAACGTACTTATTTTCACTAGGGCATCCGAAAAATCTGATTTTTTTTTATAATTTCGATGTCAGCGGCATCATTCTTTGAACTAATGCAACGAGTACATTGCTTCAAAGAGGGTCAAAATGTAGACATGCAAAAATAACAATCATGCATCATACAAATTAACATTCATTTCTTCTATTAATCAATTAAAGCAATTTATTGATTAATTTCCTAAGGTTCATTAAATAAATAAATTATTTAATTAAGTTCTTAAAGTTCTTCTTATTTGATTTAATAAATCAAATTGATTTAATCAAATGTCAAATCCCTAAAATCCCCTAAGTTAATTAATCTAAATTAATTAACTTCTAATCATGATTATCATTCTCTAGCTTTTGACTCAACTAGAGTCAAATCCAAACTCTTAACTAACCCACCCACTTGCACCAATAAATCATTTATTTGATTTATTATTTCCTCTAATTACATTCAAAATGGAATCAAAATGGAATATTCTTCCAATTTGAATCTTCCCCCCAAAAAGGGACTTGTCCCTTCCAACAAGGTTTTAAATGCTATTTGCACAAGTCAAACATGGCATTTATTGCACCTTTCATCCCCCCTAAACATGTCATTTCATCCAAATTTGAATTTCAAATTGGCACATTGGCCAAGACTTGCATATTCCTCACCCTCTCACACTTTGACAAGTGGCATCTTGTCATTGGCTCATGAATGATCCCACATTCATCCAAATCTATCACTCTTCCTAATCTTGAATCTATAAAATGCAAAGCATTTCAACACAAATCATCTACAACACAACAACATATTTTCATGCAAGGTCATTCTCTTCACTTGATAATCAATCTTGTTCTTTGTTATCTACAATCTACAATTTGAGCATTATCATTTTAGGCAAATTGAGATCACTTAGCATCTCATTGTCTATCATATCACTAAGCTTATCAAGGATTGGGAAAGGGCTCTTTCACATACTCAAAGAGCACCAATCCACTATGGGATAGATATATTTCATGATTTACATGCTTTGCTTATCTTTGTTATTTGGTTGCATTTGAATCATGGAGTATTATTTGATAGGGATATAAATTTTTGTTTAGGTTGTTTTGTCCTTCTACTAACCATATGCAGATTTTCATGTCCACACATCCATATCATGAAATACTTCATGCTAGAAAATAAATATACCATATTGCATGGTTATCACTTTCCTTTTTTAAATCACATAAGATGAAATGAGAAAATTAATATCCCTTATTTTTTGCTTACTTCATTAGAACAATGTAAGGGAAAAGGGGCCTCCCCTCCCCTCCATAAAGGTTTGATTCAAAGGCTATATAATTATGTGTCACCCTCACTCCCTTGCTAGGCTCAAACAATGTTGTGAAGCCCATACAAATTAAACCTCTCAAAAACTAGCCCTGCTTGCTAGAGAATAACCCTTGTTCTAACAAGAAGCCTAAATTGGCTATCCCTAAACCTATCGTGGTGATTAATGAGGTTTATCCTTCTTCTGCTACCCCTTACAAATAGTTAGATGAACAAGAACAACCTTCCATTTCCATAGATCTTAATTTAGCCCTAAGGCCAAACACAACCTCTATAAACATTTTTATATGGGAAGAACCTCCTCATCAACCCATTCAACCAAAGAAGGCCCTCGTGAAATCCTCTAGCTCTATATGTAAATAAAGTGACTTTGAATAAGTAATAACACCTAAAAAGGTTACTATAGAGATACCAAATGAATGGGGAAAAGGAAGTGTTGAGGACTCTAGCAACAGTAAGGGGGAAAGAAGATCTAGTATACTAGCTAGTTACAATGCTAAGGGTAAATTATTATCCTTTGAAGAATAGGAAGAAGACCCCTTAGATGAAGAATATATCTTGGTGCAAGAGGAGCCCTTATATTTGAGTAGAAAAGAGTTAGAGTTGGTTCTAGGAGAGAAATTGAAAGAAGATATTTCAAATTTTGAAGAGGAGGAAGACAAGAGCGACAATGAGAAGGAGGTGGTCAAAGACTTCGAGGAAGATGAAGAAAATGATGAAGGGAAGAATAAAAACAAAGAAGATAAAAATATGTAGGTCATGGGTATTCTTTAGGAAGAGGGGGAGATGGTAAATACAAACCCTCAACAAGAAAAGGACTTGATTATTTATTTGTAGGAAAAAAATTCAATAGAATGGACAATTCCTTGAGTAGGTTGATTTCAATCACCTATGGTATAATGGGTAAATCAACTTTTGGGATGATGACTACTCTATCCAAGGTCAGAAAGAGGAAATGAAGGATGTCACCTCTTGAGGATGAGGACAAGATGATGAATGATAATGTTGGAGATGTAGAGGACCCTTGGACCAATGAGGTAGAAATGTTAGCTAATGAATGGAACATCATAAACAATCAAAAGGATAATTAGATTTTTGTTCCTTATTTTGGGGCTTGTGTGTTTGTCCTATACTAGGCCTATGTGCCACCTTGTTTAGTGCACTCTCTTGTTTTTATGTTGTTTTGTACTATTTCCTTTTATTTTTTTTGGCTTTTTTATGGACTTAGTTGTGGTTTGAACTCTACATTGGTTGTTTTTTTTAATCTTTTTTTGTTCTATGGTTGGTTCTACTAGCTTCGTGGCCTATCTTTTTATTTTTTTTGTTTAGGATTAGTGCCCTAAACCTTTTTTTTATTCAAAAACAAAAAAAAATCATTATTTTTTCTTTCTTTGTTTTTTTGGAATAATGAAGAAGAAACCCTTTGATGTGTTGTCATTATTGCAAACAATGTTTGTTGATAGTTTTTCTAATCTGGTAAATAGTTTTTGTGTGACCTTAATCCAGTAATTTGGTTTGAAATTTCTGATGTTAGAAGATTGGCCTATGGGATTTTAATATGTTATTCAGGACTATTAAGTACATATATGAATAAGTTTTTAGCAATTTTGGTTGAATGGGCTGAAAAATATAAATGACAAAAATTCAGTATACTGTTTGCTTCTTATAACTATACAACGTAGTATGAGTTGATTGGTTCACATTCCTCTGTTATTTTGATTCAATCTTTACAAATTTGGGAGATGGTTTGTAGGTGTCAGACCTACACATATTCAAAATGGTGCATTCTCATATGATAATATGGTTGATTGATGTTAGTCAGCTTGGCCTATTTTTGTGATCAAGTCTTTCTTCTAGCTAACGTTAGACTTGAATGTGTGGTATGAAGATTAATATATTATGTGGATGTCAAAATATATTTTTTAGGTCCATTCCAACCTAAATCATTCCTTGCACATTTTATTTTGAGTGTAAAAGGAGCCTTGTTTCCAGGTTTGAGCTAACAAGCTATTTTTGAATTAAATGTGTACATCTAATTAGGCTGACCTAATTGATGTATGCAGATGTAATAGCATATATATGGAACATTTTTGTATTGTAGAGAAGCGATATGATGAAAATAATATGTGTGATAGTGTGATATTGTGTGAACTTGTAAATTTGTATGTATAAGATCTATATCAAGGAAGAATTGCTATGTATGTGGAGCGATAGCAAGGCCATGCAATATTTTTCTTTAAGGGTTTCATTCGAACTAAATTCAGCACATGAAAGGTGCATTCTATCAATTCACATTTTGGTAGTGAGCCACACTCTATTTTGTAATCATCTTAGGTTGTGAGCCTTTCAAGGATAGTGTGTCCTAGCAGTGTGCCCCTATAATATCTTATAACTAGTGATAATATATTGTGAGCTAATCCTCACCATGGTTTTTCCCTTTTTGGGTTTTCCACACAAAAATACTATTCTTTATGTGTCATGTAGTGTTGTGATCTCTTTCATCTCTTCATTCATAATTGCGGTTAGATATGTTTTAGTCATTGGATGGTTTATAGCTAAATGGTTTAATAGAACATTGATTCATCCCCCCTCTTTGTATTTTAGGTGTTCGATAACTAGTTTTAGAGCTTGGTTCCTTTAGAAAATCCTAACAACTTGAGGAAGATCTTGGAGTTTGAACACATGGCTGACAAAATGTTTCCTATTCCTCTACAAGAAATCTCTACAATTAAATACATAGAAGATGATTGTATTATTGACAAAGAAGAACTTGAGGTTTATCTCAAAGATCCTGGTAGAGTTAGAAGTGAGAAAGAAACTCTAAAGGTGAACCTAAAAGAAGCAACTAAATGCATCAAAAAATTAAGAGATAAAATCAAGAAGTTTAAAGAAAGGCATAGAGAAGTCAATGATCAATTGGATAAAGTGCAAATAAGGATATCACCAGACTAAAAGTGCAAGTGGAAGAAAAGAAGAGAATTGATGACTATCAGAAAGTTAAGATTCAAAGCAAGCCTAATGAATGCATCAAGCTTCAACAAGAAGTGGTAACCCTAAGATTAGATCTGGAGAAAGCAAGAGCTCATGAGGACAAATTCAAAGCAAGTTCTACAAGGTTGGATGAACTGGTTGTAGGACAAAAACCTTCTAAGGATAAAATTGGTTTGGAACTTGAAGAAGGACAAAGCTCAAAGGAAAATCAAACCCCTAACAAGGTTGGAAATCAAAGGAAGAATCAAGGCAATGGTAGAAAAATCAAGAATCTAAGAAGAAATACTAGAAGGACTCCTATCAGACAACCTAATACTCAAAGGTACTCATCTTTCAATGACATGTGTTTCTCATGTAATAAAATTGGTCATAAGGCAACAAAATGTAGAAGTAGGATGAATCAAAATGTTGGATTCCTTTTTAGACAATGCTTTGCATGCAAGAAACCTAGAGATAGAGCTACTGAGTGTAGAAGTCAAATGATGATGAATAGATTCAATTTTTGTAAAATGGTTTGATATTTTTATGGTTACTATTACACATGCAATGCATTTGGACATAAGGCTAACCAATGCAGATCAATGATTAATACAAATTAGTCTGGTCAGAAAAATATTGTGTGCTACACCTGCAACAAACCTAGACATATTTCAAGATTTTGTAGAATTAAATATGGAAGATAGTCTAATCCAAAATAAAGTAATAAACCTGTGAATAAAGTTGGTACTACTAAAGTTAAGAAGGAAATGAAGAAGATCTAGAAGAAGAAGGAAGAATATGAGAACAAGGATGAACCAAATACATTTGTACCTCCAATTGGTACAGATGATTCTTCTAAAAACTAAATCCAATCATGGGTTTAGGGGGAGAAATTATAGAGAAAACTTACAAAACCTTTGATTTATGAGGTTTCACGTAGTGACACAAAGATATGTGATGTAAAATGACATTCTGAAGGCCTTGAAAAAACAATCTAGTTGAAAATATGCAAATTTGAAGATATGCAAAGTATTTTAGGGTTTATAGTGTATTCATGAAGTATTTATCAACTTTTTGGATATCAAATGCAATAAATGTGAAATTAGGGAAGATTAGTAAAGTATAAAGTGAAATTCTATATAGTGTTAAATCAATTTTTCACATTTGGAAGAAAGCAGAATGAGTTGAAGGAGGTTTGAATGCGATTCAAAGCATCTAGTATCAAACCCTAGTTTCAGTTGAGTGAGGGAAAGGTATTTACAATTATCTTTACTTTGTGAGTTTGCATTAGAAGTAGTTTTCATAATCATATATAAAAGAATTAAGGGAGAAATGGCTACAACCGTGGTTGAAATTTTTGAGATACCTAGACCGAAGTTCAAAAAGTTTTCATGGAAGGTTTTTGACATTGTCCCTCTTGGTGAATTTTCAAAAATTCCAAATAATGTCTTGCCCATCGAGGACACGCGAATCTGCATACATGTAAAATTGGAATAATATGATCATCAAGTACTCAAGAATCAATGGTTAAATAAGTTGACTAGAGATAAATTCTTAGTGAAGATAGAGTTTGAAAACCTAGTGTGGAAGAAGCTAGATGTTTGCAACTGGGTCCCTAACTTTTGTAGTGAATTGGATGCAAAGTATGTGAGGATAGCTTTGAGCAAAGTGCATGATAATTTTTTGTGGACTAATGTTCCTGGACTAATTTCCAAAGATGTGATCAAAGCTATGTCTAGACTATATGACAACAGACTCATATTGGTGCTAAAGTCTATGAAGAATGATGTGGTTGTGAAATTAATTGGTACCACATATGATAGGAGAGAATTGACAACCAAACCTATTACCAACCCTACTATGAAGTATGCATCAATCATGGTAGGCCACAATATATTCTTCACCAATAGAGAAAATTTGATGTCTATAATTGCAATCTATGTTGCACATGACATGGTGGTGAATGGGAAGGGATTTGATTTATGTGAGTTGCTCTGGCAGAAACTTATGGAGAACTTGAGCTAGACCAAGTCAAATAAATATCCTTTCAAGTTAAAAAAATTGATAGTTTTCTTGCTACTTTACTTTTTGAGAGAGCTAACTGGAAGGAAAAACATTATATGGGATACAAGTAGATTGGTGGCACATCAAATTTTTGACTATTTGCATAACCTTGGAGATTTAAAAAACACATGATAATGCTTTGACTACATTTTTCATATTATTTTAGAAGAAACATGCAAGAGAGAGAGAGAATTCCAAGAAGTTTGGTAGAAAAAATATGTAAATGATATAGCCTTTTTTGTATCCATCGATGAGTGCATTATAGAGGCCATTGAACCTGGAACACTATGGATAGAGCCTCTAGGATATGAGATTGATGAGAAAATTACTAAAGGTCTCATTGAAATATTGCTAAAAAATCCCAAGGATCCCTCTCATCCCAAGCATGACACATATGAAGAGAATTCATCTAAAGTTTTTTTGGAAACTTCAACACCTAAAAGAGATAAAAGAGTGTCTAAATAGGTTGAGAAATACTTTGCACTGCATGGACTTTCAAAAGATGGCATGGAAAGGTTAAGGGAAGTTGCAACAAAGAAGAGGGCCAAAGAAATTGGAGAACCCTCTAGACCTAGAAGATCAAGAATATAATCTTCCACCACCACCTTTGCATTGCCAACAACATCTAGTGCAGCAATAGTAAAAGAAAATAAGGTGGAACCTAGTACTCTTACAACAATTAATGTAATTTTTTCCTCCAAACCCAGCACCTGGACTTCAAAGAGGAAGAATGTACCCCCTATAATAAGCTCTACTACCTCCAAAAAAGGAACAAACAAAAGGAAAATAGGAAAAATAACATAAGTGATGCTGTACAAGAGGAAATTGAACTTAGCTTGGAAGAATAAGTTCAATTGAAAAGAAAGAGAAAGAGAAGTGTTTCCACCAGCAACGAAGGTGCCTCACAAGAGGCTCGTACATAAGTCAAGAAAGCTAGAGGGAATATTGTGGACACATCTGGAGAAGAGGAGATAGAGAAGGATAATTAAGCCTTCACCATATATGTACATGAAAAAAAATATCGAAGAAGGAACATCAAATCTTGAGGAGGAAAATCCCAAGCCTCCTCTGGTAAGAGACCACTCACCTTTGAAGTTGGAACCTCTAGTAAATAATATGATAGAATCTAATGATTTTCTAGCTACTGTAAATTGTATGATGAGGTTGTTGAAGAAGATAAGGAAACAATTGTAAATTATTTTATTCAATATATGATAATTTTTTATGATAGTATAGATAACATAATGAAGAAGGTGATTGACAATGTATGGGAAGCCCTGATACAAAGAAGGAATGAAGCTACAAATGTTGAAGAAAAGATTAAGATTGATTCCTTCAACAAGTTTGGATCCTCCTTATTTGAGGATGATACAACTACCTTAATATAAGAATACTCTAAAAGGTTCAGGGTCAAATAGATAGTCACTATTCTCATGACAAGAGAAAAAGACAACACAAAAAAGTTGAAGCAATAGAATTTTGACATGGTAAGAGACATAATAGAGAAAATTGGGATGAGTGTTGTTTCTTCATATCATACAGATCAAATAAAGGAGATTGATAAAGAAAAAGGCCTTGATACAGAAGAAATGATTCCCTCCACAAACAATTTACCCATTTGTGAAGAAGTAAAAGATAATTCTACTAAAGAGACATCACATTTGGATAAGGTTGATGATACACATGCCTCTCTTGAGACATCTTATCCTCCACAAGACATAGAGGATACAACCAAAGAAAATATTGAAGATCAGTATAAGAATGATGCCAATGATAATCCAAAAGAACACCATGATTATACCGGAAATGAAGGTGAAGAAGAGAAAAATGAAGGAGAAGAAAGAAAAGATGAGAAGGGTGATGATAGAAAAGATGACGAAGATAAGAAGGAGGAAGGAAATAAAGACAAACCAATAGAAAGTCCCTTTGAAAAGGAAGAAGAAGAAAATAAAGAAGAAATGAAGAAGAATCTCCAAAGACCATTGAGCCATCAAATTCATCTAGAGAATAATTCGATAACACACTCAAGGGTATTTTGTCAAGACAAATAAGGATTCAACTTGTGACTCAACCTTAGTTAATTCAACTCTTGTCACATCAAGGTGGTGTAGATATGAATAAGATATCACATATTTAGAGGATGGAGCTTGGAGATACCTTTCTTACCTATAAAGGGAAGGAAATTATTGAAACCCATAAGAAAGGGATTGAACTAATAAATTATGCCATCAAGACTTTGTAGGACACAACCCTCTAGTGCCACAATTGATGAATCCTTAATGCCTATTGATAATTTCAATTTTTTGGTTGATTCACTCAAAGAGTAAACCTCTAGCCTGAAGGAGTAGACTACAAAAGAGGTAGAGTCAAGGATTTTAGAGAAAATGTTACTTGTATTGTGGGATAATTGTGTAACCACACACACTAAGGTGATGCAATGTTTAAAAGAAGTCAATTATTGTGAAGAGGAAGCTCAGACATTGTTTTTTTATTGCATGTGGTGGCTAGATTCCACTTGAGGTATTAAAGACTTAATAGACTCAATAGAGTCACAAATTACCAATGCATCTAGTACCTACAACACTACAAAATATAGAGACTATACCTCCTCAACTTCTATTTTAGAGTTGCAAAACAAAAATTTCACCTTACAAAGGAAAAAAGAAGATGCTATGAGGCTTTATGGACAACTTGGAGATCTAGAAAAGTCCAAACACATTCCGGTATCAAGTTGCTTGGAAGACACAAAGAAACTTGAAAAGATAAATCCTTATCTATTTACTCTGGAAGAAGGAGAGGACAGCCTAGTAGAGCTGGAATCAATATATAAAGTGATTTTTAGAGTGAAGGGGATCTGGGATGAAGGACAACCTACTTGGTAAGCCATTCTCAAGGAATTAGAAGGTGCTCCCAGTTCCAATTAAATTTTTTGGAATTTTTTCCCTGTGTTTTATGTTATTTCAATTTATTTTTCAACAATTTTATCATCAAAGTTTTGGGAGAATTTTTGCAGAAGATTTGAAGTTTTAGAAAAGCATTGTAATTTTTGGAATTTTGGAAGTTGTTTTGGGAGAAGTTGTGAAGAATTTTTTGTTGTATATTTGATAGGGGGAATTCGAACAATTTTAAAAATTCATTTTTTGGCACAGGTTTCCATAAATGAAAAAGTGGGATATTGTTGGAAGAATGAAGAAGAAACTCTCTGATGTGTTTTACTTGATGCCAACAATGTTTGTTGATAGTTTTGTTTAATATGGTAAACAATTTTTGTGTTACCTTGATCAGGTAATTTGGTTCAGAATTGATCATGTTAGAAGATCGGCCTATGTAGTTTTAGTATGTTATTTAGGACTACTAAGTACATCTATAAATAATTTTTTAGCTATTTTGGTTGAATGAGATAAAAATATAAAAGACAAAAATTATGCATATAGTTTTCTACTTATAACTGTACAAAGTAGTATGAGTTGATTGGTCTGTATTCCTCTGATATTTTGATTCATTCTTTACAAATTTGGGAGATGGTTTTTGGGTGTCATCACTACACATATTCTAAATGGAACACACTCATATGATCATATGGTTGATTGATGTTAGTCAACCTAGTAAATTTTTGTGATCAATTATTTCTTCTAGTCGACCTTATACTTGAATGTGTGGTATGAAGATTAATATGTTCTGCAAATATAAAAGAGATATTTTTTAGGTTAATGCAAACCTAAATCATTCCTTGCACTTTTTGGTTTGAGTGTGAAAGGATCCTTGTTGCAAGATTTGAAATGACAAGCTATTTTTTATTAGAGTAATAAGTTATATACTTAATTAATTATATCATACTCATTAATTAATTAAGTCACTTATTCCTTTAGTTGCTTAAGCTAAACTTAGGCACATTAATAATTGATTAATTATTAAGTGTGCACACTAGGGTTTCATTTAGGGTTTCCCTTTTAGGGTTTCTTGATCTCCTTCATAAGGATTGATCTCTTTGTAATAATTGATTCTCAATAATGCATTTTTACTTTGAGGTTTACATAACATCTTCTTTGGTTCTGCATGTCTTTTGCATGTGACAGGTGATTGCATGTAGGTGATCTTGGTTTCTAACATGGTATCAGAGCACTTTCCTATGGTGTAGTTTATTTTATAGTATTTTTTTGTTTTATTGCATTTATTGTTGTTTGAAGTCAGATGTTTATTTTATGCTTTCAATCTCATAAATTTTTGCCACGATCTCCGATTTTCACTATCTTTGCAGCGTTGGAAAGGTATTGAGGAGCTCTATGTTGCTGCCCATGCACTTTTTTCTATATCTATCCCAAGTTTATCATTAATACATATTTGGCCCAATGGGTGTTTTGGAGATTACTTGGATGTTTTGGCAGTTGGGAGAGTGCACCTTGCATCTTTGCACTTCATTTTTAGCAATACATCATTCAATAATCGACTATTGCTTCATAGATTCCATGGTTTTTCCTATTTGTATTTTTTGAGTGTTCTGTGCCATTGAGTCTACTATTGCATCATTATGATTCTGATATGGTTTCTTGTAGATAGAAGTATCTTTCCTTGCTTTCCAGATTACGGTTCTAGTGATACTCTACAATGTTCTTCCAGTGCTTCTTTGCAACATGTCATCTCATTGTATGGGGGTTTTTCCCACTGGGTTTTCCTTCTCTACCTCTTTCTTACATTTTCAAATGGGTACTTGATCAGGCCTAGTTGTCGGGACCCATCCTTGCTTGCATGCATCTTCTTCTAGTGTTTTAGCTTCTTCCTAAGTTCATCTTAAGGGGGGGTGTTAGAGTAATAATTTATATACTTAATTAATTATATCATACTAGTTAATTAATTAAGTCACTTATTCCTTTAGTTGCTTAAGCTAAACTTAGGCACATTAATAATTGATTAATTATTAAGTGTGCACACTAGGGTTTCATTTAGGGTTTTCCTTTTAGGGTTTCTTGATCTCCTTCATAAGGATTGATCTCTTTGTAATAATTGATTCTCAATAATGCATTTTTACTTTGAGGTTTACATAACATCTTCTTTGGTAATGCATGTCTTTTGCATGTGACAGGTGATTGCATGCAAGTGATCTTGGTTTCTAACATTTTTCAATAAAGTATGTGTACATCTAATAAGGCCAAACTAATTGGTGTATGCAGATGTAATAGCATATATATATGGAACATTTTTGTATTGTAGAGAGGCCATGTGATAAAAATATGTGTGATAGTGTGATATTATGCGAACTTGTAAATTTTTATGTATAAGATCTGTATCAAGTCAATATTGCTATGTATGTTGAGTGACAACAAGGCAGTGTAGGATTTTTTTTTCAAAGCTTCATTGGAACTGAATTCAACATATGAAAGGTGAATTCTATTAGTTCATAATTTGGTAGTGAGCCACACTCTATTTTGTAATCATCTCAGGTTGTGAGCATTTCAAGGATAGTGTGTCTTAGTATTGTTCCCTTGTAATATCTTTTAACCATTTATAATATTATGAGATGATCCTCACTATGGTTTTTCCCTTTTTGGTTTTTGCATATAAAAATCATGGTGTTTATGTGTCATGTGGTGTTGTGATATCTTTCACATCTTCATTCATAATTATAGTTAAATATATTTTAATCATTGGATGGTTTATAGCTAAATGGTTTCATAGAATACTGATTCACCACCTCTTAGTATTTTGGGTGTTCAACATCTTCATCTCTTTATTTTGCTTTGTTCATTATGTCACACTATTTGTAACTTGGTGATCCACATCAAAAATTTCATAAAATTGCAAACTTTGTGATATTTATAACTCTGTGACCTTTTGAACTTCAAAATTAAAAAAAAATCACCTTCCTTGTTCACTTTGTCACACCTTTTGTAACATCTCAAACCTTAATGTAATTTTTTAAATTTCATGAAATTACCAACCTTGATACATAGTGAACCTTGTACTCTTTTCATATTTCATTTTTTAAAATTTTACAAAGTTCATAAAATCATAAAATTTGTGACATTAATGAACTATTTGTACTTTACAAAGTTCATGAACTCATGAATTTTATAGAAAATTGAGTTTGAAATTTTTCCCTACTAAGGATTTTCAAGGTTTGTGAACCATTAAACTCCCCAACAAATAAATCCTTCAACACTTAGTTAAAATTTCATCTTAATGATGACATTAGAAAATGGAGAAGAGGACAAAGGAAATGAGGGTAATAGGGAATTGTGAGTCTCTTAGAACTCATACCATTATTGACAGTCAAGTTTTAGAGATTCTTAGGAAGAATTACTTAGGTAGGGATGATGAGAATTTTGAATTTAAAAATTTATTTAAAGGAAATGGTAAAGTTCAAGTTTCAAGGATGGCAAGGAATAGGTACTCAAGTAGAGGTAAGACCAAAAGTTTTACTTTAATAAATTAATGTAGTAAAAGTACTGAGTTAGGATTCATGAGGTGGATATGACCCCTACAAGGTACTAAAATTAATTATACCTCAAAATTCTAGTCCAAAACTAGACATTGAAAAGAATTAGGGATCACGTTTAGGAAGGAACATGAGAATAATACAATAGTAGGGGTATTTCAAAAACTTTGGTACATAAAGAAACTTAAGTGAAACATGTAAAGTGTTGGGGTTTTGGAGATTGTGAGGAAGCCATGTCAAGTACCAAGGTAAGGGTGAACCAAAAAAATTGGAACAACAAGGAAATAATGCAAGGGATCAAGATTTTGAAGATTAGGAGAATCATGAAAATGGTACCTAGGTAAGGAAAAATCAAAGCCCAAAAGTATAAAAACCAACCCAAACTTATAATAATGACCCCAAACCACTCCACACTTAGATATTCTAGAATATCAACATATGTTGAGAATGTAAGGATGGAAAAAGAAAACACTTATGTAAAATTTGACTAAGGAAATTGCCACTTAGACCCTCTTATATTGGTTATAAATGGTGGTTATTGTTGAAAATTCATAATACTGAGAAGGGAGGGCTGAATTAGTATGCTATTAAAATTTTGAAGACAACTTATTGAATCACCAAAACATATTAACAAAAATATATAATGAAAGCATGAATAATCCAAAAAGTCACATAACACATGGAAAAATAAAAATGAGAAAAACCATGGTGAGGATTAGCTCACAATATATTATATTTGGATATAGTATATATAGAGGCTCACTGCTAGGACACACTATCCTTATAAGGATCATAACCAGAGTTAAATACAATACAAAAATGGCTCACGACCAAAGTATGAACTAATACAAAGTGCACCTCCCTTGTGTTGGATTTCAGTTCCTTTGAAGCTCTGAATACAAAGTACTACCTTGCTTAGCAGTCGCTCAACAAATCTACTCTTATTTTGATCTCTCATCATTGAATTCACATGTTCACATCATATGAGACCATTCACACCTAATATGTCATTCCTACTAACTCTCCTATCTTCTCAACTCCAAAATGTCTCATATATATATACTCTATTACATTTTCATACATCAATTAGGTTGGCCTAATTAGATGTAAGGAAAAACAATTCAAAATAGCTTTTGTCGCCACCACACATGATTCAAAATTATCTTCACATCCAAGAAAAATTTGAAATTCTATATTTAGGTAGGCATGGATCTAAAATAGATCTAGCTAACATCCATAATGTATATTTAATCTTCACAACATATATAATATAATAGGTTAGCCAATAATTGGACCTAATCACAATAAATTTCAATCATACATGCACTTGTCCATACAAGCGACTTCTAGATTTGTTCTTTCTTCAAATTCACATTTTTCTGAAATTAGTGAGTCTAAATATAGAAGCACGACACAAAAGCATTCTTCTCAAGGAAATACAAAATATCCCACATTGATACACTAAAAAAAGAGATGACAATGATATATAGAGTTTAAATCTATCATAGATATCATCCAGTTTACTTCACAAAACTTCATGAGACCTTGAATATAGTTGTATAAGTCAATCTTAATGATATAGTTAATATCTTAGAGTTAGACCTCTTCTTATGGTCAAGTGTGGACCTAAAAGTTGAAGCACTAAATCACATCATAAAAATAGAACACTTAGCCAAATTCTTGATAGATCAACTTTTCAATATATTTAGTACTATTCAAATGACACCAAAAATACTTCCCCAAAATGTTGAAATCAATGACAACATTGGGTCAGTCGAATCAACTGATGTATGTACGCTTCATGCTCATGTTAAATAACTATAGCAACAATGATAGAATTCCAATCTTCCAACAATCTCCCTCTTTGTCATTGATGGAAACATGCATATAAAAAAGCATTTTCCATGTCATGAACCAAAGCTTATTTCCTCCTAAACTTATCTCCCCTTTTCATAATTAAATGTGTCTTTCCAAAAAGATTTTCCAACCATCCAAGATGTAATTATCACTTTCCAAGCTTATTAACAAAAATATTTTTCCTTCCACTATCTGTCCCCCTTGGACATCAATGGGAAAGGTCATGCAGGGGCCCAGTATGCTTCCCTTCGACATATGTGTATGCATCTTCTTCAAAAGAAAAAAATTATCATAGACAAAAGACATGTCAACCTGGAGATGTAGATCCTTTGAGTTTCTTTAGAGTATCCTACCAAGCAAATATCCTTCTTCCCAAGAACTTTTGCATCTACAAGAGTCCTACATAGTAGTTAAAGCTTTGTTAGAGACTCTTTTCCTTCTTCCATAGTGTTGGGGTAGAGGTTTATTTTTTATAGTTTATCATCACTGGAAAGGGCACTAGATATAGGAGTGTGCTTTATCTTTACTAAGGCCCTTAGTGGCACATATTGTTTGATTGTCTCTATCCTCTGATTCTATACATCAAATAAATTGTCATGTAGTTACATAATGTAAGACCACTTCTGATTATTCCTATCACTTACTAAATCATAAACATATACTTGAGTGCCTATTTTAATTTCAATCCAATTCATTTCTTCCTTTGTACTTTTTGTGAAGTTATACGACTTCAGAAAATATGATATTAAGTTATCTGCTTCTTCTTCACAAGTTTGAACATCCCTCAATCCCTTAAATGTTCTGTGATGTGCATCTACACATTTCTTTTTTATATGTTCTACAATTTCCTGTGCAATCCTTGCTTCTAACTCATTTCTAGTTTGTTCTTTTAGTCCAAAGATGTAAAATTTCAACAAATCAACCATATTTCTAAGATTTTATATAGTAGACACTGATGTATGATTGCTTGCACTGGGTATCACTGTGAATCGGGATCCTATACCTACACAAACACAAAGAAAAAACACACAATTAGTCCCATATGCAAGTTAGAAACAACATTCCCCATGAAATCCATTTGAAACATAAAAATAAGAAATCATATGAAGAACATAATAACAAAGCAACTAAATCCTTTTTAAATGCTCAAACTCTCAATCCCATGAGGGAATTGGTGCCATTTTGATGTGTAAAATTTCCCTTTCCCAATTCCTTGCAAGCTTGATGATCAATGGTGAAGATTTGATGCTCATTGATGAAATTTCTTCATAACCTAGCTATGAAAAAATGAAAATGGATAGAAATTGCTCAAAACTCAAAGATAATAATGTTGCATGAACTTGTGGATCCAAAATTAAAATGAAATCCCTCTATAAATAGAAAATAATGATGGAGAAAGAGGGAAAAGGGATGAATGTGGGACAAAAGACCAACCATTAGGAAGAGGCCACTTGCCAAAATGTGAGTGGAGGAGGAATGAGCGCATTTTGATGAATGTGCAAACAAATGTGGTTAGGTGGAATTTGAAATTAGTGAAATGATAGGTTGGAGGAAGAAAGGAATGGAGTAAGTGCCACTTGGCTCAAAGGCAAAGGAAATGAAGAGGATTTTAATGCCTTGTTGGATGTACTCATCCCTTTTGGAGAGATTTTTGAATTTGAGGAATATTCCCTCTTTGATGCCATGTTGAGAGAATAAAAGAATCTATAAATCAATTAAATTGATTTACTTGTGCAAGTTGCAAAAGATAGAGGATTTGAGTGATTAGGATCAAGATTAATCAGGATTTGATTAATTTAAAAGGAGATTAGCTGATGTGACAACTTCATTTAATTTTTGAATTAATTTAAATCAAAGTTGAGAGGAATATAAATTTAGACTTAATTAAATAAAGTTTAGTTTATTTAATTAAAGGGAATGGTGTTAGTTTTAAATCAAATAAAGATGAATTTGTTTAATTTAAATGAGATGACTTTAGAGATTAATTAAATAAAATAAATTATTTAATTAAAAGAGGGACTATAGAATTAACTAAACAAAATAATTCAATTAATTAATAGAAGATGATGACTTAATCAGATAAATTTGATTTATTTAATTAAGCGAGGAAATATGATGAATTTAATTAAATAAAGATTATTTAATTAAATGACTAGTAGAGGAGATGATTCAAGATGAACTGGTGTTAGTAAGATCAAAATCAAGTGTATAGGATCAATCTGTATATTTTCCATGTCTACATTTTGCCCCTCTTTGAAGCAATGTACCCAATGTGTTGGTTCAAAGAATAAAGTGCCAAGATCAAAATTCAATTTTTTTTAATTTTCAGATGCCCTATTGTTGCCCCAGTGAGAAGGATTACGTTGGTATACTACCCCCTCAAGACATTGGACGAAAATTTGGATTTTTGGGTGATCTCATGAAAAATGAGGACAAGCTACCTAATGGGTCCAAAAAATGTTTAGGATGCCAAAAGGTGAAGAAATGATGCAAAGCAACCCCTAGTTGGGTGAAAGCAGGATCAATGGTCCAAAACCCTACTTGATTGGCTAAACAAGGTCAAAAAACCCTGACTTTCAAGCTTAAATAGGCCTCGAGGGGCCACTTCCAATTCATTTGTACATTCAACCTTAAGACATTATTCATTTTAGAGCTCTGACCACTATTCAAGATGGTGCAATGAGTGTGTCCACTTTACATTTCAGATTGAGTGTGAGTACACCAACAACCAACAAGCACAGGACGACCGATATGTGACCCTTACCTGACTTGTTATTTTCATTTGTGTGCACATTTATTAGGGTCAAAAGTCAAACTTAGTCAAGTGGCATTGTTTAGTGCCATTGAAAGTGCACAATCGGTGCCACGTAGCCTTAAAGTGTGCCGCTATCAATTTTTGCACTACCATGGTCAAGTTTATAAATTAGGGTCTAGGTGTCAAAGTCCACCGTTTTTGCAAACTACGCTGCAGTGGTGAAATTTGGAATTTAAGTTTAGGGGTTAAAGTGGTTCGCTGTCAAACGGAGATGCAGTGGTGTATTATGGACTTTAGGGGGTCCCAACGACATAGTTCAAAACTTCCAAACAATGATGCAATTGCCATAAGTGACACATTTATTGTTTAAGTTGTGAAAACTCAAAAAAAGATCTCATTTTTTTACGAAACTTGATGTTGTGGCTTTACTTGTGCAGGAGGACCTAGGGATTTTTCATTCATGAGAGCACAAGTCCTTGGTTTTTAGTTGACTAGTTGGTTTACATTAGTTTCTCTAGGAGAACCTTGGGGCGATAGGTTTATGGTATGTTGCCTATGCTCCTCTTGTTCAGACACATCTAGGCATGATGAGAGCATTGACAGAGTGATGGCATAGTGAGACATCACCATTCCATCAGCCCACAAGCGAGGCAATAGTTACTTTGGAGGATGTCTACTGCATCCTTTGATTACTGATCCATAGAGCTAAGGTTATCTATGATGTGGATGCCAGGAGAGATTCCTTCTTTTAGATTATGGAGCTCAATGAGATCATTTTTTCTGAGGGATAGATTGAGCTTCAATGGTACAGGGGCACAGTGCCCATCTTTAGATTGATTTTCACTGCTATCATTTTAGGCCTTGTGGCACCAAATCAACATGGTTGATACTTTATTCTAGGATGGGGTCTTGCATGGGAGTGGATGCTCCATAGGAGAGAGTTTTTTTCATGGGGGCCAATGATGCTAGCCTCACTCTACCATGATCTTCATGAGTTTGCATATTTGGACAACAGAGCTATTAGGGTCGGGGTTACTCTCTTACACATCTAGGTCTAGGAGCATATCATAGTGCTTCAGCCACAAATTACACCAGTTGCCATGGAGCCAGATGATCCTATAGTCTGGCTATATAGAGGGGTTCTGACCTTTACACACACAAGGGCAGTCGACATCCCTCACTAGAGGAGGGTGATCAATGAGATGACATTTTTCACATGGAGGCCATGGCTTGGAATTCCCACATGGTATGATGAAATTCAATAGCTCTTTTTTTCTAGGTAGGACAAGCTCATGTAGGGTAGAGATTATACTATGATAGAGAGGTACCTGCTAGATCGGCTGGCTCGGTAGATTGGGGAGAGGTAGGATTGACCTGATGACCAGTATGTGGCCATATTTTCATGTACTACAAGGAAGAATAGATGGGGCAAGCCAATTTTGGTTGAGGAGGTAGTTACATCCTTTAGACAACTAGTGGCTAGGCCATGGCCATATGATCAAGTACAGGCAGATGCAGGGGTTACTCAGGCATATATTGCATGGTTTAGACTACCTGTCGAATTGACAGATCCAAGAGTAGTACCCCTACAATAGAGGCCTAGAGGTAGATCAGTAGGGTAGCGGTTGGGGTGAGGTAGTAGAGGAGATGGAGATGGGGAAAGAGATGGGGATGGAGGTAGAGGAGGAGATGGAACACATCCAGATCATAGGGGATAGAGGGATCAGGTGCCCGTAGACTAGTAGAGAGATGGGGACAAGCAACAAAGAGATGTCCCAAGAGACCACCAATAGAAGCCCCCACCACCACCACCACCACCACCTCAGCCAGATCAAAGAGATACACTGATATAGCAGTTATAGGCACAGGTGCAGGGTTTATAGGCACAAGTTTAGGCATTGACTACTAAGAGGAACGAGGCCAAGTTAGAGCGAGACCAGGAGATATGTAGGAGACGATAGCTAAAGAGCATGGTCACTGCTTCTCAGGGTAGGATAGTCTCAGCATAGATGTACCATGAGGTTGTCTGAGAGGCAGAGTATTATAGGTTGCATTACCAGTAGGCCATACCAACAAGGACTTGAGTGCCATAGTATTCTCAATAGACAAGCATGAGACAGGTAGAGGATTAGGCTGAGAGATAGGTGGGTGAGGGGAGCAACCAATAGGTCTAGCCACCATGATACCTCTTTCATTGACACTATTCTTTTTGACCCACAGGCTCTATTTTTGATAGCCCCATGGGCATTGTATACTTGATTTATACATACATTTGATCATGATCTTTGTACCATGACAGTTACATTTTTGATGATATATATGATTGATCGATTTATTTATGAGATGTGTCATATTTTATTTATGAATGATGGATGGATGTATGTAATTTCCTCTATACGATGATATGAATCTATCTTATGTGATGCATGCATTTATTTTATGTGATGTAATGTGATGTATTATGCTATGATGTGATGAAAAAAAATTATATCCTTTTCTTGTATGATGTGATGATGCATATATGGATGATATGATGATGCAAATGATATGACAGATAAGATATGTAAATGCAATATGCTGATGAAACTGATTATGATGATGTATGATATGATATGACCTATGATATTTATGGTTTACAAAATGCTATGGTTATGTTATTAAATGATTATGATTATGCATTGTGATTTATGATCATGCAATGTAATGGTATGAATACAATGATATGGATGCAATTATTTCTTAAGATACTTAGAATAAAAAGTGTCATGAAATGGTGATATGAGATGATTATGCTTTATACTATGTGATATGATATGCCTATGTGATGATTCTTGTTTTGCAATGATTCATGAATGCAATGTTATGATATGGTTTAATGTACTTATAATATGCAATGATGACATCAAATGATAATGATATGATTATGATGTGATATGCATATGATATGAATGCCTATTGATACATAATGATTTATGATGTGTAATTATTATGAGGTGCTTATGCGATGATGTGAATGAATGATATGATGATACATATGTTAGTATGCAATGGATGTTTGTATATAATATGATTTAATAATTCCTATGTGATGATGAATGCAAATTTATGGTTTATGAGATGCTTAGAATAACCAACCTATATTAATGATGAAATACAATGTATGTGAGATGATTAATGTTTCTATATGATATGATATGATATGAACTATGCTAACAGTTTTTGGATGCAGGGTGGATGCATTAGTGATGTTTTTGATTAACTATCATGGTACCATGTTAGCATGGAGAGAAGATAGAAGAAATAGGAAAATGAAAAGATGATCCAACAAGCCTACATTATTAATGATGATGATGATAATGATGATGATTTTCTTATCAGGACTTGGGATTTTAAAAGCGCCATTTACCTTATGTTTGATAATACACATAGGTACAATGCATCAAGGTATAAAGAACCAGGATGGTGGTGTACCTAGTATGATGGACTTTGAATTGACAATTAGATAGGAGTACTCATATTCACACTTGGCATATAAAACCTTATCTAAAATGCAGTTAAGATATTCCAAACATCTTAGACCAGAACATGGAAAGGCAAGGCTTCCCATGTGGTCAACAAGACATCTAAAACATCTTCCCTACACCTAAATGAAGTACACATGACCAAGTTATATTACAAGAATATCCGACAAGCACAATAGAAAAAATGATCATTGCCCCATTTATTTCTCTCTAAATCTTGTTGTTTGGACATCATCAAGAGGTCATTGAAATGCGCACAAAATAAGATAAGTCAAAAAGACAAAGATAAAGTAAACAAACAAGCTAATGTTCTTCATAGCGCTAGCCAAGACTAAACTATGGTGATACTTGATGTTGATGCCCATTACAGGAAGGATGTATCCTAAGACATGATGTTATCAGATGATGTTGGGATTTTATTTGGATGATAAGTTATTGATACTCTGAGTTGACCCACTTGTTTACTTACTAACCTAGACTTGAGACTTTGACGATTGGGTTTTCACTTTTGAACTTGCTAGACTTGTTTCCAACTATTTCACCAAGGTTGAGGTTGACGATGATTTATTATGAGTGATGCTTATTTTGGGTGAAAGCGAGATGACCTAGATTTTTCAAATAATTGGATGTTTTTGGTAATTTTTGAATGTTTTGAGGCTATTTTGGGATTTTTTATTTTCAATTTTCTTTATTTTTTGGGTTTTCTGAGATTTTGACCAAGAAACTATTCGAAAAAATTATCTTAGGGGTCTCGAGAGCTGATCAACATATTATCCTTTCCTACATTATACACGTAGAGACCACATAGTTCGACTGACACAAAATTGATTTATTGATGAGATATGAACAAATGGATTGCTAGTTTATTGTGACAGACTCCTCAGGGACTGACCTAGGGTGTCTCGGAAGATGATTGAAGATCAACCTTTCCTACGTTTAAGCTCAAAGATGATGTAGTTCGACAAGATGACTCTATTTTTGATTTTTTGGGTTTTTGACACTTTTTTTGATTTTTTGATTTTTTGATTTTACAAATATTTTTGATTTTTTTAATTTTAAGGAAGACTTCAAGGATATACACGAATCTAATCTTATGCAGGTAAAAGAAAATGACCCTAGTGTGATTTGATACACTACTCTAATATAGGTAGGACAAAATGACCTTAGGAATGTGCCAAGTAGTACTAGGGTGGAACATGATACAAACACAGGACCAAGACATGATGCAAACACATATGAGTAACGAAAGGATATATGGGATGTGATGGATGATGGCAAGTGTGTAGAATAAGCCGTAAAGATTTTGGTGGATGGAGAGTGTTTTATTTACACATGGTGACTGTTTGTTAGGTTTTCACCAAGGAACTTTCCCAAAGTGCCACTGATGTGGTTTTCACTAGAGAATAATTTTTATCTTTACTATTTTCTAATCCTGTTTTTTCTAATTTTTTTTAAAATTTTTTTAATTTTTTAATTTTTTTGTATTTTTGGTTTTACCCTTAAGAGATCAAGCATAAATTTTTTTGAGATGGGAGCTATTCATGGGCTCCTGCAGAGGTTCACCTTTGGGTGTTGATAGCTGATATGCTCCTGACTTGTAGCTTGCTGTGATGATAAATGGTACACACCAATTGGGTTCAAACTTTCCCTCGCTATCTAGATTTGGAAAGTTTTTTTTATTATCCTTTAGTACTAGCTCGTTGACCTGGAAGGTCTACCTCCTGATCTTTTTGTTGTATCTTTTCTTGAGATGATTCTGATAGACTTAAAAATGGTTTAAGGCATCCATACTCTACTCATCTAGTAGTTCCAGCTCATTTAATTGTGACACCCGGTATTCTTCATCTATGATGAGATTCTGCAATGATATTCTCAAGGAGGGGAGCTTGATCTCAATGGGGAGTATGGCCTCTGATTCATAGACCAAGGAGAAGGGGGAAGAACCTGTTGGTGTGCGAATTCTTGTGCGGTAGGCCCATAAGGCTAGATTCAATTATAAATTCCAGTCATGACCAGCATCATTGAATGTTTTCTTAAGGATTTTTAGGATGGTATTATTGGTAGCTTTTGCTTGGCCATTTCCTTAGGGATAATATGGAGTAGAAAAGTGATGTTGGATATTAAACTTTTGGCATAGGTCACAAACATCATAATTTTTTAAAGGTGTACCATTATTTGAGATAATGGCTTGAGGGACACCATATTGAAAAATAAGATAATTCAAGATGAACTTGGATATCTGCTTTCCTATGATGTAGGTTATGGTAATGGCCTCCACCCACTTTGTGAAGTACTTTATGGTGGTAATGATAAACTTATGCCCACTAGATGAGGTGGTGGTGATTTGACCAATGATATTGAGCCCCAACTATGAAAAGGGCCAAGGTATGATAATTGGGTTGAGCTCCTGAGTTGGTGCATGGATGAGGTCCCCATACTACTGAAATTGCAAACACCTTTTGACATAATTGTGTGCTTCTCTTTCCATTGTAGGCCAATAGTACCCCATCCTCAACATTTTCTTGGCCAAAGTCATACCGCTCAAATGTCAACCACAAGTGTCATTATGTACCTCGGTTAAAGAATTAAAGGCTTCCTCAGTGTTTAGGAAATGTAAAAGGGTCCCTTCAACTATTTTATGATACAAGGTATCTCCTAGGATGAAAAAATGGGATGAATTTTTTAC
Organism: Sequoiadendron giganteum; assembly: GCA_007115665.2. Lineage (NCBI taxonomy): Eukaryota > Viridiplantae > Streptophyta > Pinopsida > Cupressales > Cupressaceae > Sequoiadendron > Sequoiadendron giganteum. The sequence continues at coordinate 440,990,175 of CM021103.1, read as the reverse complement.
AAAGGCCCTTTTGAGGTTTGGGGTTATGTCAATGGGGAGGACTCCTATTCTAAGGTAAGTGTATATATCATGGTACTAGGGATCATTGAGACTAATTATTTCACACAAAAATTCAGACTCTAGTACCTCCAATGTTGGTACCAGAAACTACTCTATGAGGAATTCTTTCTTTGGGACATTGTGCGGGATCTTTAGGAGTGATCTGATTGTAGCCATTGCATCTACTACTTTATTATTTTCTATTGGTAGCAGTTCAAATGTGATATCAATGGACTCTTTAAGGCTTTCCACCAATATCTTGTATGGAGTCAACTTGTCATCCTTTGTTTGATATTCATTATTTACCTAGTTGATTATGAACTGTGAGTCTTTGTATACCTTAAGTGCCATGATCTGCCACTCATTGCAATTCTCAGCCCTATGACAAGAGCCTTGTATTTCATGATGTTTCTTTTGCATGAGAATGATAGCTTGTATGCTCCAGGTATGTGATACCTTGTGGAATGATGAAGGATATTCTCACTCTTGACCCATGTTGTGTGTAGGACCCATCAAAGTACATTTTCCAGTGATTTGCTACACTAAGGTTGAAGATTGATTCATCGGGGAACTCTAAAACAAGTGGATTTTCTGCATATATTGGTGCTTCTTCCAGTTGATCTATGATTTATTTTCCTTTAATGTCCTTTTTTTCTACATACTCAATGTCATGCTCTATCAAAATCATAACCCACTTCGTCATTTGTCTTGTGAGAGATGCTTCGGAAAGAAGATACTTGAGCGGGTCTATTTTTGCAATGAGCTTGATCTGATGTGCTAGCATGTAATGTCTAAATTTTTGTGTTGAAAACACTACTTCCAGACAGGCTTTCTCAATGGGTGTGTAGTTTATCTCATGTCCCATCATGGTCTTTTTGATGTATTAAACAACTCTCTCCTTCCCGTTTTCATCATGTTGTGCTAAGAGAGCGTTGAGGACCACTGTTGTTGCTGATATATATAAGATCAAGGGTTTTCCTAGATTTGGTGGCATAAGGACTGGTGGTGTGAGAAATTAATCCTTGATCTTGTTGAATTCCTAGTCACATTTCCCATCCCATTTGTATGCTACCCCCTTGTGGAGTAGATGAGAATATGGGATTGCCTTGTCTGCTAGTTGTGCTATGAATCAGTGGATGGACTGGAGTCTTCCTTGTAGGCCTCTTAGTTGTTTCAATGTATTTGGTGCCTCCATTTCAAGTATTTCTTTGACTTTGGTAGGGTCTACCTCGATTCCTCTCATGGATATGATGTACCCTAGGAGCTTGCCCGATTGTACCCCAAAGACACACTTCTTTGGATTAAGTCGGACCTTGTACTTTTCTAGTCTGTCAAAAATGGGGCTTAGAGTTGATATATAATCTCATATTTTTCTTGACTTGGCTAGTATATCATCCACATTGTTGGTATATGGTCAATGATCCCCTCAAGATTTGTGACATGGACTAACCACCTCCCATGGATCTGTTAACTTTGGCAATTGTATCGGGAATTAACAGGTTGACCTTTTGGTGCAATGACAACTATGGGCCAACAAGTGGTACCAGAGCCAAAGGTTCCAAGTTTGAATCCTCTTAGATAACATTGATGGGGGGTTTTCTAGTAGATGGTCAATGATCCCCTTGGGATTCGTTACATGGACTAACCACCTCTTGTGGATCCGTTAACTTTGGCATTAACAGGTCAATATTTTGGTGCAATAACAACTATGGGCCAACACACATAATCTTCCATAGTTTTGTGAATCATGTCATGGAAGATTTTAGTCATGGCCCTTTGATAGGTAGCTCCTATTTTCTTCAACCCAAATGACATCATGTTCCAATAGTATGTCCCCCATGGGCAAGTGAAAGTTGTTTTGTGTTGGCCTTCTTTAGCTATCATGATCTGATTATATCTTGAGAATCTATCCATTAATGATAGCATCTCATGTCCTACCATCATATCCATGATCATATCAATGTTTGGAAGTGGAAAATCATCTTTGGGACATGCTTTGTTCAAATTTATAAAATCTATGTAGATGTGGATGCTACCCGTGGGCTTTGAAATAGGTACAAGGTTTGAAACCCACTTTGGATAATCAATCGATTGTAAGAACCCTGCATCTAGGAGCTTCTATAATTCCATTTTGACCAACAATGCTAAAGGGGATGCATTTTCCTTAGCTTTTGTCTCACTAGTTTTTATTTGGGATATACAACTAAGTGATGAACCACAACCTTTGGATCAAGCCTAGGCATGTTGGCATAGGTCCATGAAAATTTTATCTTTCTTTCCTTTAGGAACATAGCTAGGAGTTCTTGTTCTTTTGTAAGAAGTGATTCAACATATAATTTTGTGTGTGGTAATTCTTCTATTACCAAATTAATTAGATTGCATTGTTCTACCAGAACCATTGACTTCTCTTGATGAATGGCACTAAGAGGAATATTGAATCCTTCATCCTTTGGTGCCTCAGAGAGGTTTTCACCATTGGATGCATCATTTATTTTTACTATTTTTGATTTAGAGAATGCCACCATGTGGTTTTCAATCAAAGACCTAGATATTATTCTCAATTTTTCGCTTTTGCGACTGAATGATTCAATCATCTCCCTATAATTGGCTTTTGTATCTAGTATTATGTTGAACCCAACTTTGTGATCTCTATATGGTACCATATCTCTCAATCCCATGAATTCTAAAAGTGCCCCATCATTTTTGAATGTGTCTAGAATTGGTCGTCCTCGTTGGTTGTAATCGATGAGTTGGGGATAGACTAGGTTTATTGCATGGGTTTGATGGTCTGACTCAAAATATAGGGTGTTGAACATGAATAGGGAGGAATCTTCAAAAATAATAGGCAAGTTAATTATGGGATCCTCATCACTACTACACACATCAATTATGTCAAAGGTAAATTTGTCTAGGACTCGAATTGTAGATATAGGTAACTGAAGGGTGGCTATTGATAGCTGATGGGGAGCTTTGACTTTTCTAACCGAGACAACTCTACCAAGTATGGTCACTTTTAGAGGGGTACATCTGAGGCCAAGATTTCTCATATGCATCTTAGGAATGAGAGGCACTAGAAGACCATTTTCATTTTGTCCAAGATTCTTTTTTATATTATAGCCCATACCAAGAATCATGTGTAATCCTTTGCTACTTTCATCCATGGGAAGATTAGGCATAGGCCTTTCATCTTGGTATAGCAAGCTTGATATGTCTCTTTCATCTACTATTTCCCTACTTAGATCCCCCCAACATCTGAATCTAGAAGGATCTTCCCTAAAATTTTGGGATGAGGTTTGAGCTGGTTGGGGTTGTCCATGTGACCTGGGAGATTGAGGTAACTCTCTAAGTACAAAGGCACTTTTCTTCATTTTGTAGTCCCCACACCCGTTTTCTTGGATAATAACCTTGAATTTAGATACTTCAGGAATGGTTGGTGTCTTTGTCCCAGAAGTGGAGGAAAGAGTAGTTGGGTCTACATATGGATTTGAAGGGCCTTCATCATTCTTTGGGACTTGGGGGATTTTATAGTATTTTACTTCCAAGTTTTTGCAGTAAGCAAAGGGCTTAGGATCATCGTAGATCGTGACCTCTTGATTTTGATATGAGAATTTGATGCACTGATGGAAGTTCGATGCAACTACTTGCATCCCATGGATGCATTAAAGCTCTAGGAGGATATTATACGGTAAATCAAGATCCAAGACTTGGCAGGTGGTTTCCATAATGGCTTGCCCTACTTGAATAGGGAGTTGGATAGTGCCTTGAGACACTCTTTCTTGGTCATCATAAGCTTTGATCTGGATTCCTCAGAGAATCCTAAAATCTTTATGAGCTTGAGAGAACAGATGTTTAGATCTACACCCCCATCCACCAAAACCCTTTTGACTTTGTTTTTTATGAATCAGGACTTCAAGGTGGAGTATGTGATTCTGAGATGGTTGGGTGGGGAAGTCTTGATTGAAAAATGTGAGGAGATTTGGGGTGGTAATGTTTCCGACCATATCTTTTAATTGTTCAATATAAAGATTGGTAGAGATGGTAGATGAAGCCAATGCTTCCTCAAGGATTTCTCTATGGGCGCATGAGATCTTTAGTAACTCCATGATGGAGATCTGAGGAGTTCTTTTCAACTGGTCCAAGACATTGTAGCCATTAGGAGAGGACTTCGTATTTGAGGTGGATTCCCTAGGTTACTATGATGACCAAGCAATGGTGACTTTATCACCATGTGTGGTGACTCCATAATCAGCTTTGGCTCCCTTGATGTTAACAACAGTGACCCATTCATCTAGGGATGTGACAACATGCTTGTACACATGGTTCACATTTGCATAGTATTTTTTTCATTTGTTATGATATGACATCAGATTCATGTATATCTTAAGGTCTTGATTTCTAGCTCATTGTTCCACATTTATGATCTTGTCATCGATGAGGTCTTGGATTATATTTTTTAGCTTCATGCAATTGGTTTTTGTGTGCCCCTTGATTTTATGAAAATCATAAAGGTATTTTTCATTGTACCATAGTGGTTACACTTGGGGCTCTTGATAGTTCTCATAAGTGGGGATTTTAGTGAGATTCTTGTTTACCAATTTCTTCATGATGAATTTGACTTATTCCCCAAGGGCTATCAACTTTCTCTTAGGGGGATATTTGGTTCTCGGAGGAGGTCCCCCTTGATTATTCAAATTGTTGATTTGATTATTGGGTGGTTTTTTTGATACCACATTGGTTTGTGTGTTGATGTGATTGTTTTTTTGTGGTTGTCGATATGTTTGGGTGTTCTATTTTAGAGCACTGATTACGACCTTTGCATCAACAACACCATCATTAGTGACATTCCTATTTTTCACCCATGTGTGAGGTTTTGCATTATAGTTGGTGTAAAGGTGGTTGTCTTGATGTTATGGATATGTGGGTGTCCCCCCTTGTGCAATAAAGTCTCATTCAATGTTGAGTGCGTTGGGGATCAATTGGTCGCAAGTGATGATGCATTGTATTTTCAGATGAAATGCCAAGGTTTTCTCAAGATTGGAAATGATGGTGCAAATTTTCTCTCTTCAGGCATGGCCCACTTGCTCTTATTGGCCTTGGATTGCCATCATTTTAGGAAGGAAGTGAATGATTCCCCCTTACCTTGTTTGAGCACAGATAGTTCCTTTAGGCTAATAGCCATGCTATTGTTGAATGTGTAGCTCTTTATGAATGCATCTACGATCTCTTGGAACCTTTCGATGCTAGTAGGTAGGCGAGAGAACCACTCCATGGCAGGGCCAACCAAACTTCAAGGAAATAGGCACATCAAATATGTATAATCATAAACGACCTCCATGCAATGTACTTGGAATTCCCTAATGTGATCTTCAGGGTTTTTGATCCCACAATATTTATCAAATTTAGGGATTTCAAATCCCTTTGGGAATGGTACCATTGCTAGGCTCTTATTGAAAGGATACATGCACACATTGCTTGATGTCTTTGTCATTTTCCCTGATTGGAGATCGAGCACTTGCTGCAGATTAGGAGGTGGAGTGAATGTGTTATGAAGTGGTTGAGGTGTTTGAGTGATGGGTGGAGTGTTAGGTATGTTTTTGGGAGCTGGTTGCAAGCTCTATTATGCGATTAAGGCTTGTTGATATGCCTAGATTTATTGTTGCACCAATAATGCTTGTTGTTGGTCTTGTTGTTGTTGTGCCAACAAGGCTTGTTTTTGGTCTTGCTATTGTTGTTCCAACAAATCTTGTTGTTGAGCTAGTAATTGGGTTGCTTCTTGTTCTACTTGATACTAATACAAGGCTTGTTGATATGCTTGGTGTTGAGTTGTTTGTGGTTGTGCCTGGTATTGAGCTTGCACTTGTGCTTTCTTAGCTTGATATTGGGCTTGAGCTTGAGCCTATGCTTGTTGAGCTGCTTGTGCAGCTTGGGCAGCCTATGTAGCTTTTGCATCTTGAGCTACTTGCATATCTTCGGAAGATTGTTGTTGTTGCAGTAAAGCTTGAGCTTGGGCAGCCTGTTGCGCTTGTTGTGTTGCTAATTCTAATTGTGCTTGTTGCGAAGTTAGTTGTGCAACTTGTTGATTTTGAATTTTTTGAAGTGCCTTTTGATAGGTGACTTGTTGAGCTGCTTGCAATGTGATGCTAAATAAGTTTTTCATGTTGGGTTTTGGTGGTGGAGGTGGTGGATTAGGAACAATGTTTGTTGTTGTCATGAGAAGTATCGGTGTATTGATAATTGGGGTTTATGTGATGGATGGTGTGATTGATATGCTTGGCTCTTGGGAGACCATGTTTTGAGACACTTGGGGGATGGCAGATGATCTATTGATTGTTGAGGTTGCTTGAATGGTTTCCACCTATTGTTGCAATATCAATCGAAAGATGGGAGGATTCAGTATGATGTTTTGATTTGTGATTGGAGGGTTGTTCAGATTTTGGTGATTGATTGTTGGTAAAGGGGGAAGGACCATCCGAAGGGGTGGTGTAGATGTTAATGGAAACGATGGAAGTGGTGGGAAAATGGGTGGTGTATTCCCTTGGAAAAATGATGATGATGATGAGGAGGAGGAATTGAAGATTCCCCCTGGTCCAAATAATACTCCTTATCCTTGTGAGGCCATGGGGAGTGAGGTTTGTGTGTTGAGAGGATATTCTGGTGTTGTGTGAAAAGAGGTTGGATTGGGGGAATCATGAAATGTGAGCAGAATGTACGGCTATAATGGATTCAATGGGATAGATTGACCCAGTATTGTATTTGCATCCAAATCTTGGTTGTTCACAAAGGATGTGTTTGAAGTGCATGGAGCAATGAAATTCCCTTGTTGACAATTGGTTGAGTTGGAGCAATGGATGATTTGATTTGTGGGATGCTTTGAGTGATACTTTGAAATGGAGGTGTGGGTTAGATTGGGGGAATGATCCCAAGAGGCTTCTCCACAATAGTGCTTACATCATAATTAGAAGGGAGTTTAGCCCCTTCCTTTTCAAATTCAATCGTGTATTGGGAGTGATTGAGCCTCATCATGGTATTGAAAATTCTATGAGTTTCAAGATTTGAACCATTTCAAGGATTTCATCTTGTGTCATTCCTAAGACATTACTGGTGATGTCTTCCACTTGACCTTCCTTTTGAGGATTTTGTGATGATATAGGAATATTTTTTATGGGATTGCTTTATCCAATGGGATTCATTTTGGAAGTGGTTTGGCTTAAGTCATGTGAAGTTGATGTTTCTCTATTGGTTTCCATGTTCTTATTCTATTGCAATCTAGTTTGCACCATAAAATAAGGATCAATTTTCAAGAATGTTTGGGATGAACCTCTAATTCTTTAGATTGATCTAACTTTAGGCACAAAAGAGAAATCTAGGATGATTAAGGTTCAAAGTGTGATTGATGGGATAAATGGAAGATGGATGATTTGAATGATTTAACTCTTAAGAAATCTTTGAAGGAGATACTAGAGTTTGAGACTTTTTTCTTAGATGTTGATTTAATTTGATTTGGTTTGGCTTGATTTAATTTTGACTTTGGCTTGACTAGATTTGGTTTGGATAGTGAACTCATAAACTCTAAGAGGTTGGATGTTTTCCTAGAGTAGACTTATACACAATATGATAATTTGACTAAGTGTGTAAAGAAGGATCTATTATACACCCCTAGCCAAACAAGATGATTTCGGGTTTGATTTTTATTTTTGGATTTTGGATAATGAACTTATAAACCCCAAGATGTTGGATTTTATCAAGGGGTAGAATTGTTCACAAGTATTGATAATTTCACTAAATATGTAGAGAAGGATTCATCTACACACATCTAATCAAACAAGACGATTTGGATTTACGAAAACTCTAGCACGAATGATTTTTTCAAGACTTCCAAGAGTTGTTGGTGAGATGATTTTTGATTGATGTTTGAGGGATGGATGAGAGTGATTGGTTTGATCCTAAATGAACCTAGAAATACCTTTTTTTACAAGACCTCGGTGTTGAAGCATATGCTTATACTTCCTATGTGAGAAATACAAACTTTTGAAAGACACTAGGATTTTGTTGGTAATAAAATTCATATAAATTAGGATTGTTCTTTGATGCACATTTGTAAATGTAGACATGCAAATTGACATCATGCATCTAATGTTATTCATTTAATTAAATAAATCAAACTTATTTAATTAAATTTCTATTGTTCCTCATTTAATTAAATAAATCAAAGTTATTTAATTAAATTCCTAATGTTCTTCATTTAATTGAATAAATTAAAATTTATTTAATTAAATTACTAATATTCACATCCCTCTCAATTTGATTTAGATAAACCCAAAAAATCTAAATAAAGTGTCATATCAACTAACCTCCATCTATATTAACCAAATCTTGATTAACTCCTAACTCTAATCCTCTTTTATCTAGCTTTTGAAACTTGCACATGAAATTTATTTTAATTAATTATCTAATTATATCTATTTTACCTCATAAGGAATATTCCCAAGGAACATTCCCTTATTAACTCCATTTGTTTGAATTTCTTGCCCAAACAAATTTCCCCCCAAAATCTCTCAACCATATGCATTTAAGGCCATTTTTAAAATTTCAAACCCACCTAATTGCATTTACTTGCACAATCTCCAATATGTGCTCACTCCTCCTCCAATCACATGTGGGCAAGTGGCCTTCTCTCATTGGTTGGTCTTTTGTCCCACATTCATCCAAATCCTTCAATCTTCCATTCTTCAAATCTATAAATACAAGGCATTCTTCCTTCAAAATAATCCACAATCTTAGTATTCTCACTATAGGCATTTTTTAATTCATCATCTTGCACCTTGGCATCAATATCATTTTGAGCTTATCAAGGGTTGGGAAAGGGCTAATTTTCATATCAAAGTAGCACTAATCCACTATGGGATAGGTATGTACTCATATTTTTATATGCTTCATTTAGTTTTTCTTGTTGTTTTAATATCTCATTTAGCATATCTAGCATGATGTAATATTTCATAGGGATGTTAAGTTTGTTGATTTAAATGACTAACCATGCTAATGTGTGGGATAGTTTAAGATTTTTGTAGATTTTAGCATCCACAAAATGGTGCTAGAAGGAGGGCTCATAGATTTTATTCACATTTGTTGTGTATTGGCTTACTCCTAACTGTTTGTTAGTATAGAATTTGCAAAAGTTTCTAAAGCCTATGAAATAAATCTATTTTATGCATATTCAGATTATATCTTTGAAGAATCCTTTCAAATGAATAAAGTGCTTTGTCTATGCTTCCACATTTTGAATACATTTCTACTACTCATACTCCCTTATTGAATGATTTGAATGTTGTGGCTTAACACATTTCTCCAGCAAGTATTTCATTGAATATAACTCTTTAATAGCTTTTGTTCCCTTGTTACGCTGTTCTCGAGAACATGTGCTAGGTTGTGTTTATTTGTGCCAGTTACCAAGTCGTGTAATGGAACCAGTTTTCTTTTACTTCTTGCATGTTTTGTCCTTTTGATTGCATCCTCAAGTCTTTAAAGTCATCCTAGTGGAGGAAAAGTGTAAAGACAAAGTCTATGGTGGTTCAATAAGAGCAACATGTTCCCATTAACTTATGCAAAGTTCTGGTTGTTGGCATCAACACTTTTATTTTTTTATTTTGTACCACAACTATAATACCCCTCTGTTTTTCTTCTTGTTCGGGTTGCTTTATGCAATGTTTGGTTGGAATTACTTTGATACTGGATACATTTTGTTATGATGTTTTGATCGCTACTATTGAGCGACAACTATTATTGTGGGATGTAGTTATCTGATTATTGTTTCACATGCATTATGGATTAATGATGTAAATTTATCATGAGATGTTATTATGAGATTATTGGATTATGATGGAAGTGTCAGTTTTAATGAGTGTATAGGTGAAGAGGACGTGTTCTCATCACTCGCTTGCGAGCACCCTGCAAATCCGTAATTTCTTCTTCACGGTGTGTATTATATGCTGGATATATTGTATGATGTTGTTTACTTGGTTTCAGGATTGCAGGTACATGATATCGACTCCACCTAGTTTCATAGGTTTGAGCATGTCGATCCAACGGTTAAGTTGAACAGGAGATAGTAGCTAGGTAACATGTGTCAAGTTTACACCCTAGCCTTAGTGTGTCGTGAGTCGTGTGTGTCGAGTCATTGTCTGTCTTGCTTTAATGTTATTTAATTCTGAAGGATTCTTGATTTGGAAATAGATATTTAGAATAATTGCATTTATATCATGTTGATGGTTATTTAATTTAAATAATGCAATGTGGATAAAAGTTTATATTTAAATTAAGTAATTATATTTAATTTATTTAATTAAGTAAATTTAATCTAAGGGAGTTGAATTTAGTTATTAAATAATTTAATTAATTAATTAAACGTGATGCATGAGAATGAAAGGAAATAAAAGAATTAAAATTAATTTTGGAATTTAATTTCATCTTGTGGGAATTAAATTAGAAATTGTAATTAAATGTTTATTTGGGAAATTAGTTGCAACTTTGGAAATTAATTTATTATTTGAAATTGCATTTTAAATTTAAAGTGGGTTTTCAAAAATTGAAATTGAAATTAATATCTAATTTGCATGTAATGTGAATTAGGGTTGTATTAGGTATTTTTGATTTATAAAGAATACATGTTTTAATTTTAGGGCAGAGAAGTCTTTAGGAAAATTCATTTTTACAGCAGAGAAGAAATTTTGGAAAAATTTGTACAAAAAGGGTTTGAAGAAAGTTTTGATTGTAGAATTGATTGGAGGAAAGATTGTTTGCATTTGTTGGGTCTTGGATTGGATTTGTTGGAGGATTGAAGAAAATTCAGGAAATCTTTGGAGGAGGCTTGCATCAGAAATTAATCTTTTCCTATAGCTTCTTGAACCAGGTTTTCCTCTTTGTGTTTTATTGTTCTTGGTTACTTTTAAAATACTAGTGATTAAAGATTTGTTTGTTAAATCTATTTTAGAAAATAAATTTGTTATTAAAAGAAAAGAATTAAATAAATTTACAGCTTTTGCTTTGTGAAAATTCTTGAGTGAAAATTGTAAAAACCTCAGTTGAATTTAAATTATTTAAGGAAATCGATTGTTTTGTTATTGGAATCAAACATAGAGATTGAACAATACATTTAGAATTTTTTTAGAAAATGAAACCCTCTATAGGAAATCAAATTTACTTTGAAAAATCTATGTGGAAATTAGTTGAGAGAAATCTTGAGGATTTGAAACTTCTGAATTTTAATATAGATCCATTTTGGTTTAATTGTTCTTTTATTGTTCATGAGTTTGAGAAAAGAAAAGGGTTTAAATGAATTAATTTTAAAGCCTCTGTGAAATTTAATTTTTTGAATAAAATTTGCATAACTTCACCTGTAGTTGAATATTTTCCTAAAATTCCTTTGTATTATCTATTGTGTAAATCCGTTTTTTTAAATATATATATATATTATATACATATATATATGTTATATATATATATATAATAATAATAATATATATATATATATATATATTGTTGTTTAAAAAGAAAAATGTTTTAGCCTTTTTTGTTGCCGTACGGCTGACGAAATTTGGAAGAAAAGCATTGTCAAATTCGTTTTTCATTTTATGCTCAGGAAGCAAAATTTTCATTCACTGTCTTTTTTTGCCATGGCCGAATGCAATGTGGTGGGGGTGCTATTCACACCCCACCGCCCTCACCAAAGGAGGTGCAACTGCCTCCAAGACAGCACCCTCCACTATGTGGAGGGAGCGATGCCTTTGGTGGCAACGCAGCCCCAAAGGGAGGCGTGGTTTGGAGGAGGAGTGGGGGGTTCGGCCAGAGCCGACCCCTCCCCTTTTTAAAATTAAACTTTTTTTTAATATTCTTTTTTTTCAAAACCGAAATTGTTCAGTCCGACATATTTAGGGCTTTGTTGATATAGTTTTTAGTTTTATAAAATTTTGATATTTGTTATTTAATATCAATGCTTATTAAATAATATTTAAATGATAAATATAATTAATATGAGTGTTGTGTGGATTTGTATAATATGAAATAATATTATAAAAACATTTTGGTTTTATTCAGATGTTTAAAAGCATAGACTTTTGGAGTTTATTTGTTGATATTTAATATGTTTTATTAAATAATGTATTATTTAATAAAATATATTAATATATACATATGATGTATATTTGCATATTGTTTTCAATCAGGAGTATAGTTAGTTTTTTATTAGTTTTATTTACGTACATGTATTTGAGTTTGCATGGAGATTTTTAAAAAGATAAGGTTAAATGCATGATTAAACTGTTAGGGAAAATGATATTTTAAGATATTTTAAAATTGCATGGTCAAATAGATAAGGAACGAGATATTTTATAAATTTCATGTTTAAATAGAAAATTGATTGAATTATATGAGTTAGCTAGAAAACAAAAGAAATCCAATTAGATGTGTACATGTGTTAGTTTTGAATGCATGCTTGAATTGTTAAGAAAAAAAAGGATACTTAAATATATATTGAAGAATTGTAGAAATATTTATATTTGAGTGTTTGTTTAATGATTGAGATTTAATTGGAAACAATATGAATGCATGGTTAAATAGTAAGCCAAAATATAATTTTTTTATACACTAAGGTGTTGATGTTTTTAAATAGAGAATTGAAAAGATATAGATTTTGGATAGAAATTGAATATAGTAATGGCAATGGTTTATGTTGTATTAGAAGTAAATTTAGGAAATGATTATATTGAAAAAGAAAAAAATTTATTATGTTTTATTTATTTCCATAGAGCAATTTAATCATTGTGATTGGAATATTAAAGAATATATATAATTAAATTTATTAATATATATATTTGATGTCTATATAATATGGAGCATATATAAATATATATATTAAGTGTAAATTCATTATCGTATTTTATTTTAATAAGATGCATGCAATATATCATTGAATAGAGATTTAAAATGGATGGATGAGTGTATATGGGTAAATGGGTAGAGAAACGATATTTTATTATATTAAAGTGATTGTCTGTTCTAAATAGGAAATTGAATGAGATGTAAGATTTGGTTAGGAAATGGAAAGAGTTTACTTGCATGATTTTGTGTAGATTTAAAAGTAAATTAAGAAGTTTATATTGATGAGGCAAGTAGTTATTTTAATTTATTTTATTTCCATTAGAGCAATTAATTTATTGTGGATGAAAGATGAAAGAGATATGGACTTAGTATATCCAAAAATAGTAATTTTCTCGTGATTGCCTTAAATGTTCTAGTTTCTCTATATTTCATAAAGGGATGTAAGTTTAAATTGTTTAATATTTCCTATAATGGAAATAGAAATATGGGTATATGATTATTTGAGTTAACCCTGTAAGTGTGTCTTTGACCTTGTTAATGTTACCTATTGAATGAATATGGATTTAGGAAATCCTAATATTAGGCTGATTAATGACTTGAATGCTTTTGTTGCTATGTCATCAAGTTGCATTGTGGGTTTTGGGATTTAGTGTTAGTCCTAAATTATAAGTCTTCCAGAAGAACTTAGAGGACAAGGGTTGTTGAATCTTTATTCCATCCAGTTGTTTTCCCTTGGGTAGTGCATGGCGTCTTTTCAGTTTTACCCGGTTTCCATGAATGGGGATGTTCTGTGCCTCCTATGAAAGGAGTGGATTATGTGTTGTTGCCTCCAAGATATTTGGAGTGAGTTCTATCATTTGTTTCCTCATTGTGTTGGAGTGGATTATGTTGCCTAGTTGGTATGCACTTGTGTTTCCCTTGGTGGATTATTTTGGGTGTGTGTTGTCGAATAGAAAAGTGGCTTTTCTTAGGGGTCAGAGCCCAAAGTGGTAAACCGGGTAACCTTCAGAAGTGAGTTAATCAAGTGATAATTAAATTAATATACTTAGATGACTAAGATGTATTCACACTAATCAAGATAATTAATTCTCACTCATAGACACAAGGGATTTTTTAGACTTGGGATGAGTGAGAAGGCCTGGAATGGCATAGTCATTTATCTTGTTAGTACGAGAGGTATTTAATGCCGCATGAGTGAGTATGAGTGTCAGGATTTGGTTGAGGCCACCAGGATTACCGGAGCCTATGAAGAATGCCCAGAGGAGATCTCATGACTACTATGCGATGACACTCTATCTAGGACTACTGTGGTTAATTATTTTATGTGTATGGTTATGTGAACATACTTGATCTATTTTATGTCTGGAAGTAATGTGACCTATGTTAGTGATGTTGGAGTTGTACTTGATTTGTACTTGTATTTTAATTGATTTGTACTTGTATTGTAATTGAGTTGTACTTGTTAGTTCATTTGTTTGGTTATATCAGTATGAGTTAGTATGAGTCTGCCTTTGGTTAGTGGTTGTAGATCTTTGTTCATGTTACTTTGTTACTATCTCCTAGCATGGGGGGTGGGCCTTTGGGTACCACTTGGTTGGGTGGAACATGCACCAAAACCGTTGGGTCCCCATTGATATTCAGTACTTGGTGGCGAGACATCCAGATGGACAACTTGCGGTTCTTGTTGTAATTTCTTGTATTGTAATATTTCAATTTGTATAAGTTATTTTATCCCTCTTATGGTTATGAGGTGAGATCTTGTAATCGTAATACATTTGTACTATTGCCTCATTCTAGGAATGAGTGGAGTAACTATTGGATTAAGTTAATGATTATGAGATTGTATCTTCGTTGATCATCTTTTTATGTATGTGGTATTCTTATGATGTAGGATGTTTATCTCATAAAGTATATAATACTATGGTTATATGTAATATGTATGTGTGGGTTTAAGTAATCCTAACCTTGTAGCCTTAAAGGTTGTTGTTAATTAGTAAGTGAATGTGTATGTTAAATGCACTTTATAAAAAAAAATTGGTTCGCTTAAGACGTTAATTGCAACTTCCTTTAAGGTTACTTGGTGGGGCATTACAACAACCAACTATGTCTATGTACATAGTGAAATTCAACATTGATTGATCCATTTTATTAGAAACAAGGAACTTCTACTTTTGTCTCCTATGAAAAATCTCAACTTTAAAGTTGTTTTGACTAGTCGATTTCAACAATAGATTCTTCTTGTTTCATTTCTCAGACGTCAACTCATAGTTTCCCATTTATATACAGCAAAATACTAGTAATTGTTGTTCATACTTAAAATTTCAGAAGTAAAAAAAAACAACAAATTTCAGTTTTGTTAGATTAAGTGAGATTGTTTTGAATCTATTCATGTCTACTCAACTAATGCTTGCAGCTCGAGTCATCTCTAGGCCACAACTAGAACACTTGCTACTACAGTAGCTGAAAAAATCTTTCGTTCACTATGATTTGATGGATGTCCAAGCTCTATCCCAAAGTCTCTACATTTTGTGTGTAGGTAGGAGACTTGCACGGGTCATGGAATTTAGCATCACACCTGCCAATTGCTTTAACTAGGAATTTTTTGTTTACATATATCATTTTAATTTAACTTGAAAGTTTCTAAATACAATTTAAATACTGGCGGGCAGCGAAGATGTTGACAAAGGTTTGAGAATTCAGTTTTATGCCTAGTAATTGCATTTTCTTGAAATTTTCTTGTGCCTTTCAACAAACCTCTTGTGCATAAGTGGGTAGCGAGGATTCGAGTTGAAATCTATGAAATTTTCCTTTACACCTTCCATTTGCATTTTTTTTAGGAAAAAAAAAGTCTCTGAAGCCTTTCCTTAAATACTTTTGTGCATGTCGTACAAATATTGCATTGCATGACTAGAATTACATTCTCCAACTGGGATAATATTCCTATTGAAATTGTAGGGCTTCGATATAGCTTTTTAAGAAGCAATGGTTTTTTTGTATGAGACCCTACACATATGTTATTTTCACAATCTTTTGAGATGTCCAAACTTAAAAAAAGGCTAATTTTGTAGAGGAATCCATGAGCAAACTAGTCTTCAAGTCAAGTTCTAGCCATAAACATCTAAATTCCCCAGAAAGATTCAGCGCATCTGCTCCACGCTTCCACCGCTCAGATGAGCAGGGAGGATGTTGGTAAAGGTTGTTGGTTATGGTTTTAATTAAAACAACCAATTGCATTTTCTGAAAATTTTCTAGAGACTTTTCAATAGATCCATTTTGTGCTTATCTAGTACACAATTGCATTAGCTCAAAAAATTTCAACAAAAACCATTTAGTCATTGGTACATTTAGTATTTCATAAGTCTTGAAATTTAGTTCAGTCTAGTCGGCATCTGATAGGTAGTAAATATTAAAATCATTAATCAGTTGCCATTTTTATTTTGATTTGTTTGCAGATTGATTTGGGGCTGAAACAAGAATCATCACAGTAGTCTAGGTGTTGACTTGAATTTGATGTCAACAAAATCATGCTTTTCTTCAACCAACGGTGGTTATTTCCTACAAATATCTTTCTCAGAATATTCGCTTTAAGATGATATTTGCTTTGGGGTGGGTTCTCATTATGTTTCTATTTCTAATCAATTAATGCATTGGATATGGCTGTAAATTATTTTTGTATCACTTAACTGCATTAAATAGAAGTGTCAATTCTTTATTGCTGATCATATCGACTTCCAACTCTACACACTTTGTTATCATTTCTTTGAATGGGTCATGTATCTTGTCATGCTTGCACATCATGCCTACATATTACAAATGAATGTATTCCATGATATTACATCTTTTGAGGGATTATATTAATATCAAACTTATTCATTGAGATTTCATCAACCAATGTGTGTTATTGTTGGTTGTGAGACACAACCATCAGTAGTAAATTTATTTGAGATTATGTGTTTGTTTAATGCAGGAATTGTGTTTATGGTTGCTTGTTTTTAATTACATTTTCCTTACCATCAAAGAATCCTGAATTTTCTAAATTGATCTATGAATTTTTGCTGCTAAACCAGAGCTTTGTTGCATATAAGTTGGTGAAATCCTTAGAAAGGTTTTGACTAAAAAGAGTTGAAATATTGCAGACACTTACTCATGTGCCTTGACAACACTTTTTTTTATTTTTATTCTTTAAGAAGTTTCATCAAATAGTTGACATGCCCTGTGTGTACTTCTATAGTTTTGCAAGAGGTGCATAAATATTATGTGTGATAACTTTATTCATATGTTTTCTTTAAGAATAATGAGAATCAGAATTTGGCATTGGAATCAAAGGACACAAAAAGATTAGCGTTGAAAAAATTGATCATTGAACTTAAGCTTGAAAGGAAAAAGCATTTTTTTAATGCTAATTGTAATAACCTAGGGCCTTCAATTCCTGCTTTTGTTTTCCGTTTTAGGCCAACTAGATCAATTTGGATTTAAAATTAATCAATGATTGATTTTTTCAAAGTTGGTTAAAATTGAACTTAGAAACATACTAGATTTTCATTTTTTGACTAAAATTGAACAAGAAACTTCACACTTGGATTTTTGGTTCTTAAAATGAATATGTCATTGCTTTGAGGCTTAAAACAAACTTGTGCTTTCATTTTTTTGTAATCTATTTTTCAATTTGTGCCATTCAAATGCACATGCACTTCTCTCGTGCTTCACAACGATCTTGGAAATCAAAAGCATTTTAGTGACATTGATTGTCTAAAAGGTTACCTACACATTTCAATTTTGGCATATTAAAAATTGAACAAGATCTTGTGAGTGTGAGTGGGGTACATCGTGATTTATCTCTCTTTTTTTCTCAACAAAGATCGATCGAACTACAGATGTAATTGCTCGCTTTTGTTTATCCTTAGAGTTTTCTACCTAGTGGGAAAAAGTAATCACCCCAGGGAATGACCCAAGCGACTTCCAACTGGTATATAATTTTTGGCACTTGAGGAAATTTCAAGTATCATGAGGATCATTCTGACAAGAAGGGCAGTAATGGTCTCTTGTCACATGGATGTTCCCCCATGAACGAAATGCTCACATTAAAACCCCTTATTTAGAAAGGCCAAAATCCTTATCTATTTATTGGTGCAAGAACTATCATTTTGAATCCATCCCACATTCTTACAACTTCTAGTAGAGATGAGAAGTATGCCATGGGAGTTTCATGGGTACTAATGCTTGGTTGACCTAAGAAGCAAGTGCACTATAAGGGGGAGCTTGTGTGGTCAAGCATCTAATCATCCACTAAGAGTAAGTTTAGTTGGATTTATCCAAGTGGGAACCTAACAAATATTGTCTTTTCATCCTAGGATTGTGCATCACTTCAAAATCAAAACACTTTGCTTGGATCCAAAACACTTGAAAACAAACATTCACCAAATCCTCAAAATGTCAAACCCTTTGGGGGGAGAAAATACCTTTGATGAATCCAAGTGTTTTTTCTTGCCCTAGGGATTTCATCCTTATAGGTACCTAAGTACTTGGGTTTTATCATAATTTTTTCTCACTAAGGTCAACATTACAAAAAAATTTCCTTAAATTCCTTGATTCTCAACATAATGGACTTTGTGGAATGAGAAGAAGTTAGGAAATTAGACATATAGTTTGAAAACCTAATCAAGAATTGTTTGTGGTAAAAGGAAGTCATTAATAAAAGTTAAGAAATAATTGAACCCCACACATGTGTTCTTCCAAATGATTTCCCGAAAGATCAAAATCCAAAAACCAAATTTCAAAAGTCTTAGTCCAAAAGCTTGTGAAGAACGTCTGTGAAGGCTTGATGAAGTTAGAGAAAGTCTGGTTTACAATTTTTACAAGAAATCTTCAAGGAACAATCCTAACTTGTATGAGTTTTATTGCCAACAAAATTTGAGTCTCTTTCAAAGGTTTTCATTTCTTACATAGGAAGTACTAAGTGTGTTTTTCAATACCGAGGTCTTGTAGAAAGGAGTTCTATCTGGGTCTAATTTAGAATCAAATTCAACATTCTCATCCATCCCTTAAACATCAAAATGAAAAAATCATCTCACCAGCAACTCTTGGAAATCTTGAAAACATCATTCATGCTAGGCTTTTGGAAAAATCCAAATCATCTTGTTTGATAGATGTGTGTAGATGAATCTTTCTCCAAATATTTAGTCAAATTATCAATCCTTGTGAACAAGTCTACCCTTTGATAACATCCAACATATTATGGTTTATAAGTTCATTATCCAAAATGAAAAAATAAAACCAAAATTATCTTGTTTGGCTAGGGGTGTTTAGATGAATCCTTCTTTACATGCTTAGTCAAATTTTCATCTTGTGCACAAGTCTACTCTAGGATAAAATCCAACCTCTTAGAGTTTATGAGTTCACTATCCAAATCAAAATCCAATCAAGCCAAGGTTCTGATCAAATCAAAGAAAAGAAAATCAAATCAAGCCCTAAAGTCTAGTATCTCCTTCAAGATTTTTCAAAGAGTTCAATCATCCACACCATCCATCCTCCATTTATCGCATCCCATTCCTTTGATCCTTAAAGAAAACTTGGATTCTCTTCTTTGAGCCTAAATTTTATACCAATCTAAGGTGTTAGAGGTTCATCTCTTACATTCCTAAAAATTGATCCCTATTTTATGGTTCAAACTTGATCTCAATACAAGAAAAACATGGAGAAAAATAAAGAAACGTCGACTTCAAGTGATCGAAGTCAAACTGAAACAAAATTCAGCCCTATGATATCCATTGACCTCCCAATTAATCCTCCTCCAATACCTCAAAATCCTCAAGAGGAAGGTCAAGTGGAAGACATCACCAAATATTTCTTAAGGATGACACAAGATGAAATCATTGAAATGGTTCAAAATCCTGAGACTCATATAATTGTCAATGCTATGTTGAGGCTCAATCCCTCCCAATACATCCTTGAGTTGGAAAAAGAAGGGGAAAAACTCCCTTCTGATTATGACATAAGAACTATTATGGAAAGACCTCTTGGGATCATGTCCCCAATCTCATCCACACCTCCATTTCAAAGAATCACTCAAAAAATTCCGCAAATCACATCATCCATTGCTCCAACTCAACCGATTGTTAACAAGGGAAGCTCATTGTTGCATGCACTTCAAACACATCCCCTTGTGAGCAACAGAGGTTTGAGTGCAAGCACAATACAAGATCAATCTATCTTGGTGAATCCTTTACACCCATATGTTTCACTCACATTTATGATCCCACCAATCCAACCTCTTTTCACGTAACACCGGTGTATCCCCTCAACATGCAAACCTCTCTCCCCATGATCTCATAAGGAGAGGGTGAATTATTTGTAATAGGGGGAATCTTTGATCCCTCCTCCACATCACTTTTCCAAGGGAATACACCACCTCTTCCACATTTTCCATTAACATCCGCACCACTCCTTGGGTTGGTCCTTCCACCTTTACCAACCATCAATCAACAACATCTGAGCAACTCTCCAATCATAAATCAAAACATCATACCGAATCCTCCTATCTTGCCATCGATATCACAACAACAGGTGGAAACCATTCAAGCAACCCCAACGATCAACACATCATCTACCATTCCCCAAGTATCTTAAAATATGGTCTCTCGAGGACCAAGCATGTTAATCGCACCATCCACCACGCAAACCCCAATTATCAATACAGCGGTTCCTTCCATCACAACATTCAACACTATTCATAATCTGCCACCACCACCACCAAAACCCAACATGGAAAACTCATCTAGCATCATGTTGCAAGCATCTCAACAAACTACCTACTAAAGGGCACTTTAGTAGATTAAAAACCAACAAGCTACACAACTAGCTACTCAGCAAGTTCAAGCACAATTAGTGGCACAACAAGCACAACAGGCTGTCCAAGCCCAAGCTTTACTACAACAACAACGAGCCACCCAAGCTATGCAAGTAGCTCAAGCCACTCAAGCCGCACAAGAAGCCCAACAACTGTAGGCACAAGCTCAATCCTAATATCAAGATCAACAAGCACAAGCACAAGCACAAGCTCAACACTAGGAACAATTGAAAATATCCTAGTGACAAGCATATCAACAAGCCCTACAATAGTATCAAGCACAAAAACAAGCATTGTTGGCACATCAACAACAATACCAACAAGTTTTGTTTGTGCAACAACAAATGCAGGGATATCAACAATCCTTAATTGCGGAACAAAACTTGAAACAAACTCCCACCAACACTCCATCCACCACTCCAACACCTCAACCACCTCAAAAAACATTCACTCCACCTCCTGATTCACAAGACGATGTGATAGCACAAATAAAATTTCTCTCACAACAAGTGCTCAATCTCCAATCAAGGAAAACAACAACGACACCAAGCAATTTGTGCCCCTATCCTTTCGAAAGGAGCTTAGCATAGATACCCTTCCCAAAGGGTTTTCAAATCCCTAAATTTGACATATATCATGGGTTAGGAAACCTTGAGGACCACATCAACGAATTCTAGGTACATTGTATGGAAGTCACATATAATGATAGATATCTAATGTGGCTATTTCCTCAAAGCTTAGCTGGTGCTTCCATGGAGTGGTTCTCTCGCTTTCTTACCAACATCAAAACATTCCAAGAGATCATTGATGCATTTATAAAGAATTATACATTCAACATTGGCATGGATGTTAGTCTACATGAACTATCTATGCTCAAACAATGAAAGGGGGAATCATTTTCTTCCTTCCTACAATGATGGTGATCCAAGGCCAATTGGAGCAAGTGGGCTATTTCGGAAGAGCAAAAAATTTGCACCATCATTTCCAATCTTGAGAAAACCTTGGTATTCCATTTGAAAATGCAGTGCATCACCACATACGACCAATTGATCCCCAAGGCGCTCAACATTGAATGAGCCCTCATTGCACAAGGAGGGATGCCCACCTATCTAGAACATCAAGACAACCACCCTTTTGCTAGCTATAATGGAAAACCTCGCACATGGAAAAAAAATAGGAATGTCACTAATGACGATGTGGTCAATGCCATGGTCATGATTAGTGCTCCAAAGTAGAACACCCAAACATATTATCAACTACAAAACAAAAATCACAACACACAAACCAATGAGGAAGCACAACCACCCAATAATCAAATCAACAATCTGAATAATCAAGGGGGACCACCTCTACAAAACAAATATCCAACCAAGAGAAAGTTTACTGCTCTTGGGGAATCAGTCGAATCCATCATGAAGAAATTGGTAGATGAGAATCTCATTAAAATCCCCACTTTTTAGAATTATCAAGAACCCATGGTAAAACCACCTTGGTACAATAAAAACTACCTTTGTGATTATCATAAAATCAAGGGGCACACAACAACCAATTACATGAAGCTGAAAAATATAATCCAAGACCTCATTGATGACAATATCATAAACATGGAACAACCAATAGGAAATCATGATCTAAATATCTACATGAATCCGATGTCGGATCATAACCAAGGAAATAACAAAGGGAAGAAAAAGTTTGGCAATATAAACCATGTGTACAAAGGATTTGTCACATCCCTAGATGAATTGGTCACTATTGTTAGCATCAAGGGAACCAAAGATGATAATGGAGTCACCACACACGGTGGAAAGCTCACCATTGTCGGGTCATCATAGCCACCTAGGGCATCTGCCTCAAATCCAAAATCTGTTCCTAATGGCTACAATGTCTTGGAATAGTTGAAAAGAACTCCTAAGATTTCCATTATAGAGTTATTGAAGATCTCATCCGCCCATAGAGAAATCCTTGAGGAAGCATTGGCTTCATCCACCATCTCCACCAATATTGATACAAAACAATTCCAAGCTATGGTCAAAAACATTACCACCCCGAATCTCCTCACATTTTCTGATTAGGACTTCCTCACTCAACCATCTCACAACCGTGCACTTCACTTTGAAGTCCTAGTTCTTAAAAACAAAGTTAAGAGGGTCTTGGTGGATGGGGGTTCAAGTTTAAACATTTGTTCTCTCAAGCTCATAAATAATTTGGGATTCTCTAAGGATTCCATTGAAAAAGGAAATTTCATCACAATTAGAGCTTACGATGATCAAGAAAGAATGTCTCAGGGTAAATCCAACTCCCTATTCAAGTAGGGCCAGCCATTATGGAAACTAATTTCTAGGTTCTTGACCTTGATCTACCTAATAATATCCTCTTGGGTCATCTTTGGATCCTAGGGATGCAGGCAGTGACATCAACCTTTCATCAGTGCATCAAGTTCACATATCAAAATCAAGAGGTCATGATTTATAGTGATCTTGAGCCCTTCACCTACTACAAGATCCTAGAATCAAATTACTATAAAATCCACCAAGTCCCAAAGAACGATGAAGGCCCTTCAACTCCGTATACAGACCCTGCCAATATTGCCTCCACTTCTAGGACAAAGACACCCGCTATTCCTAACATATCTAAAATCAAAGTCATAATCTAGGAAAATGGGTGTGGGGATTACAAAATGAAGAAATGAGCCTTTTTGGTAGGGGAGTTACCTCAATCCCTTATATCCCATGGATAGTCAAAACCCACTAATACAATAGCTCAAACTTTTAGAGCGTATCCCTCTCGATTCAAGAGCTGGAGGGATCTAGGATGAGAAGTGGTGGACAAGAGAGATGTATCCAGTCTCCTCTATAAAGGTGGGAGACCTGAACCAACCCTTCCCATGGATGATGCCAACAAAGGACTTCAATTAATGTTTTACATGGGATATAACAAAAATGGAAGTTTGGGAAAGAACAGTAATGGTCAATTGGAACCTATCATTGTTGAAAAGCGCATGAAAAATATTGGCCTTGGGTCTAACCCTCTGACTATAACCATAAGTGGTAGAAGTCCCCCCGTTAAGGTAGTCAAAACTCCCCCTCAAGTATCGATAGTTTCCCTTCAATTACCTGTATCCACAAGTTGATTCATGGACAAATTTACCTTTGACATAACTGATGTGTGTAGTAGTAGTGATGACAAGGATACCATAACTGACTTACCTATGATTTTTAAAGATTTCTCCCTTCTCATGATTAGTACCCTATCTTTTCAGTTGGACCATCAAAACCATGAAATAAACCTAGTCTATCCCCAACTCATTGATTACAACCAATGAGGGCCACCAATTCTAGACACATTTGAAAATGATGAGGCACTCTTAGAATTCATGGGATTGTGGGATATGGTACCATTTGGAGATCATAAGTTGGGTTTGACATCATATTGGATACACAAGCCTATTATGGGGAAACAATTGAATCCTTTAGTTTCAAAAGCAAAAAATTGAGAATAATCTCAAGGTCTTCGATTGAAAACCACTCTATGGAACTCTCTAACCCAAAAAATACTAAAAATAAAGGATGTATCCAATGGTGAAAACCTCTCTAAGGTGTCGGAGGATGAAGGATTCAATCTTCTTCTTAGTGCCATTCATCAGGAGAAGTCAGCGGTTCTGGTAGAACAGTGCAATCCAGTTAATGTGGGAACAAAAGTAACACCACACATAACATTCTATGTCGAGTCACTTCTCATAGAAGAACATGAACTCCTAGTTGTGTTCCTAAAGGAAAGAAAGGTAAAATTTGCATGGACTTATGCCGATATGACTGGGCTTGATCTAGAAGTTGTAGTTCATCCCCTAGTTGTGTATCCTAAAGTGAAGCCTATGAGACAAAATTTGAGAAAAATGCATCCCTAGATAACATTATTGGTCAAAATGAAATTATAAAAGCTCCTAGATGTAGGGTTCATATAGTTTATTGACTATCCAGAGTGGGTCTCAAACCTCATACCTATTTCAAAACTGAATGGGGGGATCTACATATGCATGGACTTCAGAGACTTAAACAAAGCATGTCCAAAGGATGAATTTCCACTTACAAACATTAACATGATCATGGATATGACATCAAGACATGAGATGTTATCATTAATGGATAGATTCTTAGGATATAATCAGATCATGATAGAAAAAGAGGACCAACACAAGACAACATTCAATTGTTCACGGGGGACATATTGTTGGAATATGATGCCATTCGGATTGAAGAATGTGGGAAAAACCTACCAGAGGGCCATGAAATTAATATTTCATGATATGATCCATAAAATTTTGGAAGATTGTGTGGATGACATATTGGCTAAATCAAAGAAGTGATGGGATCACATATCAGCCCTAAGCTCCATTTTTTATAGACTAGAAAAGTACAAGGTCCAACTTAATCTAAAAAAGTGTCTTTGGAGTGCAATCAAGCAAGCTCCTGGGGTACATCATGTCAATGAGAGGAATCAAGGTAGATCCCACCAAATTCAAGGAAATCCTTGAAATGGAGGCACCCAAGACATTGAAGCAGCTAAGAGGCCTACAAGGAAGACTCCAGTCCATCCACCAATTCATAGCACAACTAGAGGACAAGGCAATCCCATATTCTCATCTACTCCACAAGGGGGTAGTATACAAATGGGATGATAAATGTGACCAAACATTTAACAAGATTGAGGAGTATTTACTCACACCGCCAATTCTAATGCTACCAATTCTAGGCAAACCCTTGATCCTATACATATCAGCAACAACAACAACCCTTAGCACTCTCTTAGCATAACATGATGAAAACGGGAAGGAGAGAGCTATCTACTACATTAGTAGGACCATGGTGGAAAATGAGTTGAACTACACACCCATTGAGAAATCTTTCCTAGAAGTTGTGTTTTCAGCACAAAAATGTAGACATTACATGCTAGCACATCAAATCAAGCTCATCGCAAAAATAGACCCACTCAAATACCTACTTTCCAAAGCAACTCTCATAGAATGAATGGATAAGTGGGTTATGATCCTAATAGAGCATGACATTGAGTATGTAGAATGCAAGGCCATCAAAAGAAAATCAATCATAGATCAACTGGCATAAGCACCAATATATGCAGAGAATCCACTTGTTTCATAATTCCTCGATGAATCAATCTTCAACCTTAGTATAGCAGATCATTGGAAAATGTATTTTGATGGATCCTACACACAACATGGGTTAGGAGCGATAATCTTCTTCATCACTCCACAAGGTGACTAGATACCTAAATCATACAAGCTATCATTCTCATGAACAAACATCACTAAGTATGAGGCTCTTGTCATAGGGCTGAGGATTGTAGTGTAATGGCAAATCATGGCACTTAAGGTCTATGAAGACTGACAAATCATAATACCCTATACCCTAGGAGATACCCTATACTGTAGGAGCATTGAAGTCACCCTTTTACATTTCCTAAACATTAAGGAAGCCTTGACTGCTTAACTAAGGTACATAATGACATTTGTGGTTCACACTCAAGCGGTATGACCTTGGCCAAGAAACTGCTGAGGATGGGATACTATTGGCCTACAATAGAAAGAGAAGCACATGACTATGTCAAAAGGTGTTTACAGTGTCAGCAAAATGGGGACCTCATCCATGCACTAACTCAGGAGCTACATCCAATTATCACACCTTGGCCCTTTTCGTAGTGGGGGCTCAATCTCATTGGTAAAATCACCCCCACCTCATCCAATGGCCATAAGTTCATCATCACCGCCACATAGTATTTCATGAAGTGGGTGGAATCCATTCCCATGACCTACATAATAGGGAAGCAAATATCCAAGTTCATCTTGAATTACCTAATTTACCGATGCGGTGTCCCTCAAGCCATTATCTCAGATAATGAGACACCTTTCAGAAATCAGGGCATTCATGACTTATGTGAAAATTTCAAAATCCAACATTCCTTTTCCACTCCATATTATCCCCAAGGCAATGCCCAAGTAGAAGCTACCAATAAGACCATCCTGAAAATCCTCAAGAAAATAGTTAATGACGATGGTCATGACTAGCATTTGTAGCTAAATGCTGCCCTATGGGCCTATCACACAAGCATTCATACACCAGCAAGTGTCACCCCTTTCTCCCTGGTCTATGGATTAGAAGCCATACTCCCCATTGAGATCAAGCTCCCATCCCTTAGAATATCACTACAAAATCTCATTAGATGAAGAATACCAGGTCTCACGATTGAATGAGCTAGAGCTATTGGATGAGTGGCATATGGATGCCTTAACCCACTTGCAAGTCTATCAAAACCATCTCAAGTGGAGCTACAACAAGAAAATTAGGAGTCAAATCTTCTAGGTCACAGAGTTGGTACTGAAGGAAAATCAGAAGAACTTTCCAAATCCAGAGAGTAAGGGTAAGTTTGAACCCAACTGGTTGGGACCCTTCGTCATCACCGTAAGTTACAAGTCAGGGGCATATCAACTGTCAACACTTGAAGGGGACCCTCTGTAGGAGCCCATGAACAACTCTCATCTCAAAAAAAATTATGCTTGATATTTTAAGGATAAAAAAAAAAATACAAAACAAAAAAAACCAAAATCCAAAAAATATCAGAAAAAGGATTGAAAATAGTAAAGTAAAAAAATCATCCTCTAGTGAAAACCACTTCAGTGGTACTTTGGGCAAGTACCTTGGTGAAAACCTGGCAAATAGGCGCCTTGTGTAAATAAACCACTTTCCATCCACCAAGATCTTCATGGCTTATTCTACACACTTACCATTCATGCATCACATTCCATTAATCCTTTCATCATCCATTCACACTTGTATCATAGCTTGATCTTTTGTTCATATCATGTTCCACCCTAGTACTACTTGGCACATTCCTAAGGTCAGTTTGTTCTGCCTATATCGAAGTAGTCTATCACATCACACTGGGGGCATGTTCTTATACTTGCATTAGATGATATTCATGTATGTTCTTGCGATCTTCCTTAAAATCAAAAAAATCCAAAAAAAATTGTAAAATCCTTCAAAAAATCCAAAAAATCCAAAAATCCAAAAATTTTAGAAAATCTAAAATTTTAAAAATCATTTAAAAAAGCCAAAAAATCTAAAAAATCAAAGTAGTAGAGTCATCCTATTAAACTACATCATCTCTGAGCTTGAACATAAGAAATTTTGATCTTTGATCATCCCTTGAGACACCCTAGGTCAATCCTTTAGGAGTCCATCACAATAAGCAAGGAATTCATGATTTGTTTATATCTTCATCTTGTAAATTGGTCAAGTCATCAGTCAAACAACATGGTCTCTGCATGTATAACATAGGCAAAGCTAATCTGTTAATCAGCTCTCAAGACCCCTAGGATAGGTCTCTAGGTTAGGTTCTTGGTCAAAACTTAGAAAACCCAAAAAAAAAAAAAAATGAAAATCAAAACATTTGTAAAAAAATCTCAAAATCCCAAAAATAGCCTCAAAACATTTCAAAACACCAAAAACATTGAAATATTGTAAAAAACCCAAAATGGTGCATCTGTCACATTTCAACATTCACCTATAATAAACATCCACTCATAATAAATTGATTGTCAACTTCACCCTTTGGCAAGACAATCAGAAGCAAGTCTAGCAGGTTTAAAAGTAAAAGCCCAATCATCAAAGTCTCAAGTCTAGGTCTGTAAGTAAACAAGTTGGTCAACTCTTGGTATCAATAGTTTATCATCTAGTCAATCCCATATCACCTGATCACAACATTTCCTAGGATTCATCCTTCCTACAATGGACATCAACATTGGGCATCACAGTAGTTTAGTCTTGGCTAGTCGTATGGAGAACATTAGCTTGTTTGTTTACTTTATCTTCATCTTTTTGACTTATCTTATTTTGTGCTCATTCCAATGACCTCTCGATGATGCCTAATCAAAATGGTTTAGAGAGAAAGGAATGGGGCAACAATTATTATCTTTGTATCTACTATGCTTTTTGGATGTTCTTGTAATATAACTTGGTCATGTGTGATTTGTTTGGTTTGTAGGGAAGGTTTTTTAGATGTCTTGTTGACCACATAGGAAGGCTTTCTTTTCTATGTTTTGTTCTGAGATGTTTAGAATATCTGAAATACATTCTGAATAAGGTTCTATATATCATGTGTGAACATGAGTACTCATATCTGATTATCAAGTCAAAGTCCATCACACTAGGTGCAACGCCATCCTGGTTCTTTATACGTTGATGCATCGTACCTATGTGTGTTATTAAACATAAGGAAAGTTATGCTCTTTAGTTTTCCCATCTTTGGATAAGCAATATATCATCATCATTCATCATCATATCTAATAAAGTCTCAATGAGTCATAGACTTGTTGGACTTATGCATCTTCTTGGATTCAAGGGTTGACCCCTCTCATTCTTCTATCCTCTTTCATGCTAACATAGTATCATCTCATCAATGCATCCATCCTACATTCATAAAAAATCTGCACTCTCATCCTGTATAATCATGTCATATCATCATAGGACAACATCATCCATCTCATCCATCCCACATGCATTGCATCATCATTTAAGTTGTTTAGGATAATATAGATTTGTTATTCTAAGCATCTTAAAAACATCTCATTTGCATCATCATATAGATATTTTAGTCTAACCATATGTACATCCATCTTAAACCTCTTTGTCATGAGATCAACCCTCAAATTGAACTTTTTGCTCAATCTCTCGAGGGGGCAATATGCCAACACACTTCTTTTCACTAGGGCATCCAAAAAATAAAAGTAAAAATTGAGTTTTGGTCTTGGGAGCATCATTCTTTGAATCAATGCAACAGGTACATTGCTTCAAAGAGGGGAAAAATTTAGACATGCAAATTGACATCATGCATCTAATGTTCTTCATTTAATTAAATAAATCAAATTTATTTAATTAAATTTCTAATGTTCCTCATTTAATTAAATAAATCAAAGTTATATAATTAAATTCCTAACGTTTTTCATTTAATTGAGTAAATCAAAAATTATTTAATTAAATTACTAATGTTCACATCCCTCTCATTTTCATTAAATTAAAGTGTCATATCAACTAACCTCCATCTAAGTTAACCAAATCCTGATTAACTCCTAACACTAATATTTTTTTCTCTAGCTTTTGCAACTTGCACATGAAATTAATTTTAATTAATTATCTAATTATCTATCTTTTCCCTCACAAGGCATATTCCCAATGAATATTCCCTCATTAACTCTATTTGTTTGACTTTCTTTCCCAAACAAATTTCCCCCCAAAATCTCTCAACCATATGCATTTAAGGCCATTTTTCAAATTTCAAACCCACCTAATTGCATTTACTTGCGCAATCTCCAAAATATGCCCATTCCTCCTCCAACCACATGTGGACAAGAGGAATTCTGTCATTGTTTGGTATTTTGTCCCATATTCATCCAAACCCTTCAATCTTCCATTCTTCAAATCTATAAATACAAGTCATTCTTCCTTCAAAATCATCCACAATCTTAGTATTCTCACTATAGGCATTTTTTAATTCATCATCTTGCATCTTGGCATCAATATCATTTTGAGATTATCAAGGCTTGGGAAAGGGCTACTTTTCATATCAAAGTAGCACCAATCCACTATGGGATAGGTATGTACTCATGTTTTTATATGCTTCATTTAGTTTTTCTTGTTATTTTTATATCTCATTTAGCATATCTAGCATGATGCAATATTTCATAGGGATGTTAAGTTTGTTGATTTAAATGAATAACCATGCTAATGTGTGGCATAGTTTAATCTTTTTGCAGATTTTAGCATCCAAAAAGAGGGGCAAAATGTAGACATGCAAATCAACATCATGCAACTAATGTTCTTCATTTAATTAAATAAATTGAATTTATTTAATTAAATTTCTAATATTCCTCATTTAATTAAATAAATCAAATTTATTTAATTAATTTCCTAATTTTCTTCATTTAATTGAATAAATCAAACTTTATTTAATTATATTACTAATGTTCACATCCCTCTCATTTTGATTTAGATAAACCCAAAAAATCTAAATAAAGTGTCATATCAACTAACCTCAATTTAAGTTAACCAAATCCTGATTAACTCCTAACACTAATCCTCTTTTCTCTAGCTTTTGCAACTTGCACTTGAAATTCATTTTAATTAATTATCTAATTATCTATATTTTCCTTCACAAGGCATATTCCCAAGGAATATTCCCTCATTAACTCCATTTGTTTGACTTTTTTTCCCAAACAAATTTCCCCCCAAAATCTCTCAACCATATGCATTTAAGGCCATTTTTCAAATTTCAAACCCACCTAATTGCATTTACTTGCACAATATCCAAAATTTTCTCATTCCTCCTCCAATCACATGTGGAAAAGTGGCCTTCTCTCATTGGTTGGTCTTTTGTCCCACATTCATCCAAATCCTTCAATATTCCATTCTTCAA
Organism: Sequoiadendron giganteum; assembly: GCA_007115665.2. Classification (NCBI taxonomy): domain Eukaryota; kingdom Viridiplantae; phylum Streptophyta; class Pinopsida; order Cupressales; family Cupressaceae; genus Sequoiadendron; species Sequoiadendron giganteum. The sequence goes on along the minus strand of CM021103.1, from coordinate 440,958,932 downwards.
ATCTAGAAATACAAGGAATTCTTCAAAATCATCCACAATTTTAGTATTCTCACTATAGGCATTTTTGAATTCATCATCTTGCATCTTGGCATTAATATCATTTTGAGTTTATCAATGGTTGGGAAAGGGCTACTTTTCATATAAAAGTAGCACCAATCCACTATGGGATAGGTATGTACTCATGTTTTTATATGCTTCATTTAGTTTTTCTTGTTATTTTAATATCCCATTTACCATATCTAGCATGATGCAATATTTCATAGGGATGTTAAGTTTGTTGATTTAAATGACTAAACATGCTAATGTGTGGGATATTTTAAGCTTTTTTCAGATTTTAGCATCCACAATAAATGTTCAAGGTCAATCTTTCTCTAAATTCATAAAGCATAGACAAATGTTTCTTGTGAGCTTTTTGACTAAGACCTTTGGACTTTGGATTTTAGATTTTGATCTTTTGAGAAATCATTTGGAAGAGCACATGTGTGGGGTTCAATTGTTTATTAACTTTTCTTAATGACTTCCTTTTATCACAAACAATTCTTGATTAGTTTTTTCAAACTAGATGTCTAATGTCCTAAATTCTTCTCATCCCACAAGTTCCATCATGTGGGAATCAAGGAAATCAAGGCAATAGTTTCCTAATGTTGACTTTAGTGAGAATAGATTATGATATAAATCCAAATACTTAGAATCCTCTAAGGATGAAATCCCTAGGGAAAGCAAGAGAAATTGGATTTTTCAAAGGTATTTCTTCATCCTAAAGGGTTTAAAATTTTAAGGATTTGGTGGATGTTTGTTTTCAAGCATTTTATATCCAAGCAAAGTATTTTTATTCCAAAGTGATGCACAATCCTAGGATAAAATGAGACAATATTTGTTGAGCTCCCACTTGGATAAATCTAGCTATGCTTACCCTTAGTGGATGATTAGATGCTTGAACACACTGGCTCCCCTCCATGAAGCACACTTCTTGGGTCAGCCAAGCATCAGTACCCATGAAACTCCCATGGCATACTTCTCATCTCTACCAAGATCCATAAAAATGCGGGGCAGCTTCAAAATGATCGTTCTTGCATCAACAAATAGATTTAAGGATTTGGGCCTTCTAAATAAAAGGTTTTAATATAGGAATTTTGTTCATAGGGGATCATCCATTCGACAAGAGACCATTTCTTCCCTTCTTGTCAAAACAATCCTCGTGATACTTGAAATTTCCTCAAGTACCCACACTTATATACCGGTTGGAATTCACTTGGCTTTAGTATGTTATTGGTTGGGTCATTCTCTGGGATGATTAATTTTTCCCACCAAGCAAGCCCTCTAAGGATAAACAAAAGTGAGTAAGCACATCCGTAGTTCAATCAATCTTTGTTGAGAAACAAAGAGAGAACACTCGCGATATACTCCACTCACATTAGAAATATTTTGTTCAATTTTAGGAACCCAAATTGAAATGTTGAGGTAATCACTTATGCAACTCAATATCACAAAAAGCCTTTTGATCAAGCCAACCCAACTGTAGCGGTGTAGTCTATAATTGTAGTGCAATTTAAGGAATTTAGCGCCACTAGGATTGATAGCGGCGATATGCACATAAACTAGTGAGCGCAAATACGAAATTATTTTGGCAACGATGAACTTTGGAGTTTGAAATTCAAATTTCTTTGGAGGGAATTCCTCAACGATGCAATTTGGATTTTTTTAGTGTTGCTATATGGCATCGTTGGATTGATAGCGGTGAAGTTTGATGGCTAGCAGTGTAGTTTTCTTGTAGACACAAAAAACTTCAAAAAACTTCAAAAAACCATGAAATTTAAAAAAAAAAACATGTTAGATTCTTTAGATTCACCCTCCTTCTAGCACCAAAATGTGAATGGTGATCCTATACCTACAAAAACACAAAGAAAAAACATACAATTAGTCCAATATTCAAGTTAGAAACAACATTCCCCATGAAATCCATTTGAAACATAAAAATAAGGAATAATATGAAGAACACAATAACAAAGCTACTAGATCCTATTTAAATGCTCAAACTCTCAATCCCATGGGGGAATTCATGCCATTTTGATTTGTAAAATGGACCTTTCCCAATTCCTTGCAATCTTGATGATCAATGGTAAATATTTGATGCTCCTTGATGAAATTTATTCATAACTTAGCTATGACAATATGAAAATAGATGAAAATCAATAGAAATTGATCAAAACTAAAAGATAAAAAAGTTGCATGAAGTTGTGGATCCAAAATCAAATGAGAGTCTTCTATAAATAGAAAATAATGATGGAGAAAGAGGAAAAAGGGATGAATTTGGGACAAAAGACCAACCAATAGGAAGAGGCAACTTGTCAACATGTGAGCTGAGTAGGAATGAGCACATTTTGATGAATGTACAAATAAATGTGGTTAGGTGGAATTTGAAATTAGTGAAATGACAAGTTGGAGGGAGAAAGGAATGGATTAAATGCCACTTGGCTCAAAGCAAAGGACATGTAAGAGGATGTTAATGCCTTGTTGGATGTACTCATCCCTTTTGGAGAGATTTTTGAATTTGAGGGAAATATTCCCTCTTTGATGCCATGTTGAGAGAAAATAGAAAAATCTATAAATCAATTAAATTGATTTACTTGTGCAAGTTGCAAAAGCTAGAGGATTTGAGTGATTAGAATTAAGATTAATCGGGATTTGATTAATCTAAAAGGAGATTAGCTGATGTGACAACTTGATTTAGATTTTTGGATTAATTTAAATCAAAGTTGAGAGGAATATTAATTTAGATTTAATTAAATAAAGTTTAATTTATTTAATTAAAGGGAATGGTGTTAGTTTTAAATCAAATAAAGATGAATTTGTTTAATTTAAATGAGATGACTTTAGAGATTAATTAAATAAAATAAATTATTTAATTAAACGAGGGACTATAGGATTAACTAGAAATAATCATTTATTTAATTAATAGAAGATGATGACTTAATCAGATAAATTTGATTTATTTAATTAAGCGAGGAAATATGATGAATTTAATTAAATAAAGATTATTTAATTAAATGACTAGTAGAGGAGATTATTCAAGACGAACTGGTGTTAGAGATTATTTACTTGACTTTGACAGACTTTCACTTTGGAACTGGTCTAGATGACCATAAACTAGTTACATCCATTGTTGCTTCAATGGTTATTGAATATGCACCATCAATCTAGATAAATTCATCATGAATCATGTTCAATACAATTCTAATGTACCTCTTATTGACTTCAAACAATGGAAACTTCCAGCACACATCCAATTTCTTTTCAATTAGGGTTTTGTATTCTATTTTTACGGTATCCCTATTTTCTTCCAATTTTCTTGGCCATAAAACACATAATGCATTAGAGGACATTTCTTCTATTTCACAATGAATGTATGCAAAAATATCCTCAGTAGGTGAAACTCCAAAGGGAGTGCAAGAAAATGCACCTGTCGAGTCTTCCAATAGAAATTTCCAAGAATGTCTCTTCAATTTAGCTTGCAATCTCTCTAAGAAATTTACTACCTTTGACCCTTCCATTACATTTAAAATGAAAATTCCAGAGAAGAATTGAGTATGCAAAATACCCTTTGAATTTTCTTCAATGAAAATTAGGGTTTTGATGCTCTACTTTTGGGAGACACCTCAAATCTACCTCTTCTTCTTCAATTTACTTCTCCTTCACATAAATTGAGTTTTTCTTCTTAAATACAGTTTTAACTCCATGATTTGACCTATATCAATAAATTCTTTAGTAATAAATTCTTCAAAAAGAGTTGATAAATTTGAAACCTTGTATCCATAGTTAATTTACAAAAGCTTCGCAGACTTCCACATTGCAATATTTTCTTCCACAAATTTCTTCTACAACTTTATAAATTCCTCTTTCATGATATATCTTCATGCCATGTCTTGAAACATTATATTTCTAGGGTGTCACTAGGATTTTATTGTTATTGCTCCCCCCATGCCCATACCTTGGTTTAATTTTCAAGTGAATTATCTATACCAGAGGGAGGTACAAATGCATTTGAAGTTCTTGATTCATCTTTATTCTCAAATTCCTCTTTCTTTCTCCATATCTTTTCCATTTCCTTCTTAACCCTAGCAGGATCGATTTTCATCATAGGTTCATTCCTCTTTACTAGATTGGACAGTCTTCTATTTTTTCTTTTGCAAACTCTTGAGATATGCTTGGGCTTGTTCAAAAAATAGCACATAACACTTCTCAGACTTCTATTCATCCTTTATCTACAATAGTTAGTCTTATGTCCAAATGCATTGCATGTATAATAGTAGCCATTGAAAGATTGAAACATTCTCCTAGTATTATATCTATTCATCATTTGACTTTTGCACTCAGTAATTTTATGTCCAAATTTCTTGCATGAAAAAAATTGTTTCGAGAAGAATCCAACGTTTTGATTCATTCTACTCCTACATTTTATTGCCTTATGTCCAAATTTATTGCATGAAAAAAAAATACCATTAAAATATGGGTACCTTTAAGCATTTGGTTGTTTGATAGGTCTTTGAGCATTACTTCTTTGAATTCTGAATTATCTCCTATTTCCTTGAACCTTCTTTTTATTGTCAACCTTGGTAGGTTTCTGATTTTCCTTTGAACTTTGTCCTTCTTCTAGTCCCAAACCAATTTTTTCCTTAGAGAGTGTTTGTAGTGCAATCAATCCATCAAGCATTATAGTACTTATTTTGAATTTCTCCTCATGTATTCTTGTCTTTTCCAAATTAGATATGATATTTACCACTTCTTGTTTAGTCTAGAGAATTATTTGGTCTTGCTTTGTACCAATGCATTTAGACATTCCTCAATCCTTCCTTTTTCTTCTATTTTCACTTTTAGTCCAGTGATTTCTTCATTTCCTTGCTTCAATTGTACATTGACATCCCTATGTCTTTCTTTGAAATTATTGATTTGTTCTCTCAACTTTTTGATGCATTCATTTGCTTCTCGTAGGATTTACTTCATAAATGTTTTCTCAGTTTCAACTCTATCAAGATCTTCAAGAGCAGCCTTAAGTTCTTCTTATTCAAATATGTAGTCATCTTCTACATACTCAATTGCAGAAATTTCTTCTAGAGGAATAAAACACTTCTTGTCAACCATGTGTTCAAACTTCCAAGATCTTCCTCAATAAATTAGTCTTTCCTAAAGGAACCAAGATTTGATACCAATTGTTGAACATTTAGAATACTGAGAGGGGGGGCATGAATCAATATTCACTTAAAATTTTGAACACAACTTATCCAATCAACAAATTTTTTTAACAAAAATAAAGAATGAAAGCATGAATCATCAAAAAAGTCACATTACACATGAACACCAAGATTTTTACATGGAAAACCCAAAATGGAAAAAACTGCAATGAAGATTAGCTCACAATTTATTATATCTAGATATAGTATATTATAGGGGCTCACTACTAAGACACACTGTCCTTATAAGGCTCACAACCAAAGTTAAATACAATACAACACTGGCTCACTACCAAAGTATGAACTGATACAAAGTGTACCTCCCTTGTGTTGTATTTCAATTCCTTTGAAGCTCTGAATACGAAGTAATACTCTACTTAGTAGTCACTCAACATCTCTCATCTGATTCAAATCTCCCATCACTAAATTCACATTTTTGCATAATATGAGACCATTCACACCTGGTATGAAATTCCTACTCACTCTTCTATCTTTTCAACTCAAAATTTATCATATGTATATAATCAATTACATTCACATACATCAATTAGGTCGACCTAAGTAGATGTGTTTGGTATTAAAATGGGGAATTAGCAACGTAAATCCAACACACATCATCAATGAAACATCTTACATGAAAGAGATTGAAATAACAAGACAAGCTGCTATATCTACTCCTTAAAATCATTTCATTGCTCTCTAATATTAAGGACCCTCAAATTCATGCATTCTCTCAGATTTATTAATGTGTTGCACATGAATTTATCAGATGGAAACCTAAGAAATGAGAAGATTTATGAAATGCAAAGCTAAATTCCCTCATTAACATTTTTTAGTATTTTTTTTAATATAAAAGGCTAAATGATAGATGAAATTATTGTTGTGTAAATGATGTAAAGATTATTGCTAATGATGAGATGAAATTCTAAATGAAATGCTAGGATAAATTCTATAAAACTAATGCAATGCTATGATTCTACAAAATAAATTTTTCATTATAATAATACTACAATGTAAATGCTAAATGCAAACTAAAGATTCTAAGCCAATGCTCTCTAAATGCTAGTATGATTCCTGTAGCATAAGTTTATGATAAATCCTCTATCTAAAAGTTGTAGATTGGCCTCCTATTTATAGATTTATTCAAACCTTGAGTGAGGTGGCAGAGATAGACGGTTGAGATCGTGATCTTGGGAGATCAATAGTGGAGCATAAGGAAGTTGGAGGAAATCATGGAGGTTATTCCATTTGGAGGAGAAAATGCCCAAGTGTTAAAGAGAATCAATTGAAGGGAGGAGCCATGTTTCTCCAAATTTTTAAGGAGGTTGTGGATGGATATTCCTAATTTAAAAATTATGAATAATTAAAATCACGTGACATGGGATGATGTGGAGGGTGAGTTGGAGGATGTTAGAAGAGAATTATGGAGAAATGTGACAAATTTGAATTAAAGAATTCAAATTTGGTTGAGAGGGAATCCATCAAATAAAAAAATTAATTATATTTGTGTATTTAATTAATTCAAGAGGAAAATGATTTTGGAATAGAAGAATTAAGGTGGTGAACTTTACAAAATTTATTTATATAAGTAGAGGAATTAAGATTAATTAATTAAATAATTGGTATTTAATTAATTATGTTTCAAACCATTTTTATGTTTATACATTTTTTCCCTATTTGAAGTGATGTGCTCAGATGCATTTCTTCAAAGAAAAAAAAATCATCTGACTGTGATGATAAAAATTTCAATATGCCCCAAATGTTGATTTTGAGTGATGATAGATATATGCCCCCTCGGGAGATAAATGAGGGAAGTTTTGAATTTTTGATGATTTTTTGAATTTTTTTCAATGGTATGCTGATGATTTTCAAATTTTATAATGGTGATGGTATTTATCTCCCAAAAAATGTTAGTGAACCTGCCACATTGTTGATTAGTTGATTAAAGGCCCTTTTGAAAAATTAAACAATGCCACTTAATTACCCCTGAAATAACCTCTTAAATAGGTAAAAGGATGAAAAGATAATTCATTTGTGTCATTTTCATTCTGAAGATTTGAGAGTGATTGAGAGAGCCAAGATGGAGAGAATTTCATTTCACAATCACCCGACCACATGTGGACCTCCGGTACATACCCCGAAAACCACCTTTTATCAATTTTTGAGTTGAATTTTCCCACTTTTTCCATGTTTAAAATTTGGTTTAGACATGTTTTCGCATGTTTGGTAGATCTTTTAGTATGTCTAGAATCCAATATAGCGCATAGGGTTAAAAACATGAATGATTTAGGTTTAGCACATTAGGTCACTGATATAGTGTAGAGGGCCACTATTTAAGCACGTTCAATATATTAGCACATAGGGTAGATGATGTAGTGCATGGAGTCAGTTATTTAGCGCATGAAGTCAAATAGCACATCAAGTGCTTGTATTAGCATATGTGGAAAATACCAAAAACAAAGATTAGAACGAAGGACCTTTGTAATGTAAAACAAAAAAAAGGTGAATCATTTCTAATATTTTTGCAAAGATGGAGATGATTATTTGCAAGATATCGTCATTTCATACTTGAAAAATAAAAGATGGAAGTTCTCATTGAAAATTTAAATAAGGATATGAGCTATAGGATTGAATTGCAATGTCCACCCATCTTTGAGAAATTGATTGAAAATGGAATCAAAATCAAAGAATCTTTGGTCAAGAGAGGAGTCTTAAAAATTTACAATGAAAATAACTTAGCAAACTCCTCCAATAATTATAACAATCATGATAAACCAATTTTTTGGAAAAGGAACAAGAATACTTGTAATGATGCTTCAATGGAAATGCATAATGCCAAACCAGTCTTTAATCTATCAAGAATCACACCTAAGACCAACCAAAGCCCCAATCAAAAAAACATCAATCAAAACACAAATCAAAATTCCAATAAGAACGGTAACAATAACAATACCCCATCTCGACCGCCACCATAACAAACGCCATCAAATTGCAGGAAATTCACACCTTCGTAGGAATTTCCCTTATGTGATCTATAGGATTTGTTTTACCATTGTATTTATCATATTTAGGGAATTCACAATATTTGGGAAATGTAATCATGTTCACACTTTGATCAAAAGGGTATGGGAATATATCTTGTATCGAGTATCTTTTCGTGGTTCATGTTGGTGTTTTAATTTTCCATCTAGGATTTGAAACTCTCTAAGAGGTATCCAACCTCTATATTAAAGAACCACAAAGGCTAGTGGCCAACTGATAGGAAATGGAATTGACACACATTTCCCCTACACTTTAGGCTCTGTAAGACCTAGGGGGGTAACCCTTTAGTAAAATCTAAAAATATAGAAACACAAGTAATAGGATATTGCTTAACAGATAATGCTCTCACAGAATTGCTGAGAAACCTAAAATATCACTCAACATTGGCAAGATACTGAATGCATTTCATCAACCAACATGAGGAACATGACAAACAAAACTCAACAAAATAGATTTGAAATGGTTTTTGATTCAAAGAGTTGGGACCAAACTCAAAACAATAGAAACATGATAATGGAGTAGTGCCATAAAAATGGGCTATGGAGTCATAAAACTAGCATTCATCTTTCAGTGTTGAATATGCTCTGAAGGTCTTGCAAATTTTGTCACATTATCACAACCAGACCACTGAAGCTTTCTCAGATAACTCTTCTTATAAATCCACCTGAAACATAACACTCATGTCACATTTGTTAAAGCAATTACACTATCCTTGAACAATAGGAAATAATAAATGTAGCTTGTGCTTTATTAAAGCAATTACATCTTTCATAGAGCAGAAGGCAACAACAAATGTAACTCAAATGCAGCAAATGTGCATGAAAATACTAAGACAATTTTATTATTTAATCCAAAATAGCATTACAATTCAGCCATGGACACAATTGTCAGCTAAAATAAACATAAAAGAATAACTCAAAAAGCACACTTTCAGATTGAATGACTAATAGTCATATTTCCCCCTAACTTTATAGTGTACCCATAGCTTCGGCCTGACTTGCAGAGCTTTCATAAATTTTTGGAACCCCTTCACAATGAGAACAAAAGAGAAGATATAGAAGAAGAGAAGGAGCAGCCCTAAACTTGATCTACAAATGCCACCTGGAAGCTCCATTCCTATTGATCAACCAACTAAAAATAATCTCTCATCTCTCTTCCTTTGCAGAAAAAACTTATTCTCTCAAAACTACCTTTGCTCATCATTGCTTTCAAACAAGAAATCTGCCCATGTGGAGAATCTTCATTTTACCCAGCTGCTTGAAAAAACCTCTTTGCCTATGAAAACTTCTCATATTTCTACTATTTATTTGTTGGAGCTGCACATTATTCACCTTTAATAATTTACTTCACATCAATTCCCATCAAATAAATTTTCACCTATTTTACAATAAAACCCCTTTATAAAGTGAATATTTAAATTCACATGAAATGAAGCTCCTCAAAAATTAATCATTGGGTAAAATAATTACCCATGACTCCACTTTTTCTTTCCCAGATATTAAAGTTATCTAACTTTAATATTAGCCTTTGATTATAAAGTGGATATGAAATTCACTTTACATTAAAATATTCTCACATGCCTTAAAATATTCAAAGGCTCTGAGTGGATTCATATTTTACTCTATATTTTATTGTCCAGCATTAAAACATTTTATCTTGCCCTCTAGAATGTGAATATTTAATTCACATTGCCCCCTGTGCACTTTCATTTTCAATTTAAAATATTTGTCCTACGAGAGAAATAATATGGGGCAAACAAGATTTACCCATATTCCATTATTCACCACAGTGAAATAATTGATATTTCACTTTAAGCCCATACATTTAAATCTTCACCTTCGGTAATAAAATCCCACTTAACATTATTCCCATTTAAAAGTTTTTCCATTTTAATTCAAATGGGCCCCTTCTAAAAAATTTATGGGGCATTTGAAAAAAAATAAACCTGGGACCACCATCCATGTGCACATTTCTCGTGAGCCTTGCAAGTCTTTTGTAAACTTCATCCTAAACCCTGCGAGGTCTGTGAGAAAGGGTCAGGATTTGGATGTATATCACACTCAATATCGGCCTTTGATCTTGGCTCAACCCTAAATCCTCCCTTAGCACATTTTGCATTAGCAACCCTTGCTTCCTCTAGTTCATGCTCTCTGAGAATGGGTCCATTTCTCCTCTAATAATGGTGACCCCCCTGGAAAATCATATCAATCTCCTCAAGGTTGAGCCCATGCCATCATCCCTCCCAACCCTATTTACTTAAAAGCTTCTGAAGCCATTTTAACATATCCATATTGTGCGTAGCCAACAACTATTGTGTTTTCTCCATCCTCGAGGCTCTGATGGATGTTTGCAACCTATTCCAAAGCTCCCATGTACAAGCTCCAATACTCCTGAATAGAATATCACTAAACAATTTGGATATAATCCACCATTGATGCAATCTACCCTAGCACAGGTTCCTCCTATTACTGCACAAAGAGTTTGAAAGAAGCGCCTCAATCCTCCATGTGTTGATGGATGCACATACCCTCTATAATGGCATACCATTATGTACCTATGCATTCCTCTCATCTTTCTTGTCTACTGACCGCCACACGTGATTCCTCTATCTGGGGTGCTTTGTTACTCATTTCATTGAGATGGATTGTTCCCACTTTGCTTTAGCGCGCGCTTGCACATTTCAATTTTTATTCTTTTATAGATGCATTTTATGCACTAAGCTAGGCACGACTCCTCCCCTAGCTGGCACATCCATGAGACCACACACCACAACAATCTTTTCCCCAAGAGAGGAATGGGCTTTTGTGAGGAAGATTGTTCCACCCAATAACAATAGCCCCTTTGCTAGCAATTTCATTTTGGAATTAGAAAATGAATTTATCTTCTATTGAATCTCTTTTATTTGTGATAGTGGATCCAATACTCAATGCTACTATTGGATTCCTATCATTGTCTGGAGTCTCCTCAATCCCACTAAGCTTCATGATCTTACATAAAAAACTCTTCTATACCTGTCAAGTCGACCCCTGTTTCCTTTTGCATGTTGCCAAGTGAACATAAAAAGTTTGATGAGCCTTTTACCCTCTGCATAATCACCATCAATTCCAAGTTGAGTTGGAAATTGATACTATATAGGATGAAGCTGAACTTGAGCATTCTAAAAGCTCATAAGTCAAACATTGCTTTACCAATTGCCAAATATTCTTAGTTAGATATAATTTAAATTATAGTATATATTTGAACAAATTAGCCTCTTAGCGAAAATCCCTCTGACAAGAAAAAACCATCCTTATTGGGTTCAAGGAATTTATATTGAACTCTAGAGTAAACTAACCCATATTCTATGAAATACCTTGCTGTCAAACTTTATAAGAAGATGCTTCGTGAGAAAGAGGGAGTGTATGAAGATAAACCTTTGCATTTTCAACATCTATAACAATGTCACTTGACATACCTATTTCCACACACTATCATTATCATTTTGAATATGATCATTCTCTACCATGGATTTTTAAGCAAGACCATTCGGCCTCAAGCTTTACCCTCTCATTACACTTTGTTCCCGCATAGGTATATGAACTTTTTCTCTTTAAGTGGAGAATCATATAATCTTTGCATACCAGCCATAGCTCCCATTAAGTATTTTTCATGTAAATTTTCACTAAGCTAAATGGATAAAAGCTTCTTCAGAGTGTCACATGTTGGGTACCCCTTGTGGGCCTAACTAAAAAAAAAATCATTTTCAAGCAACTTTTATACTCAAGATTCCAAATCTCTGGGGAGTAGACAAAAAACTAAGTCCATCAGGTGTCTCCAAACTGCTTCTTTATTCATTTTTTTTTTCAACTTCATCTGATGACCCCGGGCCACCAAATGAAAAAATTGCAATCAACATTTACCCTTATCAAACACAATTTTGTAGATAGAGCTGATCTCCCTTAGCTAATGTTTTCCTCTGTCAAACCATAACAACACTAGTGACTGCATTTGTGAAAACTTAAGAATCAGGCTACCTTTGTGCAAGTTGAAACTTGCTCTTTGTTTAACTTTGTCATCACATGGCAACCAAACTATATAAGCCACATCACTTCCACTCTCTTCATTCTCTGATTTTGTACCAAGTGGCAATAGTTGAAGATGGGGATCAAGACCACATGAAAGCACAACTTGATCACATTCACTAACCCTTCATCATGATCAAGTTCAGAGGAGATGTCATGGTTGAAAAACAACATGAAATCATCATGTGTGTTGAGAAAAAAATTCTCATACATTTGTATCTCCTCCAACTGAAATACATCACAAGTCGGCTTGTCATCATCCAAACACCACAGACCAAACACATTATCATGTGCTTCAAGATTCTCAAAATCAGATTTGTGAACACCTAAAATATTTTCATCTTCATTCACATCATGGCATTCAACAAAAACATCAACCTCCAATACATGAGTAGGGTTTTCCATCTTAGGCTCACACATGATGTCAGTTTCATCCTTCAAACCACTATGCAAGTCAACATGGAAATATTTAAACACAAATTCAGATAACTTAGAATTTAACCCAGAGCTAAGAGTCTCACATTGATCTTTCATAACATATTCACTGTCTGAATCATTTTGGATGCTATCATTTTTAAGACCAACAGGATCAGCAAGAAGACTTTCATGTGCATTATCAGCTGATAGGCACATTGACCCATGTATAAGAGACTCACTATTATCTAAAAAGTGTTCATTAGCAATGAAATTAATACCTTCATTATGTGTCTTACTGATGCATTCCTTATTCAAAGGAAACACATCCATTTTCAAACTATAAATACAAGAGAGATCATCAAAGAAATATCCACATTCAATCCCATACTGACTGACATCATACCCATTACTATCTGCATCATATGGCTTCTCTGCACATTGATCAAAAGATATTGCAATTTCAACATAATCTAAAAGTCCATCAAATTGTTTCACATTATCTATGGATGATAATGCTGACTCTACATCCATGTGATTGTCACTATGCACAACTTGATCATTCAAAACTAAATTCCTTCCTTCATCACTATGCACATCATCATTCTTCTCATGTACAACTTACATTTTCATTTTCGCTTCATATAAATAATCATGGACAACAAAGACATAAGTAGGTTCATCAACATCTTCATCACTTCTAGTAGTACTATGCTCATGATCAACAAATTGAGCACATATATGTTCATCCTCAGATTCTTCATCATTGATAGGATCACTAGGGTCCATTGATGTTAAAATCGAAATGCATTCCAAGTTTGCATCAAATTTAATTTAATCATTCACTTGTGAATAAGTGACTTCATTAGTATCCATATCACTATATCCTTTGTGTGAAGAACATACCTCTAAGTCATTCTCATAAGAACATTCATAATCATCAGAAGAAAAATCAGTTGAGTTGTCACCATGATCCTCATCACAAAAATAATTATTGCCATATAGACCATGCTCATATTCTTCAGAGTGAGCACTTGAACTTTCATCTTCAATGTCTTGTTTAATAACTTGAGAAGAAATTTCATCAATAATTGTATTATCTTCACTGGCTGAAACATGACATGGAATGATGTCTTTCATCTCTTCTATTTCTTCATTCAAGGTATTACAAGAAAAAAATTCATACATATTTATTTGTTCATCATACCATGTATCTTCCTCTTCATCACTGCTGCAAAGATCTACACATGTGTTGATTGTAAGCTGATTACAATTAATGTCCTCATCCATACAATAAGTATCTTCATTTTCTGATACACTCTTTTCATTCTTGTGTATCATGTTTTGATTTTCTTGAATAAGACAGCTTCTACCTTCATTTTGAGACACCACATTTTGATGACATTTAACATGGAGTTCATTAGGATTTGCAGATTGTGATGATGGAGAAATTGGAATAGCAACACCATTACCCTCTTGACAAGAACTTCTATTATCTGATCCATTAGTTATATTTTCCTGAGGTGTGTTAGGATGACCAACACTCACAACCCTATGTCCTTTCATCATTGAGTATCTCAAATTGTTCTCAATGTCTATAGCCATCTGATATGCTTGGTGCAGGGTTGTAGGCTCTTTATCCCTCAACAGATAACTTATATTTTTGTCAAATGCTCCTAAGTACATGACCAAACATTCAACATCATTTGGCCTTATGTTCTTAGGGATTTCTCTTATGATCTTTGAAAATATGAGATTAAAAGATGGGACTAGCTCATCTTTTCCTTTTTCCATGTTCATGAACCTTTTCCTTATCAAAATAGGGTTAATCCTCTCTCCAAACTACTCCATGTAAAGTGTTTTCAATTTTTCCCATGAATGAATAGAAGAGGCTGGTAAATAACATAACCACTCTCTTGCATCTCCTCTCAAGGAATGAACAAATAACCTCATGATCACATCCTCGTGATCAATCTCATAATCATCCATTACATTACTGAACTCTAGTAGATGTTTATTTGTTGATTCAGACCTATCACCAATGAATCTTGGTAACTTATTTCTGACTTTAGTTGGAATGTCATTTGGGTAACCACTAAGGCTACTGAAATTGATAGCTCTATACATTCTAGTGCTGAAACCTCTTTGACAATTTTGTGGGGAATAATCAAAAACCATAGTTCCATCTAGAACCATACTAGGGTGCATGTATTGAGGCATCTTGATATGCCTTTTTTTAAATTTTTACATATCAACTCTTTAATTGATCAATCATTTCCCTATTTATATCTTTCATAATGATCTCAGAATACCATAATGAATAATTCATATGCATTTACACATAAGATATATTTAGTGGGAAAATTTAGAACAAACATACTTCTCCAACATAGCACATAGGATGCAAATTACTATTTAGAAGTAGGCAAAAAATATATTACTATCATTTCCCTCTCTTAGTGCTAATCACTCAATAGGGAACCAAAAATTTTCTTAAGATGTTCAAATATGGTTTTCATATACAATTTTCTTGAAAACCAAGAATGAGGAATACCTGGAAACTTTGTAGTTGTCGCAAATTATCTTCCTGACTGGAAATATTTGTAGATCTAGAACTTTCTTCAAATTTTCAATAGGTTATATTAACAGAGTTGCCACCTCTTTTGACAAAGGCCTGAACTTAAAATATTATGAAGCTTTTTCACATTTAAACTTCTTTTATGAGTTCCTTCCACCAGTAGAGCACCACAAATAATCTAATCTTCAGGTTCACTACAACAAATCTTCCTCCAGGTTTGAAACCCTTAAGTATTTGAACTAAAATTTAGAATGGAGAATGGTATGACTCTATGCAATGAATCTTAAGGCTAGATTCTACAATCCATAATTTTCACAAATTCTCCCTAGCGGATTCACCATTTTGTTGGTGTTTTAATTTTCCAGCTAGGCTTTCAAACTCTCTAAGAGGTATCCAACCTCTATATTAAAGAACCACAAAGGCTAGTGGCCAACTGACAAGAAATGGAATTGACACACATTTCCCCTACACTTCAGGCTCTGTAAGACCTGGGGGGGTAACCCTTTAGCAACATCTAAAAATCTAGACAGACAAGTAATAGGATATTGCTTAACAGATAATGCTCTCACAAAATTGTTGAGAAACCTAAAATATCAATCAACATTGGCAAGATACTAAATGCATTTCATCAACCAACATGGATAACATCACAAACATAACTCAGCAAAAAATATTTGAAATGGTTTTTGATTCAAAGAGTTGTGACCAAACTAAAAACAACAAAAGCATGATAATAGACCAGTGTCATCAAAATGGGATATGGAGTTATATAACTAGCATTCATCTTTCAGTGTTGAATATGCTTTGAAGGTCTTGCAAATTTTGTCACATTTTGACAACCAAACCATTGAAGCTTTCTCTAATAACTCTTCTTATAAATCCACCAGAAACATAACACACTCATGTCACATTTGTTAAAGCAATTACACTATCCCTGAACAATAGGCAATAATAAATGCATCTTGTAGTTTATTAAAGAAATTGCATCATTCATAGAACAAAAAGCAACAATAGATGTAACTCAAATGCAGCAAATGTGCATGAAAAGAATTAGACAATTTTATTATTTAATCCAAAATAGCATTACAATTCAGCCATGGAGACAATTATCAGCTAAAATAAACATAAAACAATAACTCATAACATAAAATTTCAGATTGTATGACTAATAGTCATATTTCCCCCTAACTTTATAGTCTACCCATAGCTTATGCCTGACTTGTAGAGCTTTCAGAAATTTTTGGAACCCCTTCACAATGAAAATAGAAGAGAAGATATAGAAGAAGAGAAGAAAATAGGAGCAGCCCTAAACTTGATCTACAAATACCACCTGGAAGCTCCATTCCCATTGATCAACCAACTAAAAATAATCTCTCATCTCTCTTCCTTTGTAGCAACAAACTTATTCTCTCAAAACTGCCTTTGCTCATCATTGCTTTTAAACAAAAAATCTGCCCATGTGGAGAATCTTCATTTTACCCAGTTGCTTGAAAAAACCTCTTTGCCTGTGAAAACTTCTCATATTTCTACTATTTATTTTCTGGAGCTGCACATTATTCACCTTTAATATTTTATTTCACATTAATTCCAAGCAAATAAAATTTCACTTGTTTTACTATAAAACCCCTTTATAAAGTGAATATTTAAATTCACATGAAATGAAGCTCCTCATTAATTTATCATTGGGTAAAATAATTACCCATGCCTCCACTTTTTATTTCCCAGATATTAAAGTTATCTAACTTTAATATTAGCCTCAGATTATAAAGTGGATATGAAATTCACTTTACATTAAAATATTCTCACATGCCTTAAAATATTCAAAGGCTCTGAGCGCATTCATATTTTACTCAGTATTTTATTGTCCAACAATAAAACATTTTATCTTGCCCTCTAGAATGTGAATATTTAATTCACATTACCCCCCATGCACTTTCATTTTCAATTTAAAATATTTGTCCTATGAGAGAAATAATATGGGACAAACAAGATTTACCCATATTCCATTATTCACCACAGTGAAATAATTGATATTTCACTTCAAGCCCATACATTTAAATCTCAACCTTTAGGAATGAAATACCAATTAACATTATTCCCATTTAAATGTTTTTCCATTCTAATTCAAATGGGCCCCTTCTAAAAAATCTATGGGCCATTTGAAAAAAAATAAACCCTGGACCACCATCCATGTGTCCATTTCCTGTTAGCCTCGCAAGTCTTCTACAAACGTCATCCTAAACCCTGCGAGGTCCACAAGCAAGGGTCGAGATTTGGCTGCATATCACACTCAATATCGGCCTTTGATCTTGGCTCAACCCTAAATCCTTCCTTAGCGCATTTTGCATCAGCAACCCTTGCTTCCTCTGGTTCGTGCTCTCTAAGAATGGGTCCATTTCTCCTCTGATAATGATGCCATTCTAGAAAATCATATCAATCTCCTCAAGGTCGAGCCCATGCCATCATCCCTCCTAACTATATTTACTTAAAAGCTTCTGAAGCCATTTTAACATATCCATATTGTGCGTAGCCAGCAACTATTGTGTTTTATCCATCCTCAAGGCTTTGATAGATGTCTAAAACCTACTCCAAAGCTCCCACGTACAAGCTCCAATACTCTTGAATAGAAAATCATTAAACAATTTGGATATACTCCACCATTGATGCAATCTATCTTGGCGCGGGTTCCTCCCATTACTGCACAAAGAGTTTGAAATAAGCGCCTCAATCCTCCATGCATTGATGGATGCGCGTACCCTTTGCAATGGCATATGATTTTGTACCTACACACACCTCTCATCTTGCTTCTCTACTGGCTGCTACATGTGACTCCTCTATCTGGCATGCTTTGTTACTCATTTCATTGAGATGGATTGTTCCTACTTTTCTTTAGCGCGCCCTTGCACATTTCATTTTTTATTCTTTTATAGATGCATTTTATGCACTAAGCTAGGCACGAATCCTCCCCTATTTGGCACATCCATGAGACCACACACCATACAAAGCTTTTCCCCAAGAGAGGAATGGCCTTTTGTGAGGAAGATTGTTCCACCCAATAATAATATCCCCTTTGTTAGCAATTTTATTTTGGAATTAGAAAATTAATTTCTCGTCTGTTGAATCTCTTTTGTTTGTGACAGTGGATCCAATACTCGATGCTACTATTGGATTCCTATCATTTTCTGGAGTCTCCTCAATCCCACTAAGCTTCGTGATCTTACATAAAAAAATCCTCTGTACATGTCAAGCCAACCCTTGTTTCCTTTTCCATGTTGCCAAGTGAACATAAAATGTTCGATGAGCCTTTTACCCTTTGCATAATCACCATCGATTCCAAGTTGAGTTGGAAATCTATACTATATAGGATGAAGCTGAACTTGAGCATTCTAAAAGATCATAAGTCAAATATTGGTTTACCAATTGCCAAATATTCTTAGTTAGATATAATTCAAATTATAGTATATATTTGAAGAGATCAACCTCTTAGCAAAAATCCCTCTGACAAGAAAAAACCATCCTTATTGGGTTCAAGGAATTCATATTGAACTCTAAAGTAAACTAACCCATCTTCTATCAAAGACCTTGTTGTCAAACTCCATAAGAAGATGCTTCATGAGAAAGAGGGAGTGTATGAAGATAAAAATTTGCATTTTCAACATCTATAGCAATGTCACTTGACATGCCTATTTCCACACACTATCATTATCATTGTGAATATGATCATTCTCTACCATGGATTTTTAAGCAAGACCATTCGGCCTCAAGATTTATCCTCTCATTAGACTTTGTTCCCACACAGGTATATGACCTTTTTCTCTTTAAGTGGAGAATCATTTCATCTTTGCATACCAGCCATAGCTCCCATTAAGTATTTTTCATGTAAATTTTCACTGACCTAAATGGATAAAAGCTTCTTCAGATTGTCACATGTTGGGTCCCCCTTATGTGCCTGACTAAAAAAAAAATCATTTTCAAACAACTTTTATACTCAAATGATTTTATATTGCCTTTTTAATGGATCAAAGATGAAAAGATGAAATGGGTTTGAATTAAAATCTGATTTTAAGCATATTTGCAAAATGATGAAAAATGGCCAAGTTGGCTCTGGAATCAGCCTTGAAAACTGGTTAGACGACCTTCTCAAGCTATAAAAACTCACAGGCCTATAGACATTTGATCCAAAAGTACAGTGGAGCAAATGGATCGGTAAAATATATCATGAGGTGAAAGATATTAATCAGAAAAGTTTCCTACTTAGACTTTTTGCAACTGTGTTGGTTCAGAAACCAATTAAAAGCTCACAAAATCACCTTTTTGAAGAAATATCAAATCAACTCCTAGTGAGCCAACACTAAACACAATAGAAAATTTAGATACCTTGAGTATGTGTGCCAATAGGATCTGCTTGAAACATCATTGATCAAAAGATATTAGGTTTCAAAGTTGACCACCCTAAAAGGTTTCTGGAAATGCAGGTGCAAAGCAAGAGAAATTGCATTTGGTTTTGATATATTAAAAATAGCTAATCAGATCATGAGGCCCTGGACACTGACATGTGAGCTCATCTGGGTATGGAGAATGCAAAACAATTTTTTGTTCTGACTTGATAGTCATCCGGTTACAAAATGCAAGCTCAAACAGGAAGCTACTTTGCAAAATTAAAAGTTTGCAAACAAATAGAAAAGTGTCAAAACCCTCCACCTTCAGTTTTTGAAACGCTGACAAAACTTATTGTAGGAAGCTGAAAACTGACATCCATATTCACATATGTCAATTAAATATGTATGCAAATGATTTTTTTACAAAAATCAATAGGGTTCAAATTACAAGCCTCCAAATTGGGTCACTTAGATTGATTCATCAGGTGCACTTCTTAAAGTGCAGAGGTAAAAAATTTCAAATGGCATCTCAAATTTGCAAAATTTTAGAGTGCCATCAGTTCCCTTTTGCATGTCAAGAATTTGTTGTTGAATATTTTGCATTTGATTGGTTAAGGAAGCTACTAGATCCATGTTTGGTAGATTAGTCTCAGTCTTTTTGGATTGTCCTTTCAATTGAGTAATGCCAAAATCATCAGGCAATTTGACACTTTGTTTAGACAACATTCAAAAAGTATTTTTCTCCATCTCTTTCAAAGATCTTTTCTAGGAATTTGTGGAAATTTGGGTATTGTTGTGTAGTTTAAACATCTTCCTCATTGATCTCCTCATTCTTAGGTTGGTGGAATCTATGGAAAGGATTTTCTTCATCTTTAACCATGTTATTTTGAGTTTCAAGTTCTTTTTCCTTGAGTTTCTATCTTTGTGATCTTGTTATAACGATTATACAAATGATGAAGATATACTAATATTTGATTATTGTTTTAATAGTGCCAAGGATATACCTAAGTCAAATAGAATGAAAAATTCTATTGATGAGACAAAGGTGGTGAATCTGATATAAAGTGTATCGTTTCGGGGTTGAAGGATGACTAATCTTGATGTTGAAACTCGGTTGATGATTAGATTGAAGTTTTGATGGTTACACACTTTAGGATGGTTGATCAAGGTTTAGCTAAGAATTTTCGCTTGTAAATTCTAGTTTTTCCAAGTTAAAAATAGTGTAGGGACAAGGAAAAAATTTTGCTTGAGAAGGAATCTCCAAATTTGGTGTTAATTGTCACATAGGAGGTCAAATTTAGTTTTTTGTTTACAATTTTACCGGATGTGCTAAAACAGTGCATAGATGCGCTAAAACTCAGATGCACTATGGAATGGTATAGATATGCTATGGAAAGAGATAGATACACTAGAGAAGGGTATGTATGCACCAGAGGATGGTATGTATGCACTGGGGCAGTAAATGAATGCACTAAAAGGACAAATCGTATGCGTTGCAAGATAATATGTATGCATTGGAAAATTGACTGTATGCACTAGAAGGTTATAGAGATGTACCAAAATGTGGGTGAATGTTTCAGAATAGTATGAATGCACTAGGGAAGCAAATGTATGCACTGAAAGAATTTTCAAATGTGTCAGAATAGTGAATTGATGTGCTAAACTAGGAGATGCTTGTGTTTTCTGGAAGTTTGCTGGATTTTTCTTGTTTTGATCAAGGATTCAATTGATTGAGGGGATGTTATTTTGAATCATTGTTTGTAAATTTCTAGTCTGTGGTGTTTGTTCAAAAATTTATTTCAAAACGCACATGTAAAATATATCAAGCAATTACAATTCCTAAGGTTATGTTGGATAGTATTTACTGGATTCCCACTTGGATGTTTAGTCCAATTGTGCTTACTTTTGGTGAATGAATAGAATCTTGACCATGTTGGCTCCCCTCCATGGCACTCACTTCTCAAGTCAGCTAGGCTTCAATCCTCATGAATCTCTGATGACAAACTTATCATTTCTACCAAAAGCCACAAAAGTGTGGGACGGTGTGAGAGGGTAAACTTATTGCACCAACAAATAGAATAGGATTTTGGCTTACTTTAACAAAAAGGTTCTAGTATAGGAATTTTGTTCGTGGGGGATCATCCATACAACAAGAGACCATTGTTTCCCTTCTTGTTGAAACAATCCTTGTGATAATTGAACTTTCCTCAAGTACCCACACTTATATACTAGGTGGAACTCGCTTGGCTTTACCGTGTTCCTAGTTGGGTCATTCCCTTGAGGTGATTACCTCTTTTCCCACCAAGGCAGGCCCTCTAAGGATTAAATTATAAAAAATGAAAAGAATGGTTTTGGATTTTTGGTCACCCAGTTAAGGGGAGAGCATATTCCTACCACTCAACAATCAAAACAAACATGGTGTTCATTTGACCCTAATTAAGCTATGTTCCTAACTTAATCAAAAGAAACAACAATAAATCCCTTCAATCAAATGTTAGTAGTTTCAGATTTGAAGTCTTTGACAACATTTATTAGTTTTAGCAGAGTCTCTAACAATGTTTAAAGTTCCTGTAAAACAGAGGAACACAAATGAGACTCTGGAATTTGAAAAATTTATAACGGAAACTAGATGCGCCATAACAACAGTTGGATGCACTAAAAGACAAACTGAATGTGCTAAAACATAGAATCTATGCGCTAAACTAGAAAGCATGAAAATAAAAAAATAAAACTGCCTGATGCATTGAAAGAATAGCCAGATGTGCTGAAATATTCTTGGATGCACTGAAACAGCAACGGGATGCATAGAAAAACCTACTAGATGCGCTAGAGAACAATTCAGGTGTGCTATTTCAGAACCCTCGACAAAACCTGCAAAGAAAAAATCAACATAAAATATTTAAAATGGGGCTAGGCCCCACAGTGGGCACCAATAAATGTGTGGTATTAAAATGGGGAATTACCAACATAAATCCAACATGTATCATCAATGAAATGTCTTACATGGAAAATATTGAAATAACAAGACAAGCTGCTATATCTACTCTTTAAAATAATTTCATTTCTCTCTAATCTTAAGGACCCTCAAATTCATGCATGCTCTTAGATTTATTTATTTGTTGCACATGAATTTATCATATGGAAACCTAAGAAATTTGAATATTTATGAAATGCAAAGCTAAATTCCTACATTAACATGTTTTTGTATTTATTTTTTTATATAAAAGGCTAAATGATAGATGAAATTACTGTTGTGTAAATGATGTAAAGGTTATTACTAATGATGAGATGCAATTCTAAATGAAATTACAGGATAAATTCTATAAAACTAATGCAATGCTATGATTATACAAAAGAAATTTTCCATTATAATAATACTACAATGTAAATGCTAAATGCAAACTAAAGATTCTAATCCAACTCTCTCCAAATTCTTGTATGATTCCTGCAACTAAGTTTATGATAAATCCTCTATTTGAAAGCCATAGATTGGTCTCCTATTTATAGATTTTTCCAAACCTTGAGTGAGGAGGCAGAGATAGATGGTCAAGATCATGATTCTGGGAGATCAACGATGGAGCATAAGTAAGTTGGAGGAAATCATGGAGGTTGTTCCATTTGGAGGAGCCAATGCCCAAGTGTTAAAGAGCATCAATTGAAGGGAGGAGCCATGTGTCTCCAAATTTTTTAGGAGGTTGTGGATGGATATTCCTAATTTAAAAATTAGGAATAATTAAAATCATGTGACATTGGATGATGTGGAGGGTGATTTGGAGGAAGTTAGAGAATTATGGAGAAATATGACAAATTTGAATTAAAGAATTCAAATTTGGTTGAGAGGGAATCCATCAAATAAACAAATTAATTATATTTGTGTATTTAATTAATTCAAGAGGAAAATAATTTTGGAAAAGAAGAATTAAGGTGGTGAACTATACAAATAAATTTATCAATTTATTTATATAAGTAGAGGAATTAAGATTAATTAATTAAATAACTGGTATTTAATTAATTGTGCTCCAGACCATTTTTATGTGTATACAAGATGTAAACAAAAATAATTCAAAATAGCTTTTGTCGACACCACACGTAATTTAAAATTATCTTCATGCCCAAGCAAAACATGAAATTCTTAATTTAGGTCAGCATGGATCTATAATAGATCCATCTAACATATGAAATGTATATTTAATCTTCACAACACATATCATGTTTTAGGTCAGCCAAGAATTGAACCTAATCACAAGAAATTTCAATCATACATGCACTTCTCCGTATAAGCAACTTCTAGATTTGTTCTTTCTTCAAATCCATGTTTCACTGACATCAATGAGTCTAAATCTACAACCACAACACAAAAATATTATTCTCAAGGAAATGTGGAATCTCCCACACTGATACACTTAACAGAGAGATCACAATGATATATAGAGTTTAACTATATCATAGATATCTTCTAGTCTACCTCATAAAACTTCATAAGATATTGAATGTAGATGTATAATCCAACCATAATTATATGGTTAAGATCTTAGAGGTATGCCTCTTCTCGCGGTGAAATGCAAACCCAACAATTGATGCACTAAATCACAACATCATCAAAAGAGAACACTTGGAAAAATTCTTGATAGATCACCTTTCTGTTGTAGTTAGTACTATACAAATGACACCAAAAATGCTTCCCCACAATTTTTACATCAATGACAACACTGGTTCAGCCGAATCAACTGATGTATGTACACTTCATGCTCATGTTTCCAACCTACATCAACAATGATAAACTTCCAAACTTCCAATAGTTGTGATAAGTCAAATACAAAATGGTGAGAGAGGATTTTTTTTTCAATTTGGGGCATGAAAAATAGGGATCCAAAATAGGCTATGTTAGAATTGATGATTCAACTCACAACTCCCATGAAACACCTGCAAGCAATTACCTATTACAATAAAAAATATCAAAAGAAAGATTGTGCTCAATAGCTTGAGAATTATATTGATGCAAATAACCTAGATGATTATTACAAATGAATATTCAAGCTTTATAAATGCACGCAAAATCAAACCATAGATGAGGATTTGACTAGATAGTGACAAGTGATCTAATCTCATGCAATGAGACAACTTGTCCTATATTTAGTCCAAACTAATAATAAAAAATCAACTCCTAAGTTTAGCTTAAGTGAACTAAAGTAATAAGAGACTTAATAATTAATTAATTAATAATTAATTATCAAGTGATTATCTTGATTAATCCAACACCCCCCCTTAAGATAAACTTAGGGAGAAACTAAATTACTGATAAAGGAAGATAATTGAATGCATAATGGGTCCCAAATACAAGGCCTGATGAGGTGCCCATGAACAAGCAACTAAAATCTCTTATAACTAGAGAAAGGGAGAAAACCACATGGGAAAAAAATCCTCTCTAAAAATGAGAAAAAACAAAATGAAATCATAAATGTGAGAAATAAAAGTAGGACTCAAAATGTCCTTATAGGAGAGAAAGGATGAGACAATGAATCCCCATAGAAGGTAGAACTCCACTACCATAAGTGAATTCTCAAAGAAGGATTTTGAAGATGATCCAACAATGACAAATATTATTCCTCCCCTTAGGAATAAATACATCCAATGGTGTGTGAAGAAGAAAATATCTCAGGATAAATGGTCTTATGATGGATTCCATGGAAGAATGCTCAAGGGTTCACATGTCTAAATCAAATGAAGCTTAGAATCCAAACAATTGCGGAGATGCATGTAGAACAAACTCCAAATGCAATGCTAATGTGATGACTAGTAGGCCATATCTATCATCAAAGAGGAAGTGAATATCCTCAAGTGTGTCAACAATATTGTAAATATGTGACTCAATGAATAACTTTGTAATGTTTGGAAAATAGTCATACCACAAAGCTAAAACTAAAATACTGTGAACATCCTACTAAAAAGAACTGAACTCTAAAGATGCAAGAGGTGTAAGAGGAAGAAACTCAACACAAGTCTCATGAACCAAACTGGACAATGAAAGTACACATAGGTTCAAGTGACCAACTTCTTCTCAGATATCTAATGCACTCTAGATCTCTTAGAGTGAGGACTAGTCAATGATATTTATTTCTCATATAGAGAAAAATGTGATAAGGCATACAATTGAGAGGCATGATTTGTGGTCCCAACTGCAAGAATATCTCTAGTTTGAAAATCTTTGATAAGCACTGAATTAGATGTGAACTCTATGGTCTTACCTACTCCACTATGTGTAATCAGATAGATGGAAAGGATATTAGAAGATGATGAAGGAAAAAAAAGTACATTATGAAATGTGACATCATCAACATCTATGGATCATTTCCTAGTAACACTCATATAAGTGTTGTTCCCCATCAAAATTTGTGCCAATGTGCAAGGATCGTATGAAGAGAACATACCTGAAGATATACCCATGTGATGTGAGGCTCCTAAATCAAGAAGCGATTTGTTGGACTAAAGATTGGTGGATGCAAAGAGTGCATGGCCTTTCATCATTTCTTCTCTACATTCCATTCTATATTAACTTGATTATGAAGGTGATGTAGTGGAAGAAGAGGATGAAGGCAACTGAATATTGTTCTTTATACAAGTTTCTTCGAGCCTCATTAATCTACTTTGCATAACACTGATGCTCATCATGTCCTGTCTTTGTGTAATATGCACATTTTAGTTGATCCTTCTTAAAATAATCCCTCTTAGAAGAGGTAGAAGGATATGAGGTATCATGTGACTATGATTCCTTGGCTTGCTCATTATACTTGGAATCCTTTTGCTTTGGTTTCTTGACTTTACCATTAGAATCCTTTTGATTTGTACTGCTTGGAGATGCAATAAGAGCCTTTGACATTGAATATTTCAATTAGCCCATTTGTACCAACTTTTCCTACTCTCGAGTGAGTGATGTAGAAAAATCATCAAGTGATGGCATAGTGAATCTAGTACCAAGTGCATCTTTCATGGTATAGAAGGTAGAAACAAAAACTAAACAATCCAGATCAAGCTTGACAAGGATAGAAAGAATCAATTGAGTGTCATCCTTCTCAATACCTCACTATTTCAACTATAATCTAAGAGACTTGAGTTTGGTGAAGAATTCTTGAATGCTATCAAAATCTTGAGGAGCCAAGCTGATAAGCTTATTCTCCAACTAAAATCCTCTCATAGTATCTTGCTTCCCAAACAAGAGCTCTAATTGAGTCTAGATTAGATTAAGTGTGATGCAAGATTCAATATGAAAGAGAAGATCAAGAGACATAGACATGCATAATGTAAAGAAATCTTCATCACCTTTGTTAAACCACTTTCTCTTCTTAGCAACACCTACAGGTTCAAGTTATGTACCCATGGTAACTCTGTATAGCCCTTCATTCTTTAAATGTATCTCAAATTTTTATTTCCAACTATAATAGTTTTATGGAGTAAGAAAATTAATGCATGTTGGATCCATGATGAAATAATATAGTAATGAACTAATGCAGTACTATAGACTCCTTCAATGCATAAAAATTCCCCTTTTAATCCAAAAAAATGGGCTTGTTTGCATGTTTTCTGAAAAACCCAAAAAAGGAAGATCTAAAATTTGATTGAAATAAGAAATACTTGGTTATTTTTTTGGAAACATAGGCCTGATATCTATGTATAGGACTAAATCAAATTTATAATGTTGCTTGAATCATGGAAAACTGATAACCAAGGAAAAAGTTATGCTCTCTGGAGTGAAAATAGATAGGTCTGACTTTAGAGGCTTGTAAAATAAATTAGGTTAAAAATCTAAAAAATATACTTGCACCAATGGATTGGGATTGGAACCACTTTTCCAATTATATAAGGTTTTCAAAAAATAGAGATTGTATGCCCAATTTATACCTTATTTACTAAAATTCCTCAATTAAAGCCCAATTTGGCCCTTAAGGAGCACTATGGGCGAAAAAAATAAACCTCTTATCCTATCATAGACTAGAGGGCTATCGGATGGGTATAGGACACAAGAACTTGGTCACCTATATGACCAAGATGGGTTCTAAAGATGGTAGGGGGCTAATCCATAGAGCGGTTGGTCACTCAGATGACCATGCGACTTGAGTCCTACTTTTCTTTGTCACATGTATGATTTCATTTTATTTTATCTCTTTTTTGGAGAGGATTTTTTTCCAATGTGGTTTTCTACTTTTCTCTAGTTATAAGAGATTTTAGTTGCTTGTTCAGAGGTACCTCATCAAGACTTGTAGTTAGGAGTCATTTGACATTCATTTATCATCCTTTATCAGTTGTTTAGTTTCTCCCTAAGTTGATCTTAAGGGCGGGTGTTGGAGTAATCAGGATAATCACTTGATAACTAATTACTCATTAATTAATTACTAAGTCCCTTGTTACTTCAGTTCACTTAAGATAAACTTAGGATTTTCCTTTTTATTATTAGTTTGGACTAAGTATAGGACAAGTTGTCGCATCGCATAAGATTAGAACACTTGTCTATTGCATAGATGATTTTTTTTGCACCAAAAAATTCACCTGTTAATGCTTAATACAACCTTTGGAGTTAATAAATCCATGGGAGGTGGTCAATCCATGTCATGAACCTGATCTCTACACTAGACATCACAAGGATACCAAGGGTGCACACCATACAATAATCCCCCCAAATGCAAGCGAGGGGTTCAAACCTGTGAACCAAGCTTTAATAACAATTTTTTCATAAATGGTTATTGTTGAACCAAAAGATTGACTTGTGAATGATCGATACAACCACTAGAGTTAATGAATCCATAAGAGGTATTCAAGTCACGCCATGAACCTGAGAATTACACTACACATCACAAGGAGACCATATACGTACACCTTGCAACATTGTCACTATCTATGCAAATCCTCATCTATGGTTTTCTTTTGCATTCTCTAATAAAGCTTGCACATTCATTTGTAACAAGCATCTAGGATATTTGCATCAATACAATTCTCAAGTTATTGAGCACAATCTTGCTTTTTATATTTTCTATTGTGATAGGTAATTACTTGCAAGTGTTTCATGGGATTTGTGGGTTGAATCATCAATTCTAACATCTCTTCAGAATTTGAATAGGGGGTTATAGATCTAGAGATTTGATACCATATTAGAATTGATGATTCAACCCACGGATCCCATCAAACACCTACAAGAAATTACCTATCACAATAGAAAAAATTAAAATAAATATTGTGCTCAATAACTTAAGAATTGTATTGATGCAAATAACCTAGATGATTATTACAAATGAATGTGCAATCTTTATAAAAGCATGCAACAATAAGACCTAGATGAGGATTTGACTAGATAGTGAAAACTATTCTAATCACATGCAATGAGACAACTTGTCATATATTTAGTGCAAACTAATAATAAAAAAGTAACTCTTAAGTTTAGCTTAAGTGAACTAAAGTAATAAGGGGCTTAATAACTAATTAGTGAATAATTAACTAAGTGATTATCTTGATTAATCCAATAGGATGTTGTTCAAGGATGCATGTTTCATTGCAACATATCAAAGATACATAAATCCTGTAGGGTGTATACTAGATAACAAATAAGACACACACTTCACTAGGAGTCAAAACATAGCTATGGTTGCACAAGACACAAACACAAGGGTAAGAAAACAATGCATGGAAAAATAAGTCAAGGCCTAAGAGAAATAGTGTTTTAGGAATTTACCAATCTGCGTTGGTATTTCTTGAAATTTTCCACATTAGGATTTCATTAATCAAAGAATATTTTAACTTTTTTAGTTTCATAGTTATTTTATGATTTCACTCATCTCACTTTAGAAATTGATATGGTACAAGTAATCAAGGATATGCTTATACTAAGGAGATATTTCTAACTTGTATTTCTTTTGATCAACTTTCACTTCAACTTGATTAATTAAGAATCACATCATAATAAAATAAGATAACCATCATAATTAATCCTAAGAATCTCATAAATCATAATCAATGTCAAATATCATATAATACAACAATATCATAAAAATGTCTATAATAGTTTTCATGATCCATATGAATACAATATAAACTATACAATGGCTTGTAGGCATGGCATCTACATGAATAATGTATATGGAGATCAAATAATACATCATATGGTATATATATGTATATTTGATATGCCCTATCAAGATCTCCCTCCGCTTGAATGGGCTTGAGATCCCTTGGTCCTGGTGGTGGTAGCCCCATGCTCCCCACACTACATGATCATCCTAATCTAAAAGTGACAATTCGTTGGGAAGTGTAAAAGTCATATAAAATGGTTAAAAATGGAAATGGAATCATTCTAGATGATAAGATATATGAAATTATTTATTTTCACCATACAATGGAGGTTGGGGTTTCAATGGCCATTATTTCCATTCAAAAAATTGCATGTATTTGCAGCTTAGAATTTTGTAATAGTGGTATCGTGACTAGATAGTTGTATTACATTTGATTGCATTTATGTAGATGATTTATGATAATATAATAAAGTCTCATGTTTATAGTTCTTGAATGTTATTGTCTATATAATATTGGTTTGACGAAGACTCTTCCTTCATTAAGTGGTATCAGAGAAAGAGTTATTGAGTGTGTAAATAGATCGCCAAATGTGAGGAACTTTTCACCAAGACTTTAGGTTGTGGTTTTGTAAAATAAGTGATCAAAATTCCTCCACAAATAAACTATGGTGGTAGAAGAAATATTGGAGTACTAGAAGAGGGTTTTAGAGCCCTACAAAGACAAGTTCAATCACTTCAAGAGGAGATGTGTAGAGGAATTGATCGTAGAAGAGGAGATGAAAGTGAAGATGAAGTTAAAGAGGAAGACTAGTACAAAGAAGAATAGGAAAAACCAAAAGACTTGAACAAGTCAGATTATTGAAGGCCCTCTCCAAGATTGGAAAAAGGGAAAGGATTGAAGTTTTTGCATACTCTCTAAATCTTAATTTGTAAGAATTGATTGATTAGATCAATTACATGGAAGAGTACTTTGAGTATGAAAAGATAGAATATCATGAGAGGGTCATATTTTCAAAGAAAAAATTGAAAGATTATGCCAAAATTTGGTGGAAATAAGTACAACTAGAAATAAATCAAAGAGGTAAAGAGAAAATCACAATATGGGATTAAATGGTGGAGAAGGTAGAGATAATTTAATCTGGTTGATTTTGAGTTAGATCTACTAAAAAATATGTAAGGTTTAAAGAAATTTGGTAAGTCCATCAAGGAGTACACAAAAGAGTTATGCAAGGTCATAATCAAAATATGCCATTTAGATTTCAACAAGGAAAAGGTAGCCCATTATATAAATGTGCTGAAACCAAGTATTCAAGAAGAGTTGAGTTTGGTTAGAATGACCACAATAGAATATTCTTATCAATTTTACTTGAAGGTAGAGGAGAAGATAAATAGAAGATTTGAAATCCAACAAAGAGTAAGAGGTCATGGTATAAGGACTAGGGGAAGATCCTATGAAGGAAGAAATGAAGATCAAAATAATAAAGAAGAATTTGGCCCCAATCAAAACCAAAGAGGAGATAATTAGTATCGTCCTCATGAAAAAAATGGTGAAAAAATAGGAAGAGGGAGACTTGGATGAGGCCTTAGGAGAGGAGCCTTCAAAGGAACCTATTTCCAACATGGATAAGAAATATATTGAGCCTATGAAATTCTACAACATCAAGGAAGGACAAATAGGAGACCTAAAGGTAATGCATGAGTTCCACATGTAGATGAGTAAGATGAATCCGAGCATTTTGAAGATGCAGAATGGGGAGAGACTATGTTCATTAGGAGAGCATTATTGAATATAGGAAAAGAATGATTTCAAAGGAAGAGTTCATTCTACACAAAGTGGAAAGCTAGAGGTAAATTTTGTGATGTTATCATTAATAGTTGTAGCATAGATAATCTCATTTTAGAAGAGATGGTTAACAATTTATGGTTGGAAAGGTAGAGGCACCCACATCCATATTAGATTGCATAATCATAGAAAGACTTTAGATCCTTGGTCAATGAATAATGCTTAGTTAAGTTAAATATTGGTAATTACCATGAAAATGTATTGTGTGATATCATTTGTATAGATGCATACCATTTATTACTAGGGAGGCCACGGTAGTTTGATTGTCGTGTTGTCCATGATGTCCATGCTCGTATATTCCCTAATAAAGGATGGAGCTCATCATAAATTGAAGACCCTAATATAGGTAGGTTAAAAGGTATGTAGTAATGTAAGATTTTATTTTGTAGATGGTAGGAAATTTTTAGATGGTATGAATCATGAGCATGTGTGCTTTGCATTGATTCCTACAGTCAACAAAGAAGAATGGATTTAGCCATAGAAGTTTCAGATCTTTTAGGAGAATTCCAAGATATTGTGTCAGATATTATACTTGAAGGTTTTCCACTAATGAGGTATATTAGTCACTAGATGGATTTGATACAAGGAGCCAATTTACAAAATAAGGCAGCCCATAGAATGACTCCATCAAATAATGAGGAATTGAATAGACAAGTCTATAAGTTGTTGATAAAAGGATTGATCTCAGAGAGCTTAATTCCATGTGTTGTACCTATAGTTATAACACCAAATAAAAATGGATATTGGAGAATGTGTATAAAGTATTGATCCATTAACAAGACTACAATCAAGTACAAATTTCCCTTTCCATGGATGCATGATGTTATGGATTTCATGAGTGGATCTAAGTACTTCACAAAGATTAAATTGAAGAGTGGATATCATTAGATCTACATCAAAGAGGGAGACTAATGGAAGACAACCTTCAAAATAAAGGAAGGATTGTATAAGTGGTTATTCATGCCATTTCGGCTAACCAATGTGCTCAACACATTCAAGTGGCTCATGAACGAGGTATTAAAATAATTTTGGGTAAATTTGTCATTGTTTATTTGGATGGATTTTTAATTTTCAATAAAACATTAGAGGAGCACCTATTGGACATTCATAGAGTTTTTGAGAAGTTGAGAAAAGATAAATTATTGATTAATTTGAAGAAAAATTCAATGTTATAAAGGAGATGATCTATTTGAGATTTGTAGTATCAACTGAGGGTCTTAATATAGATCTACATAATTTAAAGGATATCATTGGGTGGCCTACACCAAGGAGTGTTATAGATGTGAGAAAATTTCATGGTCTAGAAAGTTTTTATAGAAAATTTATTAAGAGTTTAGTAGTATATGTGTATCCTTAATAGAGACAATGAGAGGGGACAAAAAATAGTTTAAATTGACTATAGGAGAAGCTTATAGTTTTGATTTGTTAAAGAAGAAAGTTATAGAGTAACTTGCTTTGACACTTCCATATTTTAATAAGGTGTTTTAGGTAGATTGTGATGCTAGTGGAAATGCAATAGGAGCTATTTTGAGTCAAGAAGGTAATCCTATTGCCTATTTTAGTGAAAAATTGAATGATGCCAAGAGAAAATATCTTGTCTATGATCAATAATTTTATGTAATAGGTCAAGCTTTGAAGAAATGGAGGTACTATTTGTTTCTAAAATAATGTGTTATATATATTGATCATTAGGCCTTACAATACCTTAGTAGTCAAGGGAAGTTGAACCAAAGGCACTTTAAATGGGTTGATTTTTTGTATAGTTAAAAATTTTTTTGAAACACAAAAGTGGGAAGTCGAATAGAGTTGCAAATGCCTTAAGAAGAAGGAAAATCCTATTGATAGAGATGAAGATATAAGTTTTTGGGTTCAATGAACTCAATATTTTGTATCCTAAATATCAAAACTTTGTATAGCCCTGAAATGCTTGTTTGGAACCTATTTGTTTATATAGGACAATGGTTGGATTTCATAATCCAAGATGGTATGTTGTTTCTAAGAAAGCCAATTGTGCATTCTGTGGAGTTTTATGAGAGATAACTTGATTAAGGAGAATCATAGTGGAGGATTAGCAAGATAGTTTATTCAAGATAAGACCATTTCTCTTGTAAATGAGAATTATTATTGGCCTCACTTGCACCAAGATGTGAAGAATTTTGTGCAGACTTGTAGAGTATGCAAGATGGCTAAAGGGGTAAGTTAGACTACTAGGTTGTATATGCCTTTACCTATATTAGAGATGTCATGTGAAGATATTAGTATGGAAATAATTCTTGGTTTACCAAGAATACAAAGAGGACATGAATCAATACTTGTGATGGTGGAAATATTTTCAAAGATGGCATATTTCATTCCATTTCATAAGACCAACAATTTTTTCACATGCTAAAGTTATTTTCAAAGAAGTGGTTAGACCACATGGTCTACCAAAGAGTATAGTATCAAATTGAGACACCATCCACAAACTGATGGGAAGACAATGGTGATAAATAGGATTTTGGGCAACTTGTTGAGATTCTTAGTAGGAGATAGGCCCAAGGGACGGGATTTGGTTTTTCCATAGGAAATTTTTACATATAACAATTATATTAGCACAAGTATTAATAAATCCCCATTCCAGATTGTATATGGGAGTAGTCCAAGAAATGATTCTTAGTTAAGAATTATTGATAAAAGAGATAAAAAGAGCATTGAAGCTGATTATTTTACAAAACACTTGAAGAGATCACATGAAGAGGTAAGAATCATATCCTTAAGATGAATTCTCAATACAAGGCTAAGGAAAATTAGAATTGGAAATATAAGATATTTAGGTTGGAGATGAATTCATGGTTCACTCGAGGAAAGAAAGGTTCCCAATGAGAAGATATAACAAATTAAAAATGAAGAAATTTGGGCCATACAAGATATTGAAAAGCATGATTCAGGAAATGCTTATGAGGTAGAGTTACCAAGTGGGATAAACATCTCTCTTGTATCCAACATTGTACATTTAATATAATATCACGAAGGAGATCTAAAGGATGCACAAATAAAATAAAAATGGGATATTGTAGCACCTACTTTAGAAGAGGAGATTGAAGACATCTTGGATAGTTGTGTGGGTAGACGTACAAGAAACAAGCAATATGAAGAATATTTGGTTAAGTGGAAAGGAAGTGTTGATTGTGTTTTTTGCATAGCAACAACTCAGAAAAGATATGATATCCTATCTCTCTTGAAAGGTAAATCTCTATGAACAAAGAGATAACCCCAAGGTCTCTAATGTCAGGTCTTGACAATGCAAATAAAACAACTCAGTGATGAAATGTGAAATGTTGGTAATCACAATGGGACCTTAGTACAAGCAAATGCTAGACCATTATCACAAACTAAAGACAATGGACAACCAAAATGATTAATAATACCTAATTCAAGGAAATTGATTACCACATCGAAAGTACATTGTTTACATGCAAGAGCTTCAGTCCATCTAGTAAGGTAATCATTTATGGTTGGAATATATCGATGTCTTGCAGAAGAGGGTGGGTTGATTGGACCTACAAAGTCCATTCCCCATTGTGCAAATGGTTTCACCTCTATGATTGGATGAAGTGGAAGGGTTGCAGATTTTTCCTTACTTGCTACAGTCTAACATACATGAAAATTCCTCACATGGTTGTGCACATCCCTAAATAGAGTAGGCTAATAATAGCCTACCCTTAGGATCTGATTGGTAGTGGATGATGTAGAACCATGGACCATGTCATATCTTTCATGGAATTCAATCATCACTCTGGTAGCTTCTTCATTCCCCAGACATCTTAAATACACGCCCTCATGATTTTTTTTATACAGGACAACCCCTTTCATCATAAAACTACCACTCTTCAGACACAAGGCGGACCTTTGAACTGCACTAAGGTGATCGAGACATTGCTAGTTCAATAAATAATAAATTATTTCATCATACCAATCTCTTGGAGATACCTCTTGGAGATGATAATGCTGAACTGTGAGATCATGACCTATCTTAGCCATCTTCCTCATTAGTCCCTTCCCTCTCACTAATTTCATGGGTTGAATCTCAATATCATATTCCTACAACATAGTTACCCATTTAGCTCTTCGTTCACCTAACTCATTTTGCATTAGCAATAGCTTCACCATAGGATCAGGCACTATGGCAAAGACCTTATTCCTCAAAATATAGTGTCTAAACATTTTCACTTCTCTAACCAAAGCATAAGCCTACTTTTCTATATTGTGATATCTTAACTCTGCATCCTTTAAAGGGGTACTCATGAAGGCTATAGGATGCTCATCGCCTTGATTAGACTTTTGAGTTAACATTCCAGCACAAGAGTGATCAAAAGCAAATGAATATATGTAAAAATGCTTAGCGTAATCTAGACTTACTAGCACTGGAGCCTCAGCAACAACTTTCTTAATTTTTGTAAATTCCTCCTTGGCTTTTGCACTCCACTCCACTTTTGCCTCTTTTTTCAGCATAGCATTCAAGGGCTTCACTATCACCATAAATCTAGTGATAAAATTTCTAACAAAGTTAATCTTCCCAAAGAATGACTTCATTTATTTTTTTCTTGTAGGAGCCTAAATCTTCAAAACAACCTCTATTCGCTAAGGATCAATGGCGATACCCTGTTCTGAAATAATATGCCCTAGCAATTTTCCCTCTGTAACCCCAAAAATGCACTTCTTCAGATTGAGTGAAATTCCAAACTCTTTGCACCTTTGGAATACTTTGCATAAATCTACTATATGATTACTTCGCTTCTTAGAGAAGACTGTCAAATCATCCATATAAATCATCCTAGGGTGCAGCAAGTGATCAACCCAAAAGGCATTCTTATGTAAGCAAAAGTTGCCCATTTTGTAGTGAAGATATTTTTATGCCTATCTTCATATTGTACCATGAATTGGTTGTATCTAGAATACCCATCTACAAAAGACATCATCTGGGATCCATTGACAATCTGAAGTACCTCATCCAATGAAGGAACCGAATAATTATCTTTTTCCGATGCCCTATTAAGATTCCTAAAGTCCACACACAGTCTAATTTCTATATTCTTTTTCCTCACAGGAACTAGATTCACAACCCAGGTTGAATGCCTCACTGGAAATATAATTCGTGTTGAAAGTAGCTTTTGTACTTCTTTCTGAATGATGGGTTCTAACAAAGCATCAATTGGTCTTTGTCTTTATCTGAATGGTTTGGCATTTGACTTCAAGGGAATGGTGTGTGTAATGATTGATGTATCGTATGTTTTTAAGTCTTCATAACTCCAGGCTATCACATCTTGATATGTGTGTATAGCATCAATAATCCCTCTCCTTTCTTCAGGAGTACATACCTTACCAATAATAATGTTCTTTACATCATCTTGTGTCCCCATGTTGTATATTTCACATTGACTACAGAGAGATTCCCTTTTGAATTGTTGTTGCTGGTCTTTTATCTTATCCAAATCAAAAATTTGTTGTAACTGCACCATGCCTCTTGGGATAGTGTTGGTCTTCAGGTTGATGACCCCTCCAGAGTCCATTTCTGCCTCTTGAGGCTCTACCTCATCAATTACTTGAGAAGAAAACACATCAAAGCTTGTAATGAAATCAAGAATATGCTTATCATGTTCAAATACTTGGAAATTGGTAATGTTGTCAGGTACCAAAGGTACTGGAGTGAGCTCCACAATAAACTTCTTCAATCTTGAAAGTGATAAAGGTTGTAATATACTGGTAGCCTATGTCAGAGAATCTACAACTTGGTCCTTACTTCAAGGAATCAACTCAATGTTGAAAGCATCAAATCCCTCAATAAGATCCCACACTCTATGTCTATAATTAGCCATCCTTCTGTCACGACATGAATACTATTTCCTCACCTTCCTGACTACCAACTCAGAATCCCAAAAAAATTATAATATCTTAACTTTCTGCCTTGATTCCATTAACAACCCATGGATTAAAGCTTCATATTCAGCCACATTATTAGTACATTGGAATTGTAGTCTATGAGCAGAAAAATAGTTCTTGCCTTTAGGATTGATCAATTCAAACCCTGCTCCAGCACCTTGCTTAGATTTGGATCCATGGAATCTTAACCTCCAACAACCATCAGTTCTTGATTTCTTGGAGTCATCTTTAATTTTACTGCAGCTAGGAGGCTCTTCAGGAAGCATTGGGATTTTACCCTTGTCATTATTTTTCTCTTCCTATATATTTAGCCTGACAATTGGGATTGGGTAAATGCACTTTTTTTCCTGCTCCATAGCAGTCTGACATACATGACATTCCAACTTAGAGTGGGGAGCATCATGGACTCGGAACTAATTAGGAAGCAATAATTCTTCAAAATTCATATTCCTACCAAGTTGGATCTAATTCTCCATACACCTCTGGATGAACTCCTAGAATTTATCCTACAAACTGAGTTGCCTATCCTCTTGGTCATTAGTTTCATCTATTTTCTTACTCAATGTTTCAGAACTGTTGATCGACTCATCTTTCATCATAAATATTTCCTCAGACCCACAGGATTCTGATGTAGATTCATAAAAGGGGCCTTGCA
This sequence comes from Sequoiadendron giganteum, assembly GCA_007115665.2. NCBI lineage: Eukaryota > Viridiplantae > Streptophyta > Pinopsida > Cupressales > Cupressaceae > Sequoiadendron > Sequoiadendron giganteum. The sequence goes on along the minus strand of CM021103.1, from coordinate 440,920,758 downwards.
ACATAAATAACTCTTATGTATCCAAGACTGAGGTAGCCAACACATATTTCCCCATGTTGACCTCTAATACTAATATATGATTTAAATTATACTGGTACTCAGTGATTACATACTTCATTTTGAGCTCTCTTTCAATTCTGATCTAATTTGGGACTCCTTTCCATGGTAGCCACATGTGAGAATGGTTTGTAGATGTATACCCATTTAATGCCTTAGTGAAATCCTGACCCAAAATCAAACCATAGGTGTCAAGAATATCAACAACCTGAATGTTGATCACTTGCTGCACCCTAGGATCTAATGCAACTCTCATGGGGATCATGTTTAGTTCTCCTACTACACTCACCTCCGTATTTTCTAATTGAGTGACCTTCTTTGAGAGGGTATAGGGGTAATACCTAATGCTTTACAAACAAAAAAAGGCATAAAATTTGTAGATGCTCCTGAATCTAGCAGACAATTATGCAGATTCTTCCCAAAGATACAAACAAAAATCAGTAAGGGAGGGGTTTCCATCTTGCCTTGGAATAGAATCAACTGGGTGTCACCTTATGCAACCTAACTTTTATCCTTATCTTTCCCCTTGTCCACAGGTGGGGCCTGGACCTGGCCTTTGGGTTCCTATGAATTAGAGGATCTGATAGATGCCACATTAAAAGTTAGTCCCTATGGTGTTGTGTTTCAATTGAAAGACCCCAAGAAATCATTCTTAATAGCATAAATTCTTAATAATTCAAAAGAAGAAAGGTTTACCTTTACTTTTATGAATTCCTCAGTCACATATTCTCCCAATTGCTCCATTCTCATATCAACATGAGCTTCCTTGCAGCAACTAGTCTATTTCTCCTTTGATACTTCAACATTGTTTCCCTTTGATATATCAAGTTGTCCTCCCTTCGCAAAGTACTATGTTGGCACACGAGGGTAAGATGGATTATTATTGGCATGTGGATCTAGTGGAGTAGTGAAATTGTTTTGAGGGATAGAAGTAGTGAAAGGGCCTCCAGATTATGGACTCTTATTAGGCATGTTCCTCAAATCATATTTCTTTATTGGTTACTAAAACATTTGGAACTTATCCTAGTCACTAGACTCTTCTTCTGGTTCATTCTCCTCACCTTTTGGGAATGGAGCATGGTTAAGTACCATTACTAGGGAATCATAAGGATTAGAGGGCACAATATCCCAAATATAGGAATTGTTTTCAACTTCATTCTGAAAGATGGAGGCAACAGTTTGAAACTTAGGGAGATCTAACTTAGAGTGTTGACTTGTCTTATGGAGCCTTCACCATCTAGACAAACCTTCTTGTTGTGTAGTTTTTCACACATTCCCCACTTAAAGTGGGGACCCTCTCTTGGCCTACCCTTTTGGCCAATTTTTGTGGCTTACCCCCTCGTTTGTGCTTATCTTTGAAAATCTTGGGGTTTTGGTCTTTGGTACTTGTCTTGGTTATGGGTGCCTTTGTGTTGAGTTCCTAATGGTTTTGGAGTCTGGCGGATGTCCTCTTTGAGGTGGTCTTCTTTTTCCTTTTGTTTTTTCCCTTAGTTTTTTTGTTTGGGTCCTAAGGGTTGGTTTCCTCCCTTAGGTTTTCCTTTGTTTTCCTTGTTCCTTTTGTTGTGTCGGAGGTAAAACCAGGATGGAACCGAACTCTGAACTTTCATAAAGTTCATGGTTTGGTTCCCATTCCCATTCCCACTCCACTTCCCTCTCTCTCGCTTTCTTCGTCATTTTGTTTGTCTTTGGCCTAAGGGTTTCTTTCCTCCCTTAGGTTTTCTTTGCTTCACTTTTTCCTTCATTTGTCGGAGGTGGGACCTGGATGGAACTTAACTCTAAACTTTCACAAATTTCATTGTTTGGTTCTCAATCCTATTCCACCTCCACTTCTAGCCTTCTCATTTTTTTTGTTGCTTTGCTTGTTTTCAGCCTAAGGGTTGGTTTCCTCCCTTAAGTTTTCCTCAATTTTCATTTTCTTTAATTTTTTCAAAGGTGGGATCATGATGGAACTTAACTCTGAACCTTCCAAAAGTTCACAGTTTGGTTCCCATTCCCATTCCTCCCCCGCTTCAACTTGTTTTCCTTCTGTCTCCGCCTCCATCGAGGTTGGTTCCATTTCTGCCCCCGCTTCCGCTTGTTTTCCTTCCATCTTTGCCTCCACCAGGGTTGGTTCCATTTCTACCTCTGCCTATTTCCCTTCCTTTCCCTTCTTGGTTTCATCTTCACCTCCTCTGGGGTTGGTTCCATTTCTAGCTCCACCTATTTCCCTTCCTTTCCCATCTTGGTTCCGCCTCCATCTTTGCCTCTGCATATTTTGTGTCTCTATTCCTGTTCTGCTCGTGGCTCTGTCTCCACCTATCTTTGGTTTCACTTCTGCCTGGGTTTGTGCATCATTTTCTTGCCTTAGGAACTGTAATGAATCAACTTAGATTTTGATGATGTATTGAGCATTAATGATGGCCCATTTGAATGCATGTTGGATCGAGCTGAAGGTTGTTGTTGGGGTTGTGGGAAGAATGGTTGTACTTTAAAGATTTGGCGAGATCTCTAGGTGCAACCAAGTGAACTTTGTGGCTTTTGTCAGACAAAACCCATCCCCGCATGCAAGTTCGGCACATTTGGTGGCCATTAATGGAGGGCCCAACTTGGTTTGACTTGATTTGGGTCACTCATTTTCCCAGCTCAGATCTGATCGACAACTTGTGTTTGAACTAGTGTTTCACGCGCATTATTGTTTATGCAGGTGGAGCATTGATGGTGGGTGTGGCTCGAGGATTTTTTCCCCTGACTTTGTGCAATCCTAGATCGATCTAAAGGGGCACTGGATGCATTCAATGCTGGCGCAAGTTATTGCTAGTTTTCAGGGTTGATTTGGTGGGTGGCTGAGCTTCTTCGTAACCCTAGCTCTGGTTCACACGGGCATGTTTCTATAAGTTTGGCACTCTACCTCATTTGTGGAGATTTAGTTCAGGTGGAGTTTTGAGATCAGTAGGTTGAGATCAATAGGTTAGGTTAGAGATCTTCCATTGGCCGATTAAGCCAGAAGACTTGTAAATAGTAGATTTAGCAGTAGAGTAGCATGTTAGAAGATTCGAAGTTAGTTTTATGTTTCAAGCAAGTGTTGTAATAAACTAGAATTTTTGCTAATATGATGATTTAATACAAAGTGCAGACATTGTGCTATGACTGGTGCCTTCTTTGAATTTAATAATATTGCATGGTTCTTTTTTTATCTTCTAAATCACTTGGAAATTTTTGAAAGTATCTTAGGTTTAGTTAGCAATGCTTGTGATTTAATGCTTAGAGTGTTGTAGCAATCTCTGGTTCATACTTTGGGTAGCTTCTTGATTGTGGGAATGTTGTGCAAGGTCAACCTATACCTAATACTCATGTGCTTAGTTCAACTGTAGATATTCATCCAGTTTTATTGAATGAATGCCCACAGTTTGAAAATATTCAACACCTTCGAAGATTGAACTATTTTCTGCAAGATTGCAGGTATAGCTTGAGTTGAACAGAAATTAGTTTAAGGTATTGGTCCATTCCAAGAATTTCATAATTTGCAGGTTTAATCTTAGAAGTAGTGTTAACATTAGGACTTTTGAAACCCTCATATTTTGTTGTTTCTTTTATTATTTGGTTAGAACTAGAAATTAAAGCATCACCATATCTTAAAATCTGATGAGTTTAAAGCTTCCATCATTTGTTCATAAGACCCCTTGTGATTACTAGTATTTTCACATTTATCACTGAGTTTTTTCTACTGCATTTTAAGGACCTGACACCCATGAGACCTTTGGGTTATCTCTTTGTTCATAGAGATCAACCTTTAAAGAGAGATAGGATAACTTTTATTCTGTCTGAGGTTGTGGCCGTGTAGAAACACCAAACAACAAGATTGGTGCTAGAAGGAGGTTAGAACAAGGACATTGCTTCATTCACTTCATGCCCTTCTCCTCCCAGCACCACACAACAAGATTGGTGCTAGATGGAGGTCCTTAAGAGGCAAGCTGGAGCATTTTCTAAATGTTATTTCTCCTAAGAGGCTCAAAAGGAGAACCAGATCTACACCAAGAGAAGAAGAAGAGTTTCAAGAACTACTACCTCCACCCACGTCAAGGAGGGCCAAATGAGGAATGAACCATCATTTCCACCATCCTCACCTGCATCCATGTCATCTTCATCTGATTCTAAGACTGGTTCCATTCCACATCCCCAACCAGTCACCCATCAACCATTACAACGAGCACCTCCACCGATGGCTTTCCTGGTAAATAACCCATCCCCTCTATCCTTAGCAACTGCAATGTTATGCCCAAGAATCCTAAACTTTTTTGCTCCAAGTTTCACATTAATGATCCCAAAAGGACTTCTGAAGAGCACATTAGTATTTTTAAAATTACACTCAAAGATAGGGGAATTAATCATGAGGATGTTTCCTGCAGACTTTTCCCCTATTCTCTTGGAGAGGAGGCCTTTTATTGGTATAATCATCTTCTTCCTGGGTCTATTAGTGCTTGGCTTCAGTTGGAGACTACATTTTTATAGAGATTTGAGGTCCCAATCAGTTCCAATGAGCTTTATCTACAGTTTATAAGGGTAAAAAGAGAAATCAATGAACATCTAGGAGATTTCAACAATAGGTTCCATCGTGCATACACTAGGTTGCAACCTACTTATGCTTTGGATGATGCCTCTACCAGGGAGGTTTATTATGAAGCCCTTGATAGTCTCACATCCACCTTCCTTAAGTGGAGAGAAAACCCTCCTGTCAGCCTGCTTGAAGCTTATGATGTGGCTGTTAAAGTGAGCACAAATATGAGACCACACTTGCCTGGACTCCTGCCATTAGCTGATCAAATAGTTATGTTGGGTTCAACTCCTTGGCTGCCTTTGGTTTCATACCCAAGTCAACCCTTGAATCAGGCCCCACCCATGCCAAATTACTATCCAAATATGAATTAGCCTACATTCTCTCACCACCAAGCCAATGTACCCAGTTACTTGCAAAGCTCTAAGATATTTAACCAATCCTTGAACCATGGGTTCCATTCTATTTATATGCAAAATTTAGCTAGTGGTGTTCCTCCATCAAATAATGTGGACAAGGAGAGGTTGGATGAACTCACAGAGTTGGTAAAGAAGATGGCCACCGAAGTCACCAACCTAAGGAACCAAAACAACCAACCTCAGGTCATCCAAGGGGGAAATCAGTTCAATCATGATCAAGATCAGGGCAAAAATCTCTATAGGGGACAATATTTTGAAGATCAATACTCAAAGTTAACATTTGATAGGAGGAAACTACCACCTCAAAATAGGACTTGGAATATAAGGCCTAACAATGAAGAGGTCCTAACATCGTTGGAGCATCCAAACAATCAATAAAATCCCCCACCTAGTGTGTATCTGGCAAAAGCAGCCTTATCTAGATGGTGTAGGATTCATAACACCAATCAACACTTTGAGTTGGATTGTCAAGAATTTCAGACTGTTGCATCTATTTTCCAATAGAAGATCCAACATACCCACAACAATTTGAGTGGATAAGAGATAGTATCATCCAATCCTTATGACATGTCGGTCTTGGTGGTGGATCATACACCATTTCCAAAGAGTGAAGAGAATGGACCAAAAGAAGAACAAGACAAAAGTGTTGAAATAAAGTATGCATACAATGAAGAATCTATAGTTCAATCTTCTGAAAGTGATGAGGAGAATGGAAATCGTTCACTAAAGGTGGAAGAGTGAGTCTGGTTGTTGGATCATACAAGGATGTGCATCAAACCATGAAGGATGAGTCTCTAATAGAATAATTTCAACAAGCTAATGAGGAATTCCCAGTAGAAGAGTCAACTAGCATTGGATCTGAGATGGGCATAGTAGTAGACACTGAGGTAGCCCTAGAGGGGGTTGAGCTCTGAATTGGGGAGCCTCAACAAATTATCAATGAGTGTCCCATGAAGCAAATTGAAGGAACTGATGTTGCTGATAAAGGGGTTGATGTTCCTGAGGGTTGTAGTTAAAGGCTTGAACCAATGCCAACAAAGGATGAATTCAATGAGTTCTCTCATTTATCTAATTATGTTTCTCCTCTTTTTGTTGATGAATTAAGCATTGGAAGTTCATAGATTTTATGCATTAATTATGGGATAGATAATGTGGTTCGTACTAACATGTAGGAAAAAATGAATGAAGAGGCACAAATAGGAGCACTACACCATTAGTGGAGACCTCATGACTTCATGGACATCAACTCTTCACAATTGGGAAAGGATGAATACAATGCTCAATCCACAGGACTTCAAAATCGGGTTGTCTCTTTCCTTGATGTGAATTTTGAAGCTTATCAATTTAATTATGGAGGTTTAGGAAAGATAACTTGCATATGGATTAACCACAGGTTTAATGAGCCTCCTCAATTGCTGATCCTTCATGATGTTGGGGTAGAATTTGAATGCTGCAATATTGAATTTATTTTCTCTGAATATAAGGATAAATCTGCTTGGTTGAGAACTATAACAATTACCCATTTTCTTGTACATGCATTGTGAAATCCAAAGGGCATGAGTGTCATTTGGCCTTTCCTGAACATAGTTCTTTGTAAATATCTCTTTACATAGCTTTTTTTTGCTTTAGTAGTGTAGGTTTGCTATAAATACTCCACTTTCCTGCTTTCCTTAGGTTAGTTGGTTTTTTGTAGGATAGATTGATTTAGGATTAGCTTGCGTTGGTTAGTTTAGATGGCTTTTGGTTTTCTATTGTTGTGGTTAGTTTGGGTTTGAGTAGGGTTTATTTTGGTTTTACTTTGCTTGTCTGTTGCTTTGGTTTTTATTTGGGTTGGTTGCCTTTTTGGTTTCCCCTACTGCTCTGCGTTTGTGGGATTGTCCTACTTTCCTTTGGGCTTGTTGAATTTGTACAACTAGTTGTTTGTCTAGGGCTGCTCTAGGATTTCTTGTACAAACTCCTATCATCCTTTTAGAGTCTTTCAAACTGGTATATTTCCTTCATTTGATGGTGCATGGGCTAGGAATTAGTGTCACTTGACTAAGTTAAATTCTGGAATGTATTTGGGTCTTATATCTTCACACAAATCTTAATAATTCCAAGGTTGCATATGGTCTTTAGGAGGTCTAACTAGGTGAAAGATATTAAATTCGGCTCTAGTGTCACTGTGATTCTCATCCTTGAGTGTGGGCTTCATTGCCTACAAGATGAAAAGTAAAGCTTTAAAAGAAAATCTCAAAAGAGAATATCAAAAGAAAAGAAAAGGAAATATTGAAAATCAAAAGAAATGTTCACCTTATCAAGGGTATCCTAGTATCTCTATTGGGGCTATGGATGCCTGGCTGGTAGTAGAGCTATGCTAGGGAGGGTCATAGTGATAACCTCACCGAGGCTATAGATGCCTGACTAGTAGTGAGGCTCTATCCAGGTTTCTTTTGGAGTTAGAATCCTTATGTAGCCCTGTAAGACTAAGTTTGGTCCTTTTTGCAACTTAGGAAATGGAAATGAACTCATATACACACACTTGTACCCCGGTACAGGAAAGGTTTGCTTACTTGTTATTTCTAATACCTTGTCTATCGGTAACCTAATGCTTGGACTGAAACTAGAGATTATGAGTTCTTGATTCCAGTTTGTCATTGGAATGCTCTGGAGCATTTCCCTAGTGGAGTCACCATTTGTTGTGCAATTTTGCACACATGCCCCACTAAAAGTGGGGACCCTCTCTTGGCCTACCCTTTTGGCCCATTTTTGTGGCTTGCCCCCTTTTTTGTGCTTATCTTTGAAAATCTTAGGGTTTTGATCTTTGGTGCTTGCCTTGGTTATGGGTGCCTTTGTGTTGAGTTCCTGATTATTTTTGAATCTCGTGGATGTCCTCTCTGGGGTGGTCTTCTTTTGCCTTTTGTTTTATCCATTGGTGTTTTTGTTTGGGTCCTAAGGGTTGGTTTCCTTCCTTAGGTTTTCCTTTGTTTTCCTTGTTCCTTTTGTTCTGCCAGAGGTGGAAGCTGGATGGAACCAAACTCTAAGTTTTCATAAAGTTCACGGTTCGGTTCTCATTCCCATTCTGGCTCTGTTTCTCGCTCTCTCATTTTCTTCGTCATTTTGTTTATCTTCAGCCTAAGGGTTTCTTTCCTCCCTTAGGTTTTATTTGCTTCACTTTTTCCTTCATTTGTCGAAGGCGGGACTGGGATGGCACTTAACTCTAAAATTTCACAAAGTTCATTGTTTGGTTCACATTCTCGTTCTGCCTCTGCTTCCCACCTTCTCGTTTTTTCGTTGCTTTGCCTGTTTTCGGCCTAAGGGTTGGTTTCCTCCCTTGGGTTTTCCTCAGTTTTCCTTTTCTTCCATTTTTTCAGAGGTGGGACAGGGATGGAACATAACTTTGAACCTTCTCAAATTTCACAATTCGGTTCCCATTCCCATTCTATTTCCTCCGTCGGGGTTGGTTCTATTTCCACCCCTGCTTCCACTTGTTTTCCTTCCATCTCCACCTCCACTGAGGTTGGTTCCATTTCTGTCTATGCCTTTTTCCCTTCCTTTCCCTTCTTAGTTCCATCTCTGCCTCCGTTGGGGTTGGTTCTATTTCCGGCTCTGCTTGTTCCCCTTCCATTCTCGTCTTGGTTCTATCACCACCTCCACCTCCGCCTGTTTTGTGTGTTTGTTCCTATTCTGCTCATGGCTCCATCTCCGCTTGTCTTTGGTTTCACTTTTTCCTGGGTTTGTGCATGATTTTCTTGCCTTAGGAACTCTAATGAATTAGCTTCAATTTTGATAATGTATTAATCATTAATGGTGGCCCGTTTGAATGCATGTTGGATCGAGCTCAAGGTTGATGTTGGAGTTGTGGGAAGAATGGGTGTACTTTGAAATTTGGTGAGATCTACAGGTGCAAGCAAGTGCACTTTGTGGTTGTTGTCAAATAAAACCCATCCCTGCACACAAGGTCAGCATGTTTGGTGGCCATTAATGGAGGGCTCGAGTTGGTTTGACTAGATCTAGGTCGTTCAATTGCCTAGCTCGGATCTAATTGATATATTGTGTTCGAGTTGGCATTTCACATGCTTTATTGTTCACATGGATGGAGCATTGATGGTGGGTTTGGCTTGAGGATTTGTTCCCCTAACTTTGTGCAATCCCAAATCGATCTAAAGGGGCATTGGATGCATTCAATGTTGGGGCAAGTTATTGCTAGCTGTCAGGGCCAATTTGGTGGGTGGCTAAGCTTCTTTGTAACCCTAGCTCCGGTTCACATGGGCATGTTTCTATAATTTTGGCACTCTACCTCATTTGTGGGGATTCAGTTTAGGTGGAGTTTTGAGATCAGTAGGTTGAGATCAATAGGTTAGGTTAGAGTTCTTCCATTGGATAATTAAGCCAGAAGACTTGTAAACAATAGATTTAGTAGTAGAGTAGCATGTTAGAAGATTAGAAGTTAGTTTTATGTTTCAAGCAAGCGCTATAATAGACTAGAATTGTTTCTAATATGATAATTTAATACAAAGTGTAGAAATTGTGCTATGACTGGTTCCTTCTTTGCATTCAATAATATTGCATGGTTCTTGTTCTATCTTCTAAATTGCTTGGAAATATTTGAAAGTATCTTAGGTTTAGATAGAAATGCTCATTATTTAATGATTGGATTGTTGTAGCAATCCCTGGTTCATACTTTGGGAAGCTTTTTGATTGTGGGAATGTTGTGCAAGTTCAACCTATACCTGATACTCGTGTGCTTAGTTCAACTGTAGATATTCATCCAGTTTTATTGAATGAATGCCCACAGTCTGAAAATCTTTAACACCTTAGAATATTGCACTGTTTTCTGTAAGATTGCAGGTATATGCTGAGTCAAACATAAATTAGTTTAAGGGAATGGTCCATTCCAAGTATTTCATCATTTGTAGGGTCAATCTTAGAAGTAGTGTTAACATTAGGACTTCTGAAACCCTCATCTTTTGTTGTTTCTTTTATTATTTGGTTAGAAATAGAAATTAAAGCATCACCATATCTTAAAATATGATGAGTTTAGAGATTACAACATTTTTTCATAAGACCCCTTGTGATTACCACCATTTTAACATTTATCACTGAGTTTGTTCTACTGCATTGTCATGACCTAAAACCCATGAGACCTTGGGGTTATCTCTTTGTTCATAGAGATCAACCTTTCAAGAGAGATAGGATAAATTTTATTCTATCTAATGTTGTTGCCATGAAAAAACACCAAACAACACTACTTCTACTAGATACACACCACTTGGAGGCTTCTCTTGGGTAGAAGGTTGATCCAATGGAGTGGGAATTCCTCTATTATTAGGTCCAATATTCCATGGTATATTTTGTCTAGGTGGTTTCGTTTTTTCAAACCCCTATCCACTTGATTTCCCCCTATCAAAGTTCTAGCCAGGGCCTTGTCCTCTTTCAAAAATTTGATTTCTATCAAAATTATGTCCTTTAGTAACATCTATGTTCTCACTATTGTAATTCAATTGCATGTTTGTTTGTGCAGCCTAGAGTTGGATGTTCTGATTTCTTAGATAGGTTACCTCCATATTCAGTTTCTTCACCTGCTCAGTTAACTCATCCAGCCATTCCTTATCTAGACCATTGTATGGCATTGAATTCACATTACCGAGTGGGTATCCTGATGCTCCTCTGAAACCAACAGACTGATTCAAGACCTTTTAATTCTGCAAATATGTAGGAAAACCGGTCTTCTACAATGGGTGAAGGGGATGATTGGCTCTTTGTTGAGGATAAGAGGTTATTGGCTGAGCTTGATTTATTGGAGGACCTGGGTGTGGGACCAAAGGTAACAATGGTACTAGATTCATAATGGGAGTATGATTAGTCAAATTCTGGTTGAGAGCTTGGACTTGTCCTTGGTGACCAGTAGGTCCTAAGGATGGCAAAGGTCTTTACAAATGTTGCCTCAAATCTGTGCTAACCTTAACAGCCTCTGTATATGTAGTAAGCAAGGTAGTTGGGGGATTAGTCCCCAGTTTAAGGAATTTGGATGTAAGGCTGTCAAGGGCTTCAAAGTAGACCTCTATGGAAGTGGCATCATCTATAGCATAAGGTGCTTGAATTCTAGTGTATGCTCGGTGAAACCTATTATTGAACGACCCCATAGGTTCATTAATTTCCCTCTTAACTTCAGTAAACTGCATGTAGATCTCATTAGCACTAATGAGAATTTTAAACTTCTATAGAAATGCAGTCTCCAGTTCTATCCAATTATGGATAGAAGTAGGAAGTAAGTGATTATACCAAGAAAAGGCCTCTTCCCCTAGGGAATAAGGGAAAATATTGCATGCAACATCCTCATGGTTGATCCCTCTATCCCTCAGATAGGTTTGAAAAATCTTGATATGCTCCGCTGTTGTCCTATTGGGATCATTGGTATGGAACTCAGAGAAAAAGTGCTCAGGGTTCTTGGGCATGACATTGTAATTATTGAAGATCAAGGGAGATGGGTTATTGGCCACAAAAGAAATTGGTAGAGGTGGAGGCGATAATGGCTGATTTATGGCTGGTTGGGATTGCGGAATAGGAATGGCTTTAGAATCTTATGAAGATGATCTTGATGAGGATGAGGATGATGGGGATGATGGGATTGGTTGGGTGGATGATGATTCTCCCCTTCTCCTGGTCCTTCTTTCCCTAGTAGGAACTTTCAATTATTGAAATTCCTCTTCTCCTAGAGAAGATCTAGTTCTTCTTCTGAACCTCTTAGGAGAAATGGAAGACATAAATCAATCTAGCTTGTTTATTCAGGCCCTCCTTCTAGAGCCAATATGTTGATGGTGTTTTATGCACAACAACAAATCAGATAAAATATGATATCCTATCTCTCTATAAAGGTAAATCTCTATTAGCAAAGAGATAACCCCAAGGTCTCTAATGTTAGGTCTTGACAATGCAAATAAAACAACTCAGTGATAAAATGTGAAAAGTTGGTAATCATAAAGGGACCTTACTACAAGCAAATGCTGGACTCAAATTTATCAAATCTAGAAATATGGTGATGCTTCAGATCTTGATTCTAACCCAAGTAATCAAGGAAATAACAAAAAATAAGGGTTTTAAAGAGAGTTTTAAGACTGATTCTAGCCCTAAGATTAATAATGTAAATGATTAAATGCTCGAAATGGACCAATCCCTTAGAAACTAATTCCTGTTCAACCTAGATAAATCTGAAATGTTACAGAAATGGTGCAATCTTCTAAGGTGTTAAAGATTTTCAGATTATGAACATTCATTCAAAACAACCCTATCACAATTTGAAATGAACAAAAATCCACAATAGAACTAAGCACAATGAATATTAAAGTCCAGGATAATTTTGCAAAACAACTAATAGTCAGCTAGTTGAAAAACGTATGGACCAAAGATTGTTACAAACACTTCAAGCATCAAACCCTAAACACCATTAAATCATCAAACATGCATCAAATAAACTTAAGCAATTTTAAAGATAGAATATCAAGAACCATGCCAAATAAAACTCAACACAAGGAAGGCACCAAATCACTATGTCTTTACTTGTATTAAATCATCCAAAGTGGCAACAATTCCAATCTTTTGTTACAACACTTGCTTGAAATATAAGACTAAATCCTAACTCTAACTCTTTCTTTTATCTCAATTTTCTCCAATATAAAAAATAATCTAACTCCCAACAAATGAGACAGAATGCCAAATTTATAGAGAACCCCCTAAGAGGTGTCGGCCCAATTATGTTTACAATAACAAATGGCCAAAAATAGGTCAGCCAAGAAGAATTCAAAAATAAAATGAAATGTGCATTACATGCACCAATTTCATCGAGGTCGGCCTAGGATCTCCAACATAACCCGATCCACTGCATGTGAAGGAAGAGGAGGAATAATAGGGAAGCACAAATCTTGATGATGCATTGCATTAACTACCCTCCCCTTTGTCTTTATCTTGTATCATCAAATATATTTTCTCCAAGTGGGCCATAGGTGGCATAACTAACACCTTCATTCTCCTTTCAATGGACTTAATGTCATCCCTTGATTGTTTTACAACCTTATCCCAGTACACCTTCAAGGTCTTGTATTTATCAATTACCACAATGTATGTGGCTGCATCATCCAATAGGTGTTTGGTGACTTGGTCCTCATTAATTGGAGAATACACTTCTCGCCACCATTTTCTCAACTGGTCCAGGCTCAGACCCTTAGGCACAAACCTTTTTCTCCCTATCATAACCTAAAAGAAGGAGATGAATTTGTTGTAAATTTCAGTCAAGGCATCCTCAATTTGCTTCCCCCTCTTTTGCACCTTCTTCAAAACCCTTTTCCTTATTTGCAAAACCTCAAACCATTCCCATGGTTTTGTTACTTTGGAAGAAGGAAGAGTTCCATCCCCTACCAGCTTCTCTTCGGTGTATCCCATGATGATTCTAGTATTTTGTAGAAAAAGATCCATATCCTCCTTATACTGGGCCAATACATTCCTTAACTAGTCTATTGACCTCATAGCATCCCCACCAGTTGAAATAATATGCTTGATGGCATTGTATCTGTGAGTTTTCACTCCCTGTAACCATCTTGTTGTAACATGGGTAGTGATCTTCATCTTTTCTAACTTAGTAATTGTTTCTTGTGGTAGGAAGCCTACAAGAGATGATGAAGAACTGATGGATTGCAAGGGTTTCATGAACTCTTGCATATATCTTTTAATTTTTTCATTTTCCTTCTTCAATTCTTGCTTGGTCTGCACTTCCTTCCTTAATCTGCAAAGGATTAAAACACTAGAACCCTCATATTCTTCAATATCCTATTCCATGGAAGCATGCCCTAGGTTAAATGTTTGCACATTCTAATCATTACCAGTCACATTATCCTTTTTCTTGTCAAGAGAAGGAGTAGCAATGTGGACCACTCTTTTATTTGCCTCATCTCTCTCGACAATGGAAATAACCCTGGCTTTCTTCTTTATTTTTTCCTTTCCTATGTTCACTAGTAATTCATCCCAATTGGGAGGAGTATCATCCACCACAATTTTTTTACTCTTCAACTCCTTGTCCAACCATATTGGTACTATGGGATCTGACTGTACATTATCTTGTCCCACTGCATCTTGTTGAACATTAGGCGCATCTTCATCCAAACTTTGTTTCTCAGGAATTTCCTCAACTGTATCCTCCTTTCCTTTATTGTGCTCCCCTTTTTCATTCACTGGTGAGGGAATCCTAGCTAGAATTTCCTCCTTTTGAGGAGGTCTATCCTCATGAACCCCCGCAGGTGAATCCTCATAAGCCACCAAAGGAGACTGCAAAAATTTCTCCATTTCAGCCTCAACATTATAGAGTTATCCCTCTTGGAATTCCTCCTCTCCCTAATCCTAGGGATCCTCAACATCATTTGATTCATCTGGCACATTTTCAGTCTGATGAGAAGGAGGTACATCCTCATGCTCAGTGATAGGAGTAGTCATGGGAAAACTTCCCTTTAGTGCACCATCCTTGGGAGATGGAGTCCTTGATCTCCTAGTATATACTTGTGTCTTTTCTCCTGAGCTCTCCACCTCTACCACTAGGGGGTCAAATTCTCTATTTGCCTTAGAGGTTTCCTCCTCTTTCTATGAAAAACTCAAAATTCTCCTTTTCTTGGGAAAGGGGACACTGGCATCCCTTTCTTCTTTCTATTCTTCATCCTTTTCAACCTTTTTCCTTCTTTGAGACATGCTTCCTCTTCTTGGCTATAGGCCTTCTTTGCTTCCCTGCCTCTCCTACCTCCTCTGCTTGAACATCTTTAATTTTAATCTTGAAAGGAGAGCCCACCTTGGTTTTACCTTTGGGGTCTTGTTTAGGTGATTCCTCAGAAGTGGAGTGAGACTCCAAGTCCCACATTAGTTCATAGGTGCACTGCACACCCTCACTCTCCAACTCCAACATCTTGTTCTTGAGCCATAGCTTGGTGTACTTGATTATTGGATTCATGATTTGTTCTAATTTTTTCTTCTCTTCCTCTAGCCAATACACTTCTCCAATTGGCCTATCCTTCATAGCTTCAAATTTATGGCCTTGAATCAAATTTCCATCTTCTTCAACCTGATCTGGAATGGCCTTTATGTTGTATAGCTAGACCAAGTTCATTGGTAGCTTGGATAAATCCTTCCTTCTGACTTCAAACTCATCACTGATGTTAGCCCAGTAATCCTCTATGTCATCCTTGTGACCATATTCCCTACTAGCCTTCTTGTGTGCCTCACTAGTTATGTCAAATCTGGATCTCTTAGAATGGAGAGGAAGACCAAGAGTACTCATTTCCTCTTCAGAAGCATGGGATGAGTTAATAGAAGGATAGGTATCACCATTACTTATCCTCAAAGGAAAATCACCACCAAATTCAGTCTTGTGCTTCTCCTTCTTCACAATTACATCAAATTCATAGATCTGTCTTCTAACCTCCAGAAGTACAACATGATATGTGGGGTACCTAGGGAGTCTATATGGATCCCTCTAACAACCATCAATTCTGATGTATGAAAAGGTGGGAAACAGGATAAACCAGGCCCCAAACCTCTTAATTAACTCCTTGGCATTATATGAGATTTGAACATGTTCTGCACCCTGCAATAGCCTAGTGATGTACATGGTGAATGCATCATTCACCCTCCTATAGCTTGTGCCACCCAAGTGTAATTGTGGGTACACTTCAAAAATTACATCTTGCCCAAACACACCCCTTGTGCTTAGTTCCTTGTATGGGTGATACCTTGCAACTGGATACACCAAATAGGAGGTCCTTGTGAAGGTCTTTGTCCTTGAAACATTACACATCTTCTCATGTATTATTGCACTTATAACGCCCACCCAATGGTAGTCCATACCCTGCTCCATCCTCACAATGACATGGAACATCCAATTTTCAAACATTCCTGCACTTTTCAATCACACTACCCTACTGAGGAGTGTGATAACATCATATTATTCCTTCCTGAACTTAGCTCTGAATAGCTGCTTGGGTAACTTCAAGAAGTGGGACTTGGGTTTCTCTAACCAAGAATTGATGACCTTTTGGGATTTGATCACATTCTCATCATAATAATTCTTTGCTACATCCATATCGAAGCCCACAACATGAGACCTATCAAGTATGTCAAAGGTCTGGGCAATAGACATGGGATTAAGATTAGCCATGATTCTTCCTTGAGGACCAACTATCCTCTGTGTGCCCCTGTCATAGTGTCTGGAACATTCAAGTACCAACTCGTAACACTGGATTGTAGGAGGAAATCCAGCCACATGTGCCAACCTTGACTCCAATATTCTTTTTCCCAACAAAGAGAGATTCGGTGTTACCATTCTTGCCTTAAATTCCTCATAATCCCATAGCCTAATGTTTGTATCAGTGATCCCTAACCAAATGGAGGTCAACTTGCTCTTTGGGACTCTTCTCTTCAAATCCATCTTAACCATCTCTGCTTCGGAGATATTCAAGCCCTCAGGATTTGGATCCATTACCTTACCCTTGCTCTACCCAGCAACAACCTGGCTTGATTCCACCTACATACAACAAAGACACCAAAATAAAAATCCATCATAACATAGAATTCAATTAAATCCATCTAAAATGATATACCCATTCCTTAAAAAAATCCCGTGATAAAAAAAATCCCCTAAAAACCCCATAAGAATCACTTATTGTAAAGTTTGGGTTTTTAGCCCTCCTGCGAAATTCGGGCTGGAGTGGAATTCCAGGAAATTTTGGACCAAACGAAATCCAGTGAAACGACCACAAACAAACTTCCAATCCATCATTTGATCAGTCACATTAACCAAGAAACCACATGATACATCT